>CM065118.1:9227500-9827500 GCA_033026305.1 Cirrhinus molitorella | reverse complement strand
ACATGATTATGTTATTTTATTTATTTTAAAGTAAATAAATAAATACATTTTAACATTTTTGTTTATTTATTTTTTATTTATATTTTCATCAACATGCTACAAAAATATATCGTTTTTACTTATTTTATTTTTATATTCTAATTCCATTAACATGCAAAAAAAATTACAAATGTTACTTTTAATAACATGCTAAATATATTGTTTATTTTTTACATTTTGTTTACTATTTAATTGAACTCCAAAAATGTATTTTTTCATTGTTTTTGTTCATTTTTTTGTGTGTCTGCTAATATTATTTCATGTATCTAAACTGACATAAATAAACAATAAACAGCATTTTTATGAACTTAGATAAAATAATAAGCACTGCAGCAAATAAATTGCTTGTTGATTATATATTAAATAACTTGAACTAATGGGAACTTATTGTAAAGTAATATCAAAGTTTTGATAGCAAACAATTTTAAATTATATGAAACATATAGTTTTTTTGAGCTGATGTTGTAAACCTGGCAACTTGTTAACGTCATTTTCTCTCTGATTCATTTGTGAGTCAAGTCACTCATGCACTTCATGTGATGAGCGCTGTTTTGTGCTTCTTACGATGTTGCTCGACAGTTAGGATGCTGTCTGTGTAGGCTATATACAGTTAAACTGTAATGTTAGTCACGTTTTTTTGCGTGAAAATATTTCCACACTCTCTTTGACCCTTAAGGTTGAACTGTCTGTTTTGATTTTTGTAGCTTTAAGACTTCTATACAGTATGCAAATGACTTCTGTTTTGATTGGCTGGCTTCCCAGAGAGGCTGAAACTTTGTGTTGTAAACATTGGAGTGTGTTTGCACAGATTGAAATCTTTTTATTTTAGATGAGGAAGGAAATCTTGTTTTGTATTGTGAGCTTCACTTTTAATACACCAGCTGATTTGCCTGATGTAAAAACCCAAAATGCATTCAAGCTATAAATATGATGTAGTGCTGAAAAACAGGTTTCTTGTTTAATGAAAAGTGTTTAAACCATACAGAAAGTATTTTTGTCTCCTATTGTGAACACAGGTGGCCTATAGCTTGCTTTTTCCAGTTTGACTACCCTGACCTGATTGTCTTGGGCTCATCTTAGTTATCACTTATCACTGATCACTGATATGTTTTTATAAATGCAGGATGGGGGTTGAGTTAGTCACTTCATTGCAAGTGTTAAACATTGTAATGAAACATAACAATGCTGCATTTTAGTTGCATGGTTTCAGTTTTGTCATAGTACAATGTTTTTAAAAGCATGCTAAAAAATAAAAGTACATTTTATTTAAATGATTAATTTAATTCATTTAAATTGTTACTTTCAGTGAACATGCTAAATATTGTTCTATTTTATTTAGTATTTTTGTTTACTTTTTTATCTGCAAAAATTAAAATAATATATACTGCAGTTAAAAAGAAAAAGTAAACAAAAATAATAAATAAATTAGAACAATATGTTGAAATGTTATTGTAATTATTTACATTTTTACTTTATTATTATTATTTTTTTATATTTACAAAATTTAACAATGTTGAATTTAGTACAATGTTTTTAAAACCATGCTAAAAATAAAATTACATTTTATTTTATTTTAATTATTTTTAAATTTAATTTATTTAAAAGTTACTTTTAATCAACATGCTTAACTGTATTGTTCATATTGATCTTTTTATTTTTAGCAAAGAATAAAATTACATTTTATTTTAATTATGAATTTCATTTTTTAATGCTTACACATTGTTCTGTTTTTAATTATTTTTAACTTTTTAAAAAAAATCTTTATCACCAAAAAAGTAAACTAATGTGTATATTGCAGTTAAAAAAAGATGACAAAGTAAATAAAAATAATAAATAGATTAGAACAATATGTTTATTGAATTTATATTTACAAAATGTAACAATGTTGCATTTTTAGTGTTTTACATTTTATTTGACAATTTATTTTAAAAGTTTAATTTTATTCATTTTAAATTTTACTTTCAATTAACATGCTAAACATACTCTGTTTTATTTATTATTTTTTATATTTATTTTTTCATATTTTAATATTTCAATTGAAAAATTGCATTTTGGAAATAATTGATTCATCACAGTGACAGTACCGTGTTTTTTAAACAAAGCTAAAAAATAAAATTCTAATAAATAATAGGTAATGGAAAAAAAATTGCATTCTGTTTGCATGTATTAGTTTTTTGCTTTTCTAATTCCATTAACATGCGAAAAAGTTATTTTATTACAATAATAAAATCAGTTTTATTTTAACAATGATGACTCAAAAACATACTGAAACTTCTCAAACGTAACTAGGATTATATATAAATACGACAAGCAGAATTTCTTCTCAGAGGCCTATTATGAGCTGTGTTTACATTGTCAGTTGTTTATCTGCAGCTGAGCTAATGACGTTTGCTTTTACTACAGCATTCGTTCATTGAGAGCACACACAGAGAAAGGGCAGCTGTAGCCGTCCCAGAGAGACCCCTCCTTCACATCCTTAAACATGGAGCCACCTGTGTGTTGTGTGACAGCTGACAAAGCTCACACTCTCGTGACAGATCTCCCAGCACCGATCCCAGTCGCTCTCTTCACTTACACCAGGCTTATACACAGAGTGTTGCGCGTAAAAAGACTAGACGAAAGTGAAAGCGAGAGAGGGAGGGGAAACGGGCGGTATTTTTCTAGGTGATGGAATCTCTTGAGGTTTATCATGATGGTTTCTCCCACGTGACATGGTTTTGTTACACACGCGGCGGTACGGTACTGACAGGCGCTTCAGATACTTCTGTCAAGATAATCAGACTTTGCTGTTGTGAATACTTATGCTGTCGTACAAAGATCTGATCTGAGGAGTAATCGCATATTTGTTTTAAGAGGACATTGGGAATCAGTAAGAGAACTTCTTTGGAGACTTTTATGATAGACTTTAGCCGGATATAAAGCTATTTTTTGACACACTGCCTTTTTATAGTAGCTGTAAATTTGTCTGTCATTGTGTAAAACACTGTGTGTGTGTGTGTGTGTGTGTTACAGAGAGTTCACAGTATCCAGAGTTTCACACTTCACACAACTCAGTCGCATTTCGAGACTCAGGAAGTGATACAGATGGATTTCTCAGTCCTGACACTGGAGACGACAACATCTTCAGAAAGGTGAGAGAAAGATTATAATCTTTTCTGAAGAAATGGGAGTCGTTTGGCACATTGGACATTGCTATGCGCATTGCTAGTCTTTGATATTTTGGTCCCTGTATATCATTTGAGTTTATTTTGTTTTACTGGTCCAGCAGAAAATAAAATGACTGTAATGAATATCATGATTTTGGACCCGCCATTACATTTTAGACCAGTCTTTTCTTTTTCTTTTTTCTTTTCTTTTCGTTTCTTTTCGTTTTTCTTTTCTTTTCTTTCTTTCTTTCTTTCTTTCTTTCTTTCTTTCTTTCTTTCTTTCTTTCTTTCTTTCTTTCTTTCTTTCTTTTATTTATTTATTTTTTTTTATTGTTACTTGTCCAGCAGAAAACAAAGAGTAATTGTGATTAATACCATGAGTTTAGAGTACCCTTAATTCCATTTTTTTTATTTAATTTTTTATTTGACTGATCCAGCAAAAAATAAAATAATTGTGATTTATTATCATGATTTTGGACCAGTATTTTATTTTAGTTTATCCAGCTGGCAAAATTATTAGTCTGCCCACTTATAATAATAAAAATAAAAATAATTGAGCACAACTATAGTTGCAGAATTTGAGGTTTCATCCATGTCTGCAAAAATGTGCAAAATGACTCATGCATGCAAGTTTAATAGTGAGGTTTAAGAGCTTTGAAAAGTCCCAAACTTTTTTTATGCCATGGACCCCCAAATATGATGATCCCTTTGTTAGGAAGTAGGACTGTGATGGTGGCAGATTTTTACCACCACGGTGGTTATGGACCAAATACCGTCGATGGCACAGTGTAAATAAATAAAAAAATAAATATGTGTGTGTGTGTGTGTGTATGGGTGTCGAGATACAACTATTTGATAATATGGAATCTGAGAGTCCAAAAAAAGCTAAATATTGAGAAAATTGCCTTTAAAGTTATCCAAATGAAGTTCTTAGCAATGCATATTACTAATCAAAAATTATGTTTTGATATATTTACGGTAGGAAATGTACAAAATATCTTCATGGAACATGATCTTTACTTAATATCCTAATGATTTTTGGCATAAAAGAAAAATCAATAATTTTGACCAATACAATGTATTTTTGGCTATTGCCACAAATATACCCCGGTGACTGGTTTTGTGGTCCAGGGTCGTGTGTGTGTGTGTGTGTGTGTGTGTGTGTGTGTGTGTGTGTATATATATATATATATATATATAGGGGTTGGACAATGAAACTGAAACACTGGCTAATATAGTGTTGGAGGTTTCAAGGCTATATTTGCGCAGCCTGGTGGCCAATCTTCACTTATTGCACATTCCACCAGTAAGAGCAGACATCCCAACCTATACAAACTCATTTCAGGGAGACCCCCCCCCCCCCCCCCCAAACGCGAGCGATACGCATGCATCACTATGTATAGTAAACAAACTCGCGCATCTGCTCCATTCACAAAAACAGAAACAAGCGGAATATCCAGGATTCATGTGTAAATAGTATTTTTGCGGCTTAATATTTACACATGCTAGTTCAAAACGCAATTTGATTTAACTTGATGACGTACTTTTGATTAGTTCTTCCAAACTTTGACAAATTCCGTGACATTCCGCGTCAATCATAGGGCCCTACCAATCAGGATGCTCTGTCTAGCGCGCGCCAGATCAGCACACACACAGTTCCACAAGCAGCACGGTCTCTCTCACTCCCTTTCGTTCTCTCTCGTTCACTCCGTCATTCTAAGATGCGCATTATAAGATTAAGTATAATGTATGTATCAGATACATTAATGTATCGGGTGCACGCCCTTGCCCGCTTGGTCTAGATTCCGGGATATTTTATTCAATTCACGGGCATCAGGGAGCCACTGTCAATATACGGGAGACTCCCGAAACTTCCGGGAGACTTGGGATGTCTGTAAGAGCAAAGTGTGAAGGTTGACTATGTGCACCCAATGGTTCAGACATTGTACCCTAAAGGTGGTGCCATGTATAAGGATGATAATGAACTCATACAAACAGCAAGACTGGTGACAGAGAGGTTTGATGAACATGAAAGTAAAGTTGAACATCTCCCATGGCCTGCACAGTCACCAGATCTGAATATTATTGAGGCACTTTGGGATGTTTTGGAGGAGCGAGTCAGGAAATGTTTTCCTAACCAGAATCACATAGCGACCTGGCCACGGCCACTGTTCTATAAAAGAAATGGCTCAAAATCCCTCTGGCTACTGTGCATGACATGTATTTGTCAATCCCAAAATGAAATGATGCTGTATTGGCCACAAAAGGAGGCCCAACACCGTACTAATTGTGCTCTAAAACCAAGTGTTTGTGTTTCATTGTCCAACCCCTATATATATATATATATATATATATATATAAAATCAGAAAGGCAACTACAACTAATGTGCAGTATACAGAGACAACTACAACACAGAGACAATAAAAATAAGATGAGAATAAAAAAAAAATACACATGTAAATATATACATAAAATATATAGAAAAATAAATTAAGAAATACGTGGTATGTACAGTTGTGCTATAGATGTTAGAATGTAATAGAAAGAGATGCAGGGATGTATTAGGATGGTGGTGGTAACAAATATGAAAATAACAAATTTTAATTTTAATTTGAATTAATTAAATGGCCCAGCAAAAAATAAAAGTGTGATTTAATATCATGATTTTGGACCAGTGGTTATATTTTGGAGCAGTCTTTTTTAATTTAATGTAATTTTATTTTATTTTTGTTTGTTTGTTTCATCTTACTGGTCCAGTAGAAAATAAAATAATTGTAATTAATATCATGATTTTGGAGTATAATTTATTTTATTTTATTTTATTTTATTTTATTTTATTTTATTTTATTTTATTTTATTTTATTTTAATTGAATTGAATTGAATTGAATTGAATTGAATTTAATGTTTCATTTGACTGATTCAGCAGAAAATAAAAGAACTGTGTATTATTAAAATATATTAAAATAATGTTAATATCATAAGTCTTTATTTTATTTTATTTTTTATCTTAGAATTTTTTTTTTTTCATTTCACTGGTTCAGCAAAAAATACAATAATTGTAATTATCATCATGAATATCATAATCTAGGACCAGTCATTAGATTTTTGGAATTCTTTATTTGATTTGATTTGATTAGATTTTTTATTTATTTATTTATTTTGTTTCTTTTGACTGATTCAGCAGAAAATAAAAGAACTGTGTATTATTAAAATATATTAACATTTTAATATCATAAGTCTTTATTTTATTATATATATATATATATATATATATATATATATATATATATAATATTATTATTATTATTCTTTTTTTTTTTTTACTGGTTCAGAAGAAAATAAAATAATTGTAATTATCATCATGAATATCATAATCTTGGACCAGTCATTAGATTTGTGAAATTCTTTATTTGATTAGATTTATTTATCTATTTTATGTATTTCACTGAACATTTTTGCAGACCATCTTGCACCCAATTGTGGAACTATATTTTAAAACCCCTGCTTTTGCAAAAACCACTTATAACCACATCATGCAGAGAAGAAATTCAGAATTCTGATACATATAAATAACACATACCCAATGATGCGTGCAGAATTGGTCATTTTTTGCGCTCATTTGACCACAGTTCTGGGGGGTTTTTGGTGCTTTTTAGGACACCCAAATGTTAAAATCCACCAAAGTTTTTTTTTTCCACTAGGTCACGTGATTATAAGTTCTCTAGAACCCTTTTAAACCTCTTGCACGCTCACACACACACGCTTATAAACCACCCCCTCTGCTTCCTCGCACACATGCTCAATAGAAGCTATTTCAGGGGCACATGAATAGAGGGCTTTCATCCCCCCAGAGCACCGACAAAAACCTCAATGTGTGTCAGAAGCTCAAATCCTCTTCACCTTGTCTCTCACGCCACCGGCGTTCGGCACAATAGACTCATCAAAACCTCGCACCGAGGGAGCTCACGACTGCTTTAAGTTTAGGTGCGTGAGATCATAGGTTACGGTTTGTGTGTGTCACAAGACGCTTGAATGGATGAAAATAAGGAGTCTGTGAGTCTGTGTTGGTGTGTAGACATTTGGCCGGGCTGGCAGACTCATTTCATCCTAGCGATGATTCAGTGACATACTTTTTCATTTTAAAGTGACAGATGGCTGTCTTAGAGATGCGCAAGGCTGAGGTAAAGGAACGCTTACAGTTTAGATATGTAGATACAATGGAATGTAGAAGTCAAATATTATGTGCTTGAGTGAGAATTTAGATTCAATTTGAGGAAGAGAAAAGTTCTAAAAATAATCAGATATGTAAATAATATAATGATATTGCTCTGTTAAATTTCTCAGTGCAAGCTTTTCAAACTTTTAGTCTTTAGTCTCTTTCTTTATCATTACAATTCATGTGCAATGAAAAGTTAATCAAAAATAGGCCAGGGTTAGTTTTCTTATTGTTAACTATAATTATTAAACTATTTTTTTTTATTGAATTAAAGCTGAAATAAAATGTGGAATAGAAATATAAAATGTAAGTTGAAAAAAAAAAATCAACCTAAAAAGATTTTTAGTGGAAATTAGAAATGTTTAAAGATGTTAAACTTAATGAAAAAAAAAATAAATAAAAAAAAATAAAATAATTAGGTTCAAATACTAAACTTGCTAAAATTTAATTTAAAATAAATTAAAGAGAGAGAGAGAGAGAGAGAGAGAGAGAGAAAGAGAGAGAGAGATGGACTAAAACTATTATAAATGTTTTTTTGTTAAATGAAATAAAGCTGAAGCAAAATATACAAAATTTTAAACTAAAAAAAAAAAATAAAAAATAAAATGTATATACTAAATACTAAAATTACAAAAATTGAATTAAAAGTAAATTAAAGCTAAATAAAAATATATTTATTTAAAAATATATATATATATTTTTTGCAAATCTGTTTCTTGCCATGATGGTAACTGCTAACAAAAAACAAAACAAAACCAAAAAAAAAAAAAAAAAATATATATATATATATATATATATATATATATATATATATAAATTGTGAAATAAACTAAATTACTAAAATTGAAGTACAAATAAATTAAAGCTTAATAAAAATATATATTTAAAATAAATGCTTGTAATTTTCACAACAACAAAAAAAATCTATTAAAAATATTTAATCTTTATTTAATTTAACAAAAACAAGGTATAAATATTAGATGAAAAACTTAAAATAAACTTTAACAAATATTAGAAATGTTGCTTTGGCAACTAACTGAAATTAAACAAGTTTAAGTATTAAAATTACTCAAATTGAAATAAAAATAAGTTAAAGCTAATTATATATATATATATATATATATATATATATATATATATATATATATATATATATATATATATATATATATATATATATATATATTTACATATATATTTTAAGCCACAAGTTCAGGATCAATAACTAAATTATTTGAACAAAAAACAAAGCTAAACTAAATCTATTAAAAATATTTTAGCTTTATTTTATTTAACAAAAACAAAGTATAAATATTAGATGATGAACTTCAACGAATATTAGAAATGTTGCTTTAGCAACTAACTGAAATAATGCGTTTATAATTAAGAAATTCAAGCAATTGAATTAAAAATAGATTAAAGCTAATTGGAAATATTTAAAAATACGTTTTCTTTTAAGCCACAAGGTCAATGTTGTTTTTGTCATCTAAAACTAAAACTATTTTAAAAATTATCTATATATAAGTATAAATATTCAATGCAAATGCAAAACTGAAATAATTTGATTAAGCTGAATTGAACTGAATTAAAAATAGAAATGAAAGCTAATTAAAAATGAACAAAAACCCTAAACTAATAAAAATGACAAAAGCACAAACTAAAATGACTAAAAATAACACTGGCCATAGAATCAACACAGTTCTACTATGCAAACACTGAATCTACAAAAACATGGAATATTTTAAAATATTTGTTTCCTGTGACACTGTGATACTTTTTTTTTTTTTTTGTTCTTTTTAAATTATATACTTAATAGCTTTTGGCAGCACAAAGGTTTAAGATGTTTAAGTTTAACCCTGTTTTTTTTTTTTTCTTTTGCACACTTTCCATTTATCTTTGACGAGACAGCACCAGGTTTTATAGTACTCATGTACTTTGCTGTGCTGAATCATTTTTCATCTGTCTGGACACTAAAATTTGTGTGTGATTGGTGTTTATTGCTCAGGGGCAGGACGCAGTAGGGGGAGGCGACAGCACCAGCGAGGTGTCCGTCTCCTGCTCCTCTACAGACGACACAGCCAGCGTCGGCCATCCCAGCTCCTCAGCTGAAAGCTCCGAGGAGGTGCGGCACGGAGTAGAGGCGGAAGAGGAGGCCAAAGACAGGTTAACGGAGGTGCCGCTGCCCGCCTCTCTCTTCCGGTCCACCGTACGCTCGCTCTCGCCCTTCCGCAGACACAGCTGGGGTCCTGGGAAGAACCAGGGAGGAGAAGACGACATGAACCAGCGCAGGTATGTGAGGAGATGTTGATGATGCTGAAGGCTATTCTTAGGATTATTAATATTTTTCTGCTCTGTGAAAGCTGATGAAAGATTATTTAAAAAATTAAATAAATCTATATATTCAAATTGTTTATTTAAACATCATATTTGTATTTGTTGTTCTGGCTTTCAATAATAGATAAAAAGATTCCCAATAAAATTATTTAAAATCATTTTTAACTATTGGAAAAAAATTTAAAAAGCAATTCTGTTTTAAGCCATAAGGTCAGGTTCAATGTTGTTATTGCTAACTAAAACTATAAAAATGTTTTTAAATGAAATAAAGCTGAAGTAAAATATAAATATTAGATACAAAATTTAAAGAATTTAAAATTGAATAATAAAATAAATAAATAAAAAAAAAATAATACGAAAATGCTGCCTTGGAAACTAACTGAAAAAAGTACTAAAATTACTAAAACTGAATTAAAAATAAAATAAAGTTGAATAGAAATAAAGAAACCCCACACATTTTTTGTTTATAATCTATTTATTCATTTTATAATTAATTAATTCATTAATTATTTTATTATTTATTTTGCAAAACTGTTTTAAATTCCACGAGGTCAAGTTCAATATTGTTATTCCTAACTAAAATTAAAACTATGAAAAAGTGTTTTTATAAAATCAATCTAAAGTAAAATATAAATATTAGATAAAAAATGTAAAGAATTGAAAATGTAATAATAATAAAAAAAACGAATAATAATAAAAATGCTGCCTTGGAAACTAACTGAAAAAAAGTTTAAGTACTAAAATTACTGAAACTGATTTCAAAATAAAATAAAGTTAAATAGAAATACAGAAACCCCACAAAAATCTACTATTTTATAGTCTATTTATTCATTTTATAATGTATTTATTTATTTATTTATTTTTCTATTTATTTTTATATATTATTTTGGAAAGCTGTTTAATGCCATGAGGTCAGGTTCAATGTTGTTACTGATAACTAAAATTAAAACTATGAAAAAGTGTTTATATTAAATTAATTTATTACATTTATTAAATCTGAAGTAAAATATAAATATTAGATGATAAAAATTAAAGAAATAAAATAAAGCTAAATAGAAATACAGAAAGACCACAATCTACTTGTTTTTTTAAAAATCTATTTTTATAATCTATTTATTAATTTTATAATTTACTCATTTATGTTATTGTTTATTATTTTTATATATTATTTTTGCAAATCTGTTTTATGTCATTAGGTTAGGTTCAATATTGTTATCTATGAAAAAATGTCTTTAAATGAAATAAAGCTGAAATAAAATATAAATATTGGATAAAATATATGCCTTGGAAACTAACTGAAATAAAATAAGTGCTAAAATTACTAAAACTGAATTAAAAATTAATTGTATTTGTTATATATTAAGTTTTATATTATTTTTGCAAATCTGTTTATGCCATGAGATCAGGTTCAATATTGTTATTGCTAACTAAAATGAAAAGTTATGAAAAATTGTTTTAAAATAAAATGTGGAAAAAATGTAAAGTATTTAACATTTAATAATAATAAAAAAGATTTAACTGCTTAGGAAACTAAATGAAATAAAATAAAATAAGTTTAAATACTAAAATGGCTAAAACTGAATTAAAAATAATATAAATCTAAATAGAAAAAAAGATTCCTAATAAAAATATGTCCAGAAGTTTTTTTTTAAGGTTCTTATGCTCACCAAGTCTGCATTTATTTGTTTAAAAATATGGCAAAAAGTATAGAAAAATATTATTGTAGCTTCGAAAACTTTTTTATTTTTATATATTTTAAAGTACTAATTAATTAATAATAATTATATTATTATTATTTTATTTCTGTGATGGAAATGCTGGATTTTTAGTCTTTAGTGTCACATGATAATAGTTAAATAAGTACTAAGATTATTAAAGTTTATTAAAAATAAAAAAAAAAATATATATATATAAATTAAAAGTAAAATTAAGCTAAATAGAAATGCAGAAACCCCACAAAAATGTACTTTTTATTTTTGCAAATCTGTTTCATGCCATGAGGTCACGTTCAATATTGTTATTGCTAACTAAAATTATAAAATGTTTTTAAATGAAATAAAGAAAGAAACTAACTGAAATAAAATAAGTGTTAAAGTTACTAAATTAAACTGTATTAAATTAAAATAAAGCTAAATAGAAAATATTCCTAATACAAATATGTCTAGTAACTTTTTTTTTTTTTTTTTTTAAATGCTCAGCAATGCTGCATTTATTTGTTTAAAAACCGTTTTCTGTTTTAATATATTTTAAAATGTACTTTATTTCTGTGATGAAAATGCTGAATTTTTAGTCTTCAGTGTCGCATGATCCTTCAGAAATCATTCTAATCTTTTAAACAAGTGGTTTGTAGTCCATTTATAATTGCAACAGCAATATAATAAATAATAATCAGATGAAAATGTACGTCTTATCACAGACGCCTGCCCAAAATGTATTTGGGTTTTCCGGTTTTGGTGCACTCAATTCACTTCCTCTCAAAACACACTGAATGCTAATGCATTAGCACCTAAAACACAACACAACTGAGAATGACGTCGCTCACACTTCTCCATCATGTGACACCCTCATGCCTATGCATGCTTTTTCAGTCATTTTCACCTTGCTCTTCTCATTGTTGCTCATTTGCATTCAGTCTTTTTTGAGAAGCAGTTCCATACTTTACTAGTTTCACTTTTACTTTTCAGAGACTCTTATAATACAGATCTTTATAGTCATAGTACTTTAAATCTGTCGTATTTCCATGTCATCTCATCCCTTTCATCATCTTTCCATTTTCAGTTCTGTACGAAGTACAGGAGAGGAAAAGCCTGTGTTTTACCGAAGAAGGTATCCTGTTGTCTTTTATATTCTAGTATTTTGAGTAGTTTTTGGTGTCTGAAATCCTTATAGAGTGCAACAGGGATTCCCATTTACATGCTTTGCATAAATCACAGAACTGACAATTTGGCAATTAAACCCAATTTTTTGTTGTTTAAAATATAAATATGTTTTTGCCAAAAGTGTGAAAGCTATTCGGTTTTTCCATACTTCCACCCTTCAGTTAATCAACCCAGTATTCATTCATTCATTCATTCATTGAAATTTCTGTTTATTTTAGAATTTATTTATTTAATTTTATAACTTTTATTCATTTTTGTATTCATTTTGTATTAAATATATTTTATATATCTAGCATCTTTCTTTCCTTTTTCCTTATTAGTTCTTTCCTTTTGTTTTTATAATTATGTTATACCAATAATACATTTTAATTAATTTTTTGTAATGTATTTTTTTATAATTTAATTAAATATTAAATATTATTATTATTATTATTATTTAATAATTTTTATAATAAATATAATAATTTACTTTTATATTTTTTGTTATATTTTATATTTAATAATTAAATGTTTTGTATGTTAAATAATACAAATATATATATATATATATATATATATATATATATATATGTGTGTGTGTGTGTGTGTGTGTGTGTGTGTGTGTGTGTGTGTGTGTGTGTGTGTGTGTGTGTATCTTTTTCTCATTTTATTTTATCCTTAATTTGTCAATTAATTTATTTATATTTATTATAATAATAAATATAATTTATTTATGAAAATAATACATTAGAATATATTTTTTATAATGCATTTATTTTATAATGTATTCATTTATTTAATTATGTATTCTCTATTTCTTAATTTATTTTATTCATTTTCATATAATTTATTCAGTTGTATAATTTAATAGATTGTTATAGATGTTTTTGCCCAAGCATATCTGTCTTTCTTTATTTTGTGATTAATTTATCAGTTCATTTTTATATAATTTATAATGATATAATAATAATATTATTGTATTATAATTTGTTGTTATATAATATTTTTGCCCAAGAATATTTTATTTCATTAAATTATATAATTTTATAGAATTCATAATTGTATAATAATAATGTAGAATTTATTACGTAATGTTTTTGCCCAATAATTTTCATTTATTAAATTATATAATTTGATTATATATAATTTATTATATAATATGTTTTTGCTCAAGAATATTTATGTATGCTATCTATCACTTTATTTTTTCTTTATTTTATGATTAATTTATCTATTCATTTTCATATAATTTATTCATGTTTGTATAATTTCCAAATTTATTTTTATAATGCATTTAATTTTTTTTTAATTATTTTATTATTAATTTTATTGTCTGTTCATTTTCATATAATTTGTTCAATGATATTATTTTATATAATTAATAATTATATAATTATCTATCTATCTGTCTATTTTTTTTATTATTATTATTCATTTTTAAATAATTTATATTAATTCCCATGCTAGCATTCCTTAAACTACAGCAATGGGGATGGCAATTAAACCCAATTTTTGGCCTTTAAAACAAATTCATTTAAAAATAAATAGGATTTTACCTGTGGAACCCTACTGTTGCGCTCTATATGATCATACTAATCAAGCCAGTATCTTTCAACAAACTGTTTACTGAATAAATGCTCATTTTTCCACTCTACTACCCTCTCAAACTGGCGCCCCCTATATTTCGGCCAGTCTGAGCTGGTGCCCCAGTGAACCCTGTCGAGAGCTGGAAGAAATTAGAGAGCTCATCAGGTACTGCGAGTGTATGAGCGCGTTGTGTGCGAGCTTCCTGTATATCCAACCGAAGAGCCACCCCTCCGTCTAGCACAAAGAGCTTTTGCATCATCATTTGCATTACCTGTTTGTCAGAGCAAAGTCAAGCGTTTATTTAGGCCTTATTTATTGAGCCTCGGTAAAGCTCAGATAAGCAATGGCTTTTAAAAGCTGCTGAGATACTTAGGAGGAGTGTGTTGTTTCTGTTGTAGCTTTTTTTTGTCGTTTGTTACATGATGACTAATATCGTTGTTCTCGTATCTGGTCCAAATGTCAGGTAAGAGGATGTTTGTAACAAAACCTTTTACGTCAGAATGTAAAATAGTAATTAATATGACTGATCTGACATGACTACAGTAGGCTGCACCAATTAAAGTCACTTTTAAATGTTAGATCAGTAAGAAATAATCTGCTTTCGTACAGTGTACTTTGATTAGATTTAAAGGTTTAAAACAATTGCGTTCTCAATACAGTCCACATTTGGCAATATTCTAGCCACTTGTGTATTCACACATATATATTTAGCATCAAAAAACAGTTCTCGGTTTGCTGTGGTTTGCTATTGTGCTCTTCAGTGTGCTGCTTTGAGCTTGTGTTTTGTCCACTGCATTGCTTTTGAGATCAGTCCTGGTGTTTTGTACTAACATAAGCTATTCTCTTGGTAAAATGTACTATTTTCAAATGCTAGGCTGCAACGAAAAAGCTTAAATCTGGAATTGATACTGCGCTTAGCAGTGTTGGGGAAAGTTACTTTTAAAAGTAATACATTACAATATTGCGTTACTAATCACGTTACTTTTTATGGAACGTTAAGGGTTACATTACTTTTGTGTTACTTTTTAAAAAGTTTTTGTTTTCAATATAAAAAGTCAAATTTTTACCAAATGTAAAAGCCCTTTCACACCAAAAATGAAAAAGCCTAAGGCTGAAGGAAAAGTACATTCACATCTATATTGTAGAAAGCAGGAGAAGAAAGTCCAACACTCTTCAGCACTTTGCAATGAGAAAAATGAAGCACAAATGTTAGTTAATCAAAAGTAAGTTTTGCTTATCAGTATGGTTGAACTGGATCTATTTATTTGGTTAATAAAATGGGATTTAATACCTAAAGGAAACAAAAAGTAATGCATTACCCCCCTTTTTTATTTAAATTATGATGCGCAACAGCTGAAAAAACTGAAGTAAAATTAGAGAACTCTTTGGTTATTATATTGTATAATAAATAAGTCGTGATTCATTTTCTAGTGTGGATACTTCTGTGTTGGGTGTAGTGTAAAATGAACATCCGCTTTGCATATTTTGCATCTGGTTGGTCAGTAGTACACCACACACAGACATTTTGGGTGAAAAAGGAACCATGTAAACAGCATATTTATTTTGATTTGATAATTAAATTGTAAAGGACAGATATACAGTTTATTCTGCATGTTGTGTGAATGTCCGAGGTTCTCCAGATAGTTTTGGAAATATTAGATGTGATAATCAACAAGTGCAAAACGGTATGTGCGTCACAGCTTGGCTTTTATTTGTGTCGCTATAAATAAGGCTGCTCTCAAAGCCTTTCTTTGTCTTTCTTTCTTTCTGTTTGTTTGTTTGTTTGTTTTTATACATATATTTTTTATAAATATTTACATGTTTTATTTTTTTGTATTCGTTGATTGAGGGGTTCAGATTTATTTTTATTGTTGATTTTGAATTATTTAATTTTAATTTTATTATGTATTGTTATTATACATTTAGTAATTATTTTTTATTATTCATATTATATTTAAGATTTATTCATCATTTTTCTTTTTTAGTTTTAAAATTTATTTATACATGTATTAATTTTTTAGCATTTGTTTATTTCTTCGTTAAACATTACTTTTATAAATGTTTATAATTTTTTATTTTTGTATTCATTGATTTATTGTATTTGTTGTATTTTTATTTGTTTGTATTTTTTAAATATTTATTTTATTATGTGTTATTTATTTAGTAAATTATTTTGTAATGTATTTAGTTATTTTTTATTATTTATATGATTAATATTTATTCATAATTTCCTTTTTTTAATTTTCGAATTGATTTATGTATTTATTTTTATTAGATTTTTTACATTTATTGTTATGATTTTAATATACATTTTCTATTTTGTATTAATATTTATTTAATAACTTATTTTTATATTAAGTTATTTTATATATTGTTTTAGTAATTTATTTTGTAATGTATTCATAATTATATTTTAATATTATATTTTATTTAGCATTTATTTTCTTTTTAACAATAAAAAATATATATTTATTTTTTATAATGTATTTATTTTTCAGTTTTTTCTAAATTAATTTAATTTTAGAAATGCTTATATTTTTTGCATTCATTGATTTGTCATATTTATTAATTTATTATTTATTAATTTATATTTATTATTTATTAATGAATTTATATATATATTTATATTATATTTTTTTTAGCATTTATTTTCTTTTTAACAATAAAAAAATATATATTTATTTTTTATAATGTATTTATTTTTCAGTTTTTTTCTAAATTAATTTAATTTTAGAAATGCTTATATTTTTTGCATTCATTGATTTGTCATATTTATTAATTTATTTTTTATTAATTGATATTTATTATTTATTAATGAATTTATATATATATTTATATAATCATTTATTTTATTATGTTTTGTAAATTATTGTAGTAATTTATTTTATAATGTATTAATAATTCTATTTTAATATTTATATTAGATTTTATTAATTTGCCATTTTATTTAATTTTTTAAATTTTCAAATTTATTTGTTTTATAGTTTTTTTTCTTTCTTTGTTTTCATACATTGCTTACAATTTATTGTATTTATTGATTTATTTTAATGTGTTTATTTTTATTTTATATTCATTTATTTTATTACGTGGTGTTATTATTTTAGGAATTTATTTAGCAATGTATTAATAATTATACTTTTATTTTTTATTTATTTAGCATTTATCTCTTTTTTTTAAATGTATTTATTTTTCATAATGCGTTTATTTTTCAGTTTCTTTCTTTCTTTCTTTTTGTTTTTTCTACATTCATTTTAGAAATGTTTATAATTGTATTCATTGATTTATGTATTTGTATTTGTTTTAGTGAATTTATTTTTTATTTTTATATTAAATTAATATTATTTTATTAATATATTTATATATGATATTAATTATATAAATGTATTATATGTATTATTTAGCAATTTAATTTGTAATAATTTTATAGTTTATATAATATTTTATATTTATATATATATATATATATATATATATGTGTGTGTGTGTGTGTGTGTATGTATATTACTTTTTCGCATTTATTTATTCATGCATAACTGAGCTCTTTATTATGTGTTCTTTTGTAGTTATAGTTTGGAGGGTCTAGCAGCAGGGATTGAGGATGGCAAGCGTTGGATGCCGCAGTCTGGAGGTCCATCCAAGGATCAGCGAGGAA
Source organism: Cirrhinus molitorella (assembly GCA_033026305.1). Taxonomy (NCBI): domain Eukaryota; kingdom Metazoa; phylum Chordata; class Actinopteri; order Cypriniformes; family Cyprinidae; genus Cirrhinus; species Cirrhinus molitorella. Next base: position 9,809,666 of record CM065118.1, on the reverse strand, counting down.
TTCAAAGACAGGGGAGTGAGGAGAGGGGCTCACTGATGTCTCTCACAGAAGAAGGTCCTGAATTCAGTTTGGAAGAATGTAGCAGTTCACGCGGTCAGGTAAGACAAGCAACCTTCTCCAAATATTAACATACAGGTTAAAATACAGAAACCGTTTGAAGTGGTTACTTGAAGCCAACATGAAACAATCTAAGCAACAGGATATTCAACAACAGAGCAAAAACAATTAAGCATTCTTACCCCTCGTTTTTCTTGAAAGCACTTTAGGTGAAAATGATGTTTAAGACATATTTCTGTGTTGTTAACTTGTAATTTCAGAAATCGAGGAAGTATCATCAGTTCAGACACAGTGGTCCATCTATAGCTCTCCCCCTTACAAAATCAATCTCTATGCTTTCCATCAGCCAACGGGACATAGATGGTAAGTAAAGCTGCTTTCTTTCTATTTCATCTCTCAGTTGCTGCCTGTTATGGATCGATTGTATAATGAATCTTGTGCTAGAATCATCATTTGCTGTCAGAATAACAGATTTTTCTAATTAATTCTGTGTTTGAGAGATTGTAGCGTACAGGTGGTACCAGTATAGCATCATTTGTTTTCTTCATCTGGTTTGTGTTAGTTCTCCTCCACCCGTTTGTCAGGCCCCTAAATCATCATTTGGTTTAATAAGCACTTGCTCTGACTTTTCCATTCCCAATGCGGTCGCCCAGTCATAGGAAGCGTTCGGCGAAAGAGGCAGATCTCTTTTACCTTCAACCTCTCACCGCTCCTCCCCAAATCTAAAACGGTCTTTGCAGTCACCTCTTCATCTAGTGATGAGGAGGACATCATAAGTAAGTTGAATTATAGTTGAAGATGATAGAAACCTCCAGTGTCTCATCCTTAGATGATGCCCTGTGAGTCACAGTAGATGTAGAGGTAGACGAAATATGCTATCCGCCTTTGAAACCTGTCCCTCATATAGACCAATACATTTTCTGGATTAGTTTTCAACTGAGGAATAATTCACCCCCAAAAAATTGAATTCCGTTTGAAAGCATAGCTTTTAGCAACCAAAAATATGACATCGAACCCTGTTTTTGGTTTTGGCTGAAATAATCGGAGCTGAAATGACCATTTTTTTTAATTATGCATTTTGATTGCATCACGTCTGTTTAATGTTCACTACAACAAGTGTAGATGCATTTTTAAGTGACCAAAAATTATGCTAGAATAGCAATATTTACAGTTTGTTCAGCTGAAATATAGAGAGGCAGCTCATTGATGAAAATGGTTTAATTTATCACCTAATGAGAACATGACACCCTGAAAAACATACTGAGTTCAATAACCCAGTTATCTAAATTTAATTACCAACTTTTATTTTTCGATTTCAGTTTAAACAATTTCAGGTTTGGTTTAAAAAAAAAAAAATATATATATATATATATATATATATATATATATATAAATATATAAAATTTTATAGCTTCAGAAGATGTCCATGAACTAATTTTATGGTATTTAGGTCTAGAAAATACATTGAATATTAGCTGTATTGTCACAATTTCTTTGCTGACTATATACAAATTAGAGAATGCCGTGTAACTTATGTACTTTTTAATAATAGCTGTTCTATCCAGATCATGTTTTTTATTGGGGGCAAAAAATGACCTTTTTAAATATTTTATTTTATTTTATTTTATTTATAGAAATAGAAAAAGTAGTGTTTTTGCCAAGTGGATTGGACATGGTCAGATTCCGAACTACCCCTATGTTTTTTGTTTTTTCCCCGCAATATTCCCTGAAAATCAGTTTATTTATTTATTTTTTACTTTTTTATTGATTTGTGTTTGTGAGTTTTTATTTATATATTTATTTATTTTTGTGAGGTGGTTTTTGCCATGCAAGTGGATTGGACACGATCACATTCTGAACTGCTTCTAGGTTTCTGTTTTTTTCACAATCAATATTGTCAAAATATTGAGCTATATCAGTTTATTTTGATATATTTTTTAATTAATTAATTTATTTATGTGAGCCTTTTAATATAGTTTTTTTTTTGCAATACAAGTGGATTGGACAAATTCTGAACTACCTTTATGTTTCTGTTTTTTTTTAACCCCAATATAGACTAAATATTGAGAGGTGCATATTTAGCTATATAATTATTTTATTTTATTTTAATAGAAAAAATTGAAAAAGTAGTCTTTTTGCCATGCAAGTGGCTTGGACATATTCTGAACTACCCCTATGTTTCTGTTTTTTATTTTATTTTATTAATTATTTTTGTGGCATTTTATTTATATTTTTGTGAGCCTTTTAATATAGTGTTGTTTTTGCCATACAAGTGGATTGGACATGGTCACATTCTAAACTACCTCTAAGTTTCTGTGTTTTTTTTTTTTTTCCCATCAATATTGTCAAAATATTGAGAGATACATAGTTAGCTACATCAGTTTATTTTTAAATGTAGTTTTTGAGTGTTTGTGAGGTTTTATTTATTTATTTATTTTATTTTTTATTTTTTTTGGTAAGGTTTTATTTATATTTTTTGTGAGACTTTTAATATAAGGTTAATATTCTAAATTACCCCTTTGTTTCTTTTTTTTTTTTCTTCCCCCTCAATATTGTCAAAATATTAAGAGATATTTTTGAGCCTTTTAATGTAGTGTTGTTTTTGCCATACAAGTGGATTGGACATGGTCATATTCTGAAATACCCCATCTTACTACCCCTATGTTTCTGTTTTTTGTTGTACTTTTTGTAGAATCCGTTGAGAATTCTGGGAAATTTCCCACAATAATAAATGCATATGATTCATGATATTAATTTAATATGAATAGTTTCAAAAACTTTATATTGATTAAAATGCTCTGGCACATAGCATGGCCATGCCACCATGAGTCGTTTTAATCTGGTCGAATTGCTTGACCAAGCACTAGCTTTTTTTTGCAAAAAGACGGTTTTGCATGTGTACGTAAATCAGACTCTACCATGGGGTGACAGAGGCTGTTTGCTGTTGGTGAGGCTAATTTGACTCCATCTTTGTACTTGTAGGCATGACTTCATTCACCAGTACTACCGGTTCAATGGGATACAGGTAAGACACCCATGAACCTTTGGCTTAGTTCATTTTGACATTTCTGGAAAGCACAGTAACGGAAGTCTTTATATCTTGCTTTGTATAGCATCACAGAGGAGGAACCTGGACCTTTAAGAGGAGATTTTGAAAAAAGTACCACTAAAGTGAGCCGGACATTCAGCTACTTGAAGAACAAAATGTACAAGAAAGCCAGAGTAAGTCAAGTTTTTTCAAATCATTTCCTCTCCACCAATGCAGATTAGATCATCTGATTCATTCATACAAATGACTGGGGGCGAATTGTCACCCAGTCAAACAGAAAGACAGGAATTTACCATAGTACTCAAATGAATGAAGAAAGATATTGTGTCAGGTTCTTTCTGAGAACTAGAGGAAATAAGACAGGAAGAGAAGACATGATAATGCTTCATCCTTTACTGTTAGCTCAGCATTTTTCCCTTTTAAAGGGCCAGTACTTTATTTACAAACTGCAGAGACAATATGCAGTAATGCTTTTAAAAAAAAATAATATTAAAAAATAATATAAAATATAATAATATAAAAATTAAAAAAATAATATTATATATGTTATTTTTTTTTCTTAATTGGCCTCCTATTAATACTCTAAACTTACCAAAAGTCATTCAGGACTTTAATTTCAAGATGTTGTTGACCTAGTTTCACATGTATTTCCAGATATTCTGTATGTAAAATGAAACACTAAAATTAACAGGAACTTCGGAGTTAAATACACTTTAAACATTAATATTATACCCTGAAATGCTTGCAGCTCTTCTTATTGGATAGAAATGATTTTATAAGGGTGTTCTTACACCCTTATAAAATGTACAGATTTCATCAGCAGTTTGCCGTTCTGACACCGACGACAGTGTAATAAAAAAGAAGGAAGTAAGAGTCACAGCACCTCCCAGTTCGAGTTGGATCACTTCCTCCTGCATCTGAGGTGATGCTGAACTTCTTGTCTCAGTCGAGAGTCTTGCGAAGGCTCTGCCTCCTACAGTAATGTTATATAGAAAGTTTTGCGAGGTGCAGGGCCGCTATCAGAGGATAAGGACCTTGAAGGGAGAAGAGGTAGGCCCAATCTCAGTCGCTGCCTCGCTTGGGGAGATCGATGATTTGCCCCGTTGACTTTTTGTTGTGGTTTGTCTTGTGTTTTTTTTTTTTTCTCACCTCTAGATGTTTACATTTTCTGAAATGGTTAACTCCGTAGTTGCCTAACACAGGAATCCAATGACTTGCTCACTGTTTACATCATAGTGATTGTCTTTTTAGTGCATTTCATAAACAACTGACACATTATTGAAAATAGTTTTTAAGATTTATGCTGCTTCAACTGTGCAAAATGTATATTTCAAGTTTAGAATAAACCAGATGGTGTTTGTTACTTTAGATTTTTCTTACCAAAAACGGTTGTTTCTATACAGTTGCTTAACTCGAGGCCTGTTTTTACAAGTAGGAAGCTGAACTTTGTTACAGGAGAACTTGACAACAATTGAGAGGATGTTTGTACATGACTGTCTGAATCACAAATCCCCCAGTTTGAAATGACATTGCACTTTTTTCATTTTTACTATATTGCACAAAGATGGTTATTGTCAGGTGTGGACAACAGGGTTGCCCACTAAGGTCCATTTTGTTTAGCATGCATGCTCCTTTAAATTTTAGTAATGGTAAACAAGATCCTTGTTTTGGAACATGAAGACTGAGTGGTGCAAGTGAATTACTTTGCAGAAATGCCATTAAAGAAAATGATGAGCAATTTAAGTTAATGGGTTTAAACTAAAGTAGCTATGACGGGCCATTATGGTGCTCGGCATATTTGAGCAATAAGTGTTAACGGCTGTCGCCTGTTGTAATATTTCTTATTCCTTTCCTGGTGCAGGAAAAAGAAAAGGAAAAGAATCGGGAGAAGGACCGAGAGGCCAAGGAGAGAGACAAGAAATCGGTGAACGGACACGTGTTTAGCACATCAAGCTTGCTGCATCCAGCTTTGTGCCAGCAATGCAACAAAACCCTCAACACTAAAGATACTGTCAACTGCACAAGTAAGAAGCAATTCATCAGATTGCGTTTCAGTGCTTGTATACGTTTAGTTTTTTATTCCCATGAAAAGACACTGGCTATTTACTAAACCTTTCATCACCTTTATTTGTAGCAGCTTCACAGGGATAAACAGGAAAAATGTCAGAATCTTGTGCAGTAGGATGCATTATTTTTGCTATTTAGCATGGAAACGGATAATAGAAAAACATTATATAAAGTAAAGGGTGATTTAAAGATGTCTGAACTATTGTGTCACGTATTACAAAAGACTTGTTGCTTAAAAATAGGAAGCAGTTCTGGTAACATCATTCACTTCCTCATGGAGCTGCTGAAGAGAAAATCTTGTTCATTCTTTGTTCTATTGTTTTTGTCCTTTTGCCCCTCTTTGTTTGTTTTGCATTTTAATTGCATATTCATATTTATGTGTATACATAAATGTCATGAAAGTACTCAGTTCAAGCGCATAGCGTGTAATTGTTAGAATGGTCACGGATCAGCGATCTCCACGTAAAACTGATTGCGCAGACCAAACCGTAAGTCGTAGGGATGTTAGTACTCACACCGGCTACAATGTAACCAAGGCTCGCCCCAATCGGCCTGACAGGAGTAGTACAGCAATCAAAAATACGAAATTGTTTATAACTCCTAAACCGTCACAAAATTTCCGGGTATTTTAATTTTTTTTTTGAAAAGCCTAGTTTTTCGCCCAATCGGAACCCAACCACTGCGGAAAGACTCTCTGGAGTGTGAAAATCAATATTTATCAAAAAAAGTTTAACTTTCGACTCACCCTCGCAAAGGGATGCCAAAGCGTTCAAAAGGGGCAGAACAGATTGAGATATCTTCCCCAAACTCAGAACACTTATGTAAGAACTCAATTTGAGATCACAGGAAAAAATGCGGAGCTTGGCCACTTGGTGGTGCTATAAAAGTGAAAAAAACACACAAAAAAAACACATAAAAATGGCTATAACTGGGCAACCATTTGTCCTATCAACATGAAAATCGCTGTGCACGGTCTTGGTCTGAAGTGATATTTGTGTATCTCAAAAAATGAATTTTAAGCACCTGTTAACGGGTCGATTGTAACGAAACTTGGTGGGCCTGTTTGACTCACGGCCCCCAAGGTCTGAGAGGAATTTGCAAGATATTGGCCACTGGGAGGCGACATCACATTTTTCAAGGGTGTAAACAATTTGTATGTTACGCGGTTTTCTGCACATACACACGATATTCATATCATAGGATAAAACTCCTCATTTTGGACAGCTTTGACTCTAGAACCACTGCTGTCAATCAAATCATTTGTTAAATGATTAAGAAAAAAGAGAGGCCAAAGAGAGAGAAATTGTTCGCGAAAGCCTACTTATGCAAACTAGTCCTAGGTTTTTCGCTCAATCTGGAAAAAAACGCTTCAGTACATCAGAAGCCATCAAAAAATGTTGAAATTGATCTTTTGGGATGCTATAACAGGCTCATTTTGAAAAGGGGCCTGTCCAAATTTACCCAAAGTTCTATAAAGCCTAAATGAAAATTAAAACTTCACAAAACCTACTAAGCACATGGTGCTCCTAAACAAGCATGCAAAGTTTTAAGGAGATCAGACCACAGCTGGCGCTAACGGTCATAAACATTAAAAAGCATCATATTTCTATGGTAAATGACCTGGATTGGCCAAAATGCTTTTTTAAATCATTGATTTGGTGGTTACAGGCTTGTAAACGATCATGTAATGCGATCTAGGAAAACCCAACACATGATGAAACCTTTTTTATATTTTGATATCATATGAAAGCTAAATTCAAGCTTTTTCCAAAACGTTTTATTTTCTCCATAGCCTGAACGTAACAAAAGTTATAGCTATCTTAAGTCGGCTGATAACTATGATTTTAAAGAATGGAATTTTGAGCAAAAACGTGTTTAAAGTGAGACGGGTTTTACTTTCACTTCACACGGTTGCCCACTGAAGCTAAGCAGGGCTGAGCCTGGTTAGTACCTGGATGGGAGACCTCCTGGGAAAACTAGGTTGCTGTTGGAAGAGGTGTTAGTGAGACCAGTAGGGGGTGCTCACCCTGTGGTCTATGTGGGTCCTAATGCCCCAGTATAGTGATGGGGACACTATACTGTAAAAAAACGCAGCGCAACTGTTTGCGCACCTGTCATCTGACGACTCCTCTTTGGTAACTTCATCATCCAATCCCACGTCTCTGGATGTGAAATCGGGCACTGACATCAGCATATGTTACGTGGTTTATTTTGATATGTTAACTGTTTTTGTAGTGTTAAGGGAAAGCACCTCCGCAGTGCGTTCTGAACATACGAGAAAGACAGTCTTTTCTGCTTGCTGCAATAACTCGCTATTTTTCTGCACTAAACAAGTGAATTTTGCCAAAATATTTTCAGAGATGATAGACAAGATGTTATGGAATAATAATTCAATGAAAACCTAATTTTGTCAAAAAATTAGACATTCAACTTATTTTTCGAATTTCCTGAAAACGTCCCAGCGCGACATCTGACTAGTTTTCCCAGATCGCATCACATATGTGCATAAATACCTTAAAGCGCTTGAACGCTTGAATTGCTGCTTGCAGCTATATTTGAATTTATTTTAGCATCTGTCCATAGCCCTATAGACCAAAAAATATGTCTATATTAGTGCTGTCAAAATGAGCCCATTAATGGCTATATGTCAGTAAATCGAATTTACCTGTCCTGTCAGCTGTTATAAAGTGCTGATAGCATGTGCGCTTCAATTGCACGCACAAATGCGGCAGCGCACAGTGTAGCCTGTATAATTTCATATTAAAGTGCGAATGAAACTATGAGCATGCGTGTCAGATCCACATCACGTTTAGCAGCGGCAGCTCTTAAAGTAATAGCAGCCAAATAACCTAATAACCCAGCTACTGTGATGTCTATTAATCAAAGAACAAAAGAAAAAAATTAAACCAATAACTTTTGTACTATATAGGATTCATTTATTTTTCATTTAGTATTTAGTGTTTGATATGCTTTATTTAGTTCCTGTATGTTTCCTACTTGCTGAAGGGCACAGGTAAATAATGAGTTTATGTGAAGATTGTTTTAAGTTCACTTAAATTAAAGTTTTTTTTTTAAAAGTCTAACAGATTTTAAAGTGATAGCTCTCAATTATACTGTAATGTAGAATGGCTATAGTCAGTGGTTAAATATTAGGAAAAAAATAATTTCTTAGAGACATCATTAGTATTGCTATCAGTGATGCTCATCTTCAGTCATAAAAAGATGCCATTAAACATACTGAAAATATACTGTCTTAATGTTTTTTCTACATTAATTTGAAGATTGAATGTGAACTTATTGCAATATAAAAGTATACTTAAAAACCTTAATGTTAGGTGGGGTTAATCTTGATTAATCGTGATTAATTTCAGAGTTAATTTTTAAAAATCGTTTGGCAGCACTAATCAATATAAAATGTATAACGCAATAACATAATAAAATAATAATAAAAAATGAGGAAATAATATAATATACAGTAAATGCAATTATTGAAATAATTTTTTATATTAAGTATAAATAATAAACAAGAAAAAGATACTATTTACTTAATTGAGATCATGTATAATTAGTTCTCTTTTGGGATTCGACAGCGTTGCTGTGTTTATGGATACAGTATTTTCCCCAGGAAGCATCTGATGATGTGATCATTGTGGTTAGATTCTTGCTCTTTAAGACAGATGTGTATTTCTAGAGCTTGTTGGCATGTTCGTGGGATTTAATTTGTGTGCTTGGTGGAGTTTCCTGACTGGAAGGAATTCTTAAGCCTGAGTCCAACTATCTTTACCACTTTGACCATGAGCCAGAATAGCAAACACAATGACTTCCGGTAAAACTACATTAAAACCTTATGTTTGGTCATAGAGGTGAAATCTCTGCAAAAAAATATAATATAATATATAATACTACCCGCATCTTTATCAAAGAAGAAGAGTTGCAAATCAGTACTTTGCTAATGTCTTCTATTGATGTGTTTTTTTCCAGATTGCAATGTGAGAGTTCACAAGAGCTGTAGAGAAAACGTCCCCATTTGTCCCAAAAGCAAAATGAAGGTTAGAGTTGTTTTAATGTATCGTGTTCTTTCAGTTAAGCATCACGACATGCATTGCCATTGTTCTGTTTAAAATCTCTTCCTTTTTTCTCTTTCATAAACAACAGTTTGCTATCCCAGAGTCCACCATTATGCCTGTTGTCACTCTACGAACAAAATGTGGGTTTCTTGTTTTGTTTTTTTTCCCACTCATTTTATGCTCTTGTTTTGTATGTCTGCTGATTTTAATGTTGGATGTGATTTTGTGTGTAGCGTCCACACTGCGGGATCGGCCCTGGTCTGCTATCTTTTCTCCAGAGGAGCATTCTGTGATTGTCCCATCCAGACGACCCACCAGTATTATGCCCTTCCACAGCAGCAACCTCTCCAAAAGCATGTCCATCAACAATATTGCAATGTTAGTGCCTAAACACATACACCAACATGTATCGTCATGTTTGTCATAAGTATGTCTGGAATTGTTTGCTTAAATATACAGTCAAAAGTTTACATACACCTTGCAGAATCTGCAAAATGTTAATTATTTTAGCAAAATAAGAGCGATCATACAAAATGCTTATAGTCCACAAGAGAAAATAATAGTTGAATTTATAAAAATCACCCTGTTTTTTGATCCCTCTTATTGCTAAAATAATTAACATTTTTGGGATCAGTAAGATTTTTAATGTATTTTAAATAAGTTTCTAATGCTCATCAAGGCTGCATTTATTTGATCAAAAATACAGAATATTGCTATTATAGTGTCTATTGTGTCTATTATAATTGCTGGAAACAGTGCTTTTTTTTTTTTTTTTTTTTTTTTTTAGGATTTTTTGGGGGAATAAAAAGTTAAAAAGAGCAGCATTTATTTAAATTAGTAATCTTTTCTAACAAAATACACTACTGTTAAAAAGTTTGGGGTCAGTCCATTTTTATTAATTTTTTTATTTTTGAAATAAATTACTACTTTTATTCAGCAAAAATATGTAAAACTGATGAAAAGTGATAGCAAAGACTTATATTGTTAGAAAATATTAATACTTGGAATAAATGCTGCTCTTTTGAACTTTTTATTCATCAAAGACTCCTGAAAAAAGTATCACAGGTTGCAAAAAAATGTTTGGTAGCACAACTGTTGCCAGCATAGATGATTCTAATAATAAATCAGCGTATTAAAATGATTTCTGAGGGATCATGTGACACTGAAGACAGGAGTAATGGCTAATGAAAAAAATAAATATTTAAATGTATATTAAAATAACAAAACATTATTTTATATTGTAATAACACTGCAGTATTATTTTTTGTTCTATATTTTTTCTGTATTTTCTGCAGTCTTGATGAACATAAGAGACTTCTTTAAAAAAACATTACAAGTCTTACGGATCCCAAACTTTTGAACGGCAGTGTATATACAACTTAAAAAAATGTAAATGTTGTTTTGGCGGCTAAACTAACTAAAATTACTAAAAAGCTGAATAGAAATATACAATATCACTAAAACTAAAATGAAAATATAAAAAAATATATAAAACTAACTTTAACTTAAATTGCTAAATTAACTAAAATGATGAAAAAATACTACAATTACTCAAACTAAACTGAAATAAAAATACAAATAAAAGAAAGCTAGATAGAAATATACAAAAAAAAATGAAAATATAAAAAAAAATAAAATAAACTAAAATACATGCTAATTGAATATCTGAATAAAGTACACAATAATACTAAAATAACACTGTATAGAAAATAGCTTATTGTTGACTAGATGCACGTGAATCTATAAAGTATGCAATGATAAATTAACATTAACATGCTGCATTATGTTGCATGTTTACAATCAACAAGTTTCCAGTTATCATCTCAGCAATATTTATAAACAAAAAGCATTTTAAATCTAATTTAGGATTGAAACCTCCTAACGTTTAGAAATTCAATTAAATAAGCCACTAAGTACACATTTGTAGACATTATAATCTGAATTAAAAGATCAAGTACGGTATCTAGCACAGTGTCCTTAATATTTGGTCAAATATAATAGGATATATTGGTGTTCAGTGCATATATAGGCAATTTTAATACTGTGCACAGCATGCATACTGCATTCTTGGTAAGAGTAGTGTGGTATTATGCCATTCCTAACATACAAATTACCTCCTGACTCTTTAGCTACTGATTCACAGCTGATTAATCTGTCTGTCGGACAGTTGACCTTAGTAACCTTCTGTTATAACCACAGCACCTCATCCTCTTCCGGCAGGTGTGACGATATGCCTCTGAGAAGCAGGCGGTATCTGTCTCAATCCACAGACTCCCTCCACAAACCCATTAAGGTTACAGCGTCCACCGAGTCTCTAGATGAAGGTAAACAGCAATATTTATTCCTGTGTAATACCTCTCACAAACTTTAATTGCTCTAGTGCACGTATGTGGTGCTTATCTGGGAGACCTGGTTTTTGAACTACGCTTCTTATTTCCTGTTATTTCTCACTTTTGCTATCAATAAAAAGGCTTTTTAACATTCAGAATTGCTTAAATGTTCGCATAGGTTTTTTTAGTAATGAATAAACATTTGCTTTATCATTAAAGGAACTGAGATGGTTGACAGTCGGCTGATGGGAGAGTTTGAAGCAGATGTTAAGGAGCTGGAGGCTGACTCCTGGAGTCTTACTGTAGATAAGAAATATCTGAAGCAACTCAAGAAGGACGTCGTTAAGAGACAAGATGTCATCTATGGTAAGACCAATGTAGAATTGAATGCATTTATATTTCCTTAGGTTTAAAAGTGTATGCTGTTCTGGGAGTTTTTATTTACAAACTCTGACTAGATGAATGCAAAATGCATCAGGAAATAAAGTGTCTGATAAATATGTTTATTATAGTTAACTACAACTAAAAACACATCAAATGTTTTCATTCTTGATGTACTAAAATAAAAGCTGTGTTAATAAATTACTAATTCAACACAAAGCTTTTTTTTGTTACAAAAATAACTAATTAAAAAAAAATATATTATGTGATACTAAATACTATGATACTATACTAACGTTTTTTTTTTTTTTGCATGAGAAAGTGTTGACCTTTACTTGTGTTAACTGTAAAACATCCAGCTTCCGTTTTGTCAGTCAGACTTTTAAAAGATTATATTTTGAAGAAACTGCTAGATTTAACACAATCTAAATGTAAAAATTGACAATATGTGAAACTGAATAAAGCCAACTTTTAGGCTGTTTAGTGTAAGCAGCTTAAAAAATATTAAACTGCAATCCTTTGCATTGTTGGCATGGGAACTTCTGAACATATGCAAAAATGTGTTATTGAGAATACATTTTTTTTTAGTGTTTTTAATACATTTTGTTTAAAAAATGGTGACTATGGTGACTAGGTAGGTAATATGTAATATGGCCTTTTGAGTTTGTCACCAAAAATGTTCATGTCTTTTTTCTTCAGTTAAAAAGAAAAGGTTTCTGAGGAAAACGTTCCATGATTTTTCTCCATATAGTGGACTTCAGTGGGGATCAGCAGGTTAAAGGTCCAAATTGCAGTTTTAATGCAGCTTCAAAGGGCTCTACACGATCTCAGCCAAGGAACAAGGGTCTTATCTAGCGAAACAATCGCCCATTTTCTTTTGGGCTTGATCCTATTTTACTACGTTTACACAAACCAGCTTTAATTATCAAGTTTATTTTACTCAGAAGTAGTTCAGAAGTAGTTGACTTTCACATGGGAATCTCAGAGTCTACATCACCGGCCCAAAAGCAATAAGCATGCTAACTGCCGCTCTTCCAGATGTCTGTGTCTAAACATCCTCTTCCTTTATCAATCCAGAGCTGATCCAGACGGAGATGCATCACCTGCGGACGTTACGGATTATGTCTAATGTGTACAGTAAGGGCCTGCTGACAGATCTCCAGCTGGAAGTCCAGATGGTGGAGAAGATGTTTCCCATGCTGGAGGAGCTTCTGGAACTCCATTCGTTCTTCTTCAGTGCTCTGCTAGAGAGGAAGAAGGAAGGCAAGCTGGAAGGAACGGACGGATTCATAATCAACAGGATAGGAGATGTGCTGGTCAACCAGGTGAGGACATTTGATTATACAGTTGAGGTGAGAAGTTTACACCCCTCTTTTAGAATCTGCAAAATGTTAATTATTTTAGCAATATAAGAGGGATCGTACAAAATGCATTTTATTGTTTATTTGGTACTGACCTGAATTAGATGTTTCACAAAAAAGATGTTTACATATAGTCCACTAGAGAAAATAACAGTTGAATTTATAAAAAATGACCCCGTTCAAAAGTTTGCATACACTTGATTCTTAATACTGTGTCATTAAGAGAAAATCAGGGTAAATGTAACTTATTTTGTCTTCTGGGAAACATGTAAGTATCTTCTGTAGCCTAAACAAATGAGAAAATATGATATTTTCCTTCTGGAGCATCAGTGTGTGTTTGAACCTTCTGTAATAGTTACATATGAGTCCCTCAGTTGTCCTCAGTGTGAAAAGATAGATCTCAAAATCATACAGTCATTGCTGGAAAGGGTTTAAATTAGGGCTGTCAAACGATTAATCGCGATTAATCGCATCCATAATAAAAGTTTATGTTTACATACTATATGTGTGTTTACATATTTATTATGTACATGTATTATGTACATATAAATACACACACATACATGTATATATTAAAACAAAATATTTATATGTATATATATTTATACCTGTATACAATTTAGATTATAAATAAATATAAATATTTATGATATAAATCTAAAATATTTTTCCTTAATATATACATGCATGTGTGTGTATTTATATATACATAATAAATATACACAGTACACAAATATATAGTATGTAAACATAAACTTTTATTTTGGATGCGATTAATCGCGATTAATCGTTTGACAGCACTAGTTAAATGCACAAAAAATGCTGGAAAACCTTTGTGGGAACTGAAGGATTTTTCTGAACTGTTCAGGACACTAAACAAAAAAACACAGCTGTGGATCATTCAGGTAACAGCCCACAGAATTAAGAATCAAGTGTATGTAAACTTTTGAACAGGGTCATTTTTATAAATTAAACTATTATTTTCTCTTGTGGACTATATGTAAACGTCTTCTATGTGAAATATCTTATTCAGGTCTGTACTAAACTCAGCTGTATATATTACTGCATACTTCAAGTAAATATTTTAGTTCAAAGGGGTTTGGTTGAAAAACAAAGTTTGGGAATTGCTGCCATACTACTACCCTTTTCTGAGTAGTAATTTTGCATTATATTGGGTTAAATAGTATCTAATTAGCATAAAAATGCATCTTGTTAAGTATGACATGCATGTCAACTTGAAAAAAAAAACAGATTCGTTGTTTATATGTTTGCTCCTGTTTTGATTTATGCCAAATGTGCTTCAGTTCTCAGACCACAATGCAGAAAGCATGAAGAAAATCTATGGCAAATTTTGCAGTCGACACAATGAAGCAGTGAACTTCTACAAGGAGCTGCATGCCAGAGACAAACACTTTCAGGCATTCATTAGGGTAAATGCCTCACTTCATTATGTTGGTCATTCTTCCTGCTAAATGCAAATAGATACCTGACATTCCTCAATGTGCTCTTGTTTCCAGAAAAAAATGAGCAGCAGTGTTGTCCGGCGTCTGGGCATCCCAGAGTGCATATTACTGGTGACTCAACGGATAACAAAGTACCCTGTGCTTTTACAGAGAATACTCCAGCACACCAAAGGTGAGATTTACTCTGAATGTTTTTGATTCATGAGCTGTCAGGGGATTTAGCATCTTCTGGTGACCACAAAGCGATTTAGTCTTATATCTTGTTTTTTTTTTCTTCTTTTTTTTGTTTTTTTAGCAATTCTTAGTGTTTGGGCTAAATGGGTATTCCTGTAGAAATGTCATATTTCACTTTGTGACCCATGTGACCCAGTCTCATTCTTCTTCTCATTCCCAACCATTTTTTAGTAACTAGATGGAAAGACAAACAAACAAAAACAAAACCTGTACGTTACCATTCAGAAGTTTGGGAAGGTTTTTTTTGAGTAATTATATTCAGCAAGGATGCTTAAATTGATTAAAAGTGGCAGTAAAAACATTTAGAATATTGCAAAAGATTTTTAGATTTAAATAAATTCTGTTTATTTAAGATAATGCTAAATATTTCCTAAGCACTATATCAACATATTAGAATGATTTCTGAAGTTTTAGAAAATTATTTCAAGAGTAATGATGCTGAAAATTCACAGGAATAAATTACATTTCAAAATAAACATTTACATTTCAAACAGCATTTTTACATTTAAATGGCGTTTTAAAATAAATATTTATAATCACGTTTAAAAATACTACACGTATTAAAAAAACTGACAAAACCATTCATGTAAACCTAATTTAATTTAACTACTAAGTCATAAGATTAAAATACAAATTTTCATTGAAGGTATACACAAAACATTGCTCATGTCAACATTACTAGTTTTGTTATTTGTGCTGTTAAGTAAAAAAAAAAAAACATTTTTAATGTTAAAATAGAAAACCAATTATTAAAAAAAAAATAATTAAAAATATATTTGTATTTGTATTTTATTTTATTTTATAAGTCTTCTATAAGTCTTGAAGATGCACATAAAACATTGCTAATGTCAGTCCAACAACTGGATTAATGATGCTGAAAATTCAGCTTTGCCATTACAGGAAAAAAATACTTTTTTTTTTTTTTAAGTTAATTTTTTTGCATTTTGAAAATAAATTAAAAGAACAGAAAGAAAATAATTTAAGTTAATTTAATTTACTAAGTCATAAGTTTAAAAAACTAATTTCAGGAATAAATTACATTTTAAAATAAATATTTATATTCACATTTAAAAATAAATTAAAAAGAGCAGACAAAACCACTTATGTAAACCTTTTATTATTTTATTTTATTTTTATTACCAAGTCATAAGATAATAAAATAATAATTTCCATCAAGGTACACACAAAACATTTCTCATGTCCACATAAATAATTTTGCCTTGTTATTTGTGCTTTTAAGTAAAAATGTATATTTTATATTTTAACATTAAAATATTATTTAAAATTCTAATAATCTTAGAATGTAATAGTGTACATTTTTAAATAGAAAATGCTTATTTTTTTTGCAGGTACTATATATTGAGACATAGATTGAGACATCACTGGCCACTTTTGAAGGTCCTGAACTCCTCCAATTTAGTTTGTTCTGAGTGTCATTTACAAATACACAGACGATGAGATAAAACAAAAATGAGACACTGTAAAATTGGACTTGAGCCAGAGACGCTCATTGAGTCAATCCTCAGTCCTCCAAACCGTCTCGCCCATCAGTGTTTAAATAGCGCTCCAATATTTGACTCTCGGTAAACACGCTTGTCTTACGGATGGGTCCGCTGCTGTACACACGAGAGACGCAGCGTGTAAACATTCCACATTCACCGCAAATCACTTCCAACTGTTGCTTGCACAGCCAGTCTGAAAGGCTTTTTGGTCACGTTCCCAACAAAGAGATTTTAAAGTGAATTAGAGCGTCAAGTATAACAAATATCCTTTCAGGGGCAATTTGAGAAGGAGCTTATAGCTCTCGAGAGGATTTTATCCTGCCACTCTAATACTATAATGAAACAAAATGGACCGGTTTATCGTTTATAAGACTTTATTACAATTCAATTTCACATAAACCTGTGTGTGTGTGTGTGTGTGTGTGTGTGTGTTTGTCCAGAGTCCGAGAAGGATTTTGAAGACTTGACGCAGGCGCTGCAGCTGGTGAAAAATATAATTGCTTCAGTGGACAGTAAAGTGAATGATCATGAGAAGAAGAAAAAGTTGAAAGAGATCTACGGCCGTACGGACAGCAAGTCCATCACACGCATGAAGAGCGGACAGATGTTCGCCCGAGAGGATCTGCTGCGCAGTCGCAAGCTTCTCCATGATGGTCCTCTGCAGCTGAAAAACGCAGCTGGACGACTGAAAGGTAAAACTCTTCGTTATTGTTACTGTAAATCTTGCCAGACGTCGTTTCACAACGTCAGAAAACACTCCACCTCCAGCAGTCAGTAGTAAAGCAACGAAAAAGTTTTTTTTAATTATTTAATGCTGGGCAATAATTAATCGTGATACATCACATCCAAAAAAAGTTTTTGTATAAATAATATGTGTGTGCTTGCTGTGTATATTTATTATTTTTATATAAATATACACACATGCATGTATATATGTTATGTTTATATATTAAATATATTTATTTGTAATATAAATTATATGACCATAAATATAAATGTGAATACATGTAAATATTTTCAAAATATGTACTGTGTGTCTTTATATATAGATTATAAATATACACAGTACGCACACGTATATTGTATAAACAAAAACTTTTGTTTTGGGTGAGATTAATTGTGATTAATCATAATTAATTGTTTGAAAAGCACTAGTAGTAGTATTATTTTAATCATGACAGGGGACAAAATGTCCAATGTGAATGATTTATTTTATTTTGATTTATTTTATTTTATTTTATTTTACCCCTAAGATTTCTTATTAAAGCTACATACAAAATGTTGCACATTTCTACATAAATGGTAATACATTATTAGTTATGGTTCTAAATCTAATTTTTTTTTTTTTTTTCTATTTTATCATTTTATTTTATTGTATTGTATGTTTATATTATCATTGTATTTTATATTTTTATCATTTTTTAAAATTGTATTATTATATTTTATTTTTTATTTGATCATTTTATTTTATTTTGTTACATTTTATTTGATTGATTTGATTAGTTTATTATTTTATTTTTATTTTATTTTACCACTAAGTCATAAGATTGAAATACTAATTTCTTATCAAAGCTACATACAAAATATTGCACATTTCTACATAAATAGTATTACATTATTAGTTAGTGATTTTATTATTTTTTATTGTATTTTATTTTTTATTTTATTATTTTATTTAATCATTTTTTTTAGTGTTGTATTTTATTTTGTATGTTATCATTTTATTTTATTAGTTTTCCTATCATTTTATTTTGTTATTTTGTAATTTTATTTTATTGCTTAATTTTATAATTTTGTTGCTTTTTTTTTTTACCGCTAAGTCATAAGATTAAAATACAAATTTCTTATTAAAGCTTCCTTTTATTTTATTATTTTTTATTTTATAATTTTATTTTAATTGTATTATTGTATTTGATTTTTTTTATTTGATCATTTTGTTTTATTTTGTTAGTTTTTATTTTATTTTATTTATTTTATTTGTCATAAGATTGAAATACTAATTTCTTATCAAAACTACATGCAAAATATTGCGAATTCCTTCATAAATAGTATTACATTATTAGTTAGTAATTTTATTATTTTTTATTGTATTTTATTTTCTATTTTATCATTTTATTTAATCATTTTTAGTGTTGTATTTTATTTTGTATGTTATCATTTTATTTAATTAGTTTTCCTATCATTTTATTTTGTTATTTTGTAATTTTATTTTATTGCTTAATTTTAGAATTTTGTTGCTTTTTTTTTTTTTTTTTTTTACATTTTTCTTTTTTCTTTTACCACTAAGTCATAAGATTAAAATACAAATTTCTTATTAAAGCTTCCTTTTATTTTATTATTTTTTATTTTATAATTTTATTTTAATTGTATTATTGTATTAGATTTTTTTATTTGATCATTTTGTTTTATTTTGTTACTTTTTATTTTATTTTATTTATTTTATTTGTCATAAGATTGAAATACTAATTTCTTATCAAAACTGCATGCAAAATATTGCGAATTCCTTCATAAATAGTATTACATTATTAGTTATGTTTCTAAAGATAAAATCATTTGGGGAAATTGAATGTTTACTGTAACAGCAGCATCATCTTTGTTTTATCCTTAGATGTCCACGCACTACTTCTTTCAGATGTCTTTGTGTTCCTTCAAGAAAAAGACCAGAAATATGTTTTTGCATCTCTGGTGAGTGATTAGATTTCATGCTCTCTTCTTTATGAAATACTAAGTTTAACATTACTTTTTTGATGTCTCATACTGAAGATGTAACTTTTGATTTCAAAAATGTGTTTGCATATGTTGAATTTTACCTGACCTAAGATATATAGGTGATGTTCATTCTTAGTTTAACTAGTTAACTAATGTTATCAAATGAAACCTTATTATAAAGTGTTAATGTTTTAAATGCCCTTCTGTTGTGATTCTTCACAGCTTTCTTTCTTTCTTTTACATACTTTTTTTGAAAACCCAGAAATTTCTCACCCTGTTGCATGATACAATCAGAACAAAATGATATTTTTGATTAGTTTCATCCTTACCTGCCTAAATATACCTGTGCTCTGCATTTGCCATTGAAAACAAATTTGACTTAATTTCTGAAGAAATAGTGTAATGAAAAATCAATCATGGGAATAACAGGAAAAGCTGGCCTCCTCATCAAGGCGCACCATTAGATTAGATTACATATCCATAACACAAATGCTACATTAAGTATAAAATATGGGTTTAGAGATTTGTTCAGATTTGTTGATCTGAGTTGACTGAATATACTGACACTACTTTGTGTAGTGAGATTTTTTTTTATCTGTTTTTCTCTCCTCCTCTCTTTCCCACTTACCGTTTCTGTGGTCTCTCTTTCTCTCTGCATATTCGTTCGCCTTCACTCCGCCCTCCTCATTCTGTCTCACTCTTCCTCTTCTCATCAACAGGACCAGCGAGCCACTGTTATCTCCCTGCAGAAGCTTATTGTGCGAGAGGTGGCCCATGAGGAGCGTGGCCTCTTCCTCATCACTGCCGGCATTGCGACCCCAGAAATGGTGGAGGTTCACGCCAGTTCCAGAGAGGAACGCAACACCTGGATGCAGCTCATTCAGGATGCCATGCACTCAATGTGAGTACCAGATATTCATTGGAAATTAATAAAGAATATCTAAAGCATGAGTTAAAAAGAAATGCAAATTATTGTATCATTCTAACAGTTCGATTGGGAAACTCTTTTCTCATTTAAAGCATAAAGAACCTAAAAAACTAAGATATATTCTCTGAAATAATAGTCTTTGTATAGTCTTATTAGACTATTTTGTCGTCTTCAGTCATCTTGATGTATGGATGTTTGGATAATGTTCTGGTAGATAAAAAATAATACTGATTTAAATGTTTTTGCTTTGATGCTGGGTTTAAAATGTGTTCTCTTAAAAATAGAGATTTAAAAAGATGAAAAAATAAATACAAATAAATATTTAATTATTGAATGCAAGTGTAGTTGGATGGTATTGTTGAGAAAATACCAGGAAATGTATGAAGTAAAGAATATATATATCATGTTCACAGAGAAAAGGATGATGATGAGGGGATCCCAAGTGAAACGGAGGAAGACAGGAAGCTACTTGAAACAAAAACAAAAGAAATGAGAGGTATGCTTATTTCTTTTTTTCTTTTTTTTTAATTATCCCAATTATAAGTAATATAGAATATATTTATTATATGCATAAATGTAATATAATAAACAGAATAAATTTATATATATATATATATATATATATATATATATGTGTATAATTTATTATTTGTATTTCTTTTGCTGATTAAAGCATTAAAGCCACTTTAAATAGTGACTCAGGAGAATGATTTGTTGAAAATTAAATGATCAGAAGAGTTGTTTGCTTATGTTGAATAAATATATATATATATATATATAAATGAAAAATTTTGATTCACTTAATGTGTTTCTTTAAGAAAGTACAAGCATTAAAGCCACTTTTATAGAGTCTTTTTGACCATTTCATTAAAATTAAATGAGAAGAGTCATTTGCTTATATGTAGAATAAATAAATGAATTAATATTAATAATTAATAATTAATGTTTAACAATTCTTCTCGTCAGATTCAAATTTTACTTTGAGTTAATTAAACCTAAAATTAGAAATAAGAGTAATCCTGTTGTTCATTACTCTAAATAGTAGTGGAGAAAACACTGTTAAAAGGTTTTTTGTTTTATTAAAAAAAGAAAATTGTGACCATGGACAACAAAACCACTCATAAGGGTCAGTTTTATGAAATTGATATTTATACATCATCTGAAAGCTGAATAAATAAGCTTTCCATTGATGTACGCATGTAAGGATAGGACAATAAATAGCTGAGATGCAACTATTTGCAAATCTGGAATCTGAGGGTGCAAAAAAATCTAAATATTAGATTTAAAGTTGTCCAATGAAGTTCTTAGCAGTGCATATTAAGTTTTGATATATTTACGTTAGAATATTTACAAAATATCTTCATGGAACATAATCTTAACTTAATATCTTAATAGGTTTTTGGCATAAAGGAAAATTGATAATTTTGACCCAGACTATTGCTACAAATATACCCATGCTACTTAAGACTGGTTTTGTGGTCCAGGGTGACATTTAAGACCTCAAATTTGTGTCTTAGACATGCTCCAGAGGAAAGACGAACAGATCGTTTCCCTCCTGCTGGAGAAGATGAAGCTTTTCCGTGAAATGTGCGGTTCGTCCGACGACACGGCTTCGGCGGTCAAAATGCTTTTTAGGGCCAACAACGAGGACGTACCTAAGGGGGAACCCATCATGATGGATGCTCTCAAAGAGGGTAAGAAATGCCGCCAGCGTCTTCAGCTGCTCCCCACCTGTCGTCTGAAAGCTGATGTGTTATTTATGAGTTATTTGTGTCTAGTGGCAGCTGTGACAACATCTCATTTCCAGCTCTAATGTTCTTCCAGGACTAGTAACTCACTTAATGTAATGCGGTTAGTGACCTGCGTATGTGTGTGTGTGTTTATGTGGCAGTGGAGATGTTGCAGGCGCTGGTGAATAGCAGTCTGGGAGGGGCAGTGGGACAGCAGGTGGCCTGCGCTCAGGAAAACGTTGGACCTGTGTGTCTGCCACGCAGAGCTGAGACCTTCGGAGGGTTTGACAGCCACCAGATGAACATCTGCAAACGTGAGACATTTAATGTACTCATGAAAACGTTCATGTTGATGTTTGCAAACTAACTCTATGTACCTATTTTACATTTTTTGTTCGTTTCTTTAAGAAAACTTCATAAATATTCTGTAAATAAAGCATTTACTTTTTTTTGTGATCAATTTTTTATTGTCTTTAGATTAACAACATCAGTTGGAACACACAAACAAACAGAAAAAGGGGAGCAACAGACACATTATCAATAATCTTACAATCTGAGAGAAAAAAAACACTTATGATCGTTCCTTTATATAGTCCAAAATGCTAAACGAGAAACATTGCCATGCATCAATGGTACTAGGTTTAGCCTTGTTAATTTGTGCTGTTGTACATTCACAAGTCACTATTTTAAGAAGGCTATGAATCCAAAATATTTTTGCACACATGTGCGGGGTAAACCAGTTTTGTATTATTGCCTTCTTTGCAGCTGTAAAACCAGCAAGCAACATATAAAGCTTTTACTGATTCGATCCTGCTCACAGTCACTGTGTTTGTTTGTCTGCAGATGGTGACAAAGAGGAGTCTGAAGATCTTCGGAGGACAGAGTCCGACAGTGTACTAAAGAAGGTAGGAAGCCTGTGCTCATTCTAAGATTGTAAAAAATACTTTCAGTGCTTTGCGAAAGTATTCATACCCCCTCAATTTTCAATGACGTTTTGTTTTGCTGTCTTATGTTAAACTGTTTTGAATTACTTTTTATCCACATCAGTCTACACTCCAAACACCATAATAACAAAGCAAAAACATAATTTTCACAACTTTAGAAATTTATTAAAAATAAAAAACTGAAATAAGCACATTGGGTAACTTAGTACTTAGTTGAAGCACCTTTACAGCTTTCAAGTCTTTTTGGGTTTGATGAGCAGGTTCATACATGCTGCTTAGAATTGAGGTTGATCAGACCACAGAATCTTGTTCCTCACAGCCTGAGGGTTCGTTAGGTGTGTTTTTGCAGAGAGGATTGAGTCTTGCTACACCACCATAAAGATCGGTGGAGTGTTGCAGTGATGTTTGTCCTTCTGTAGGTTTCTCCCATCTCCATATATGATCATGAAGCTCAACTAGAGTGACCATCAGGTTCTTGGTCACCAGTCTAGGTCTAGATCCTTCTCCATCAATTGCTCAGTTTGGCCAGTTTTTTTCTGAACTCTTCCCCAGATGTGTGGCTTGATGTAATTCCATCTCTGAGCTCTACAGGGAGATTTTTTTTTTTTTTTTTTTTTACCTCAGGGCTTGGTTTTTGCTCTGATATGCATTTTCAGCTATTAGACCTTTTATTAAGACACCTTTTCAGATCATACCCATTCAATTGAATTTGCCACAGGGGAACTTCACTTGAAAGTGTAGTAACATCTACAAGCAAAATTAATGCTCCTGAGCTAAATGTGAACTGTCCCCACAGCAAAAAATGCTTTTCTTTGTCTTGTTTTTCGTCTTGTTTCCAGTCAAAATATATAAAAAATTCTTAAATCAAGGATTTTCTACACAAATAAAAAAGTCAAAATTAAGTGAGTTTTTGCTTAAAACAATCAAAATTATCTGCCAATGGAGTAAGCAAAATAATCTTCTTTCAACCAGAAGACTAGATTAACTCACTTAATTGTAACTAATTTTTTTCTGAAAACAAGACATTAATGTTTACTTGTCTGGAAAATCCTTCTTGATTTTATGAATTTTTAGATATTTTGGCTTGAAACAAGACAAACAAGCATTTTTTGCAGTGGCAAGGTATGAATACTTATGCAATGGAATCATTTAAGTAAAAAAAAAAAAAAAAAGTAATTTAAAGCAGTTTAACATAAGGCATCAACATAACAAAACGTGAAAAAAATGAATACTTTCGCAAAGCACTGTACAGTATATTAACTAGTCCATTTCTGAATATATAAAAATCTGAATATCTCAATATGTTGTGTCTGAACAGGGTCATAAGTCACGTATCTAAAAAGTGGTTATTTCAAAAGGATAGTTCACTTAAAAATAAAAATGCTGTCATCAATTTCTGACCCTCATGTCGTTCCAAATGCGTTCCAAAGACCTTCATTCGTCTTCAGAACACAAATTAAGAACTAAGAGCTTTCTAATCCTGCATAGACAGCAATGCAACTGACATGTTCAAGGCCCAGAAAGGTGTAGTAACATCATTAAAATAGTCCATGTGACATCTGTGGTTCAACCTTAATTTGAATAAAACAAAAAACAAATAATAATAATAACTTTTATTCAACCATTTCTTCTCTACTGTAATTTCTTCTCTACTGTCAGAAGACTGAGAGAAGTTGTTGAATAAATTCATTATTTTTGTTTTCTTTGCGCACAAAAACTATTCTTGTAGCTTCATAACATCATGGTTGAACCACTGATGTCATATGGACTATTTTAACAATTTCCTTACTACCTTTCTGGGCCTTGAATGTGTCAGTTGTATTGCTGCCTATGCAGGTTCATAAAGCTCTTGTATCTCATAAAAAATATCTTAACTTGTGTTCCTAAGAAGAACAAAGGTCTTACGGGTTTGGAATGACATGAGAGTGAGTAATATATGAAAAAAAAAAAAATTTTTGGCTGAACTATCCCTTTAAGCTGACCCAAACTGAATCATACTTCCCTCTAGTGTCATGTAGTGTTTACTACACACACACATGCGCTGTTATAATACCCTGTCAGGTTTTGTAGCTAATGGGAGTCATTAGTGCAGCGAGGGCTCAGTGGAGGGTGGAAAATGAATAAGTGTCCATTAGGAGCGCCCAGCATCGCCTGACTCTTTAATGTGCGTAATGAGCAGCGGTGTGCTGGGCTCAGGCCTGCGCTCTGCCGGGTGCTGGGCTGATTAAACACTCTCAGCTGGGCTCAGTAAAGCTGCAGTCTCTGCTTGTCTGCTCCACAGGGAGGAAACGCCAACCTGCTGCTCCTGCTGAAGAGAAACAGCGAGGTAAGACAGAAGAGCATGCTTCTTTTAGAGTTCAGGGTGTTATCCTTCAGCGCTTCTTGGGGCTGTGGATGATGTTTTTAGCTTGCAGAATCTGACAAAGAATCAAAGTGTACTTGGATAACATGTAGGGATGATAACAACTGTTCTGTATGACTTTTCAACATTATTTATTGAATAGGTGTTAGATATCAGTTGTACAGTATATATTTTTTATATGTAACTGGTACAGTTGATGTCAAAAGTTTACATACACCTTGCGGAATCTGCAAAATGTTCATTATTTTACCAAAATAAGAGGGATCATACGAAATGCATGTTATTTTTTTATTTAGTACTGACCTGAATAAGATATTTCACATAAAAGACGTTTCACAAAGAGAAAAAAATAGTTGAATTTATAAAAATGACCCTGTTCAAAAGTTTACATACACTTGATTCTTAATACTTGATATTCTTAATACATGAGTCCCATGTTTGTCCTGATCAGTTTTACTGCCCGCTGTTTAAAAATCCTTCAGCTCCCACAAATTCTTTGGTTTTTCAGCATTTTTGTGTATTTGAACCCTTTCTAACAATGATTGTATGTTTTTGAGATCCATCTTTTCACACTGAGGACAACTGAGGGACTCATATGCAACTATTACAGAAGGTTCAAATGCTCACTGATGCTTCAGAAGGAAAAAGGAGGAGATGCATTAAGAGCCGGGTCATAAAAACTTTCTGAATTTGAAGATCAGTGAAATTTTAACTTGTGTCTTCTGGGAAACATGTAAGTATCTTCTGTAGCTTCTGAAGGGCAGTACTAAATTAAATATATATATATATATTTAGGCAAAATAAGAAAAATTAACACATCTTCATTCTGTTCAAAAGTTTACACCGCTGGCTTTTAATGCATCGTCCTTCTGGAACATCAGTGAGCATTTTAACCTTCTGTAATAGTTGCATATGAGTCCCTCAGTTGTCCTCAGTGTGAATACATGAATCTCAAAATCATGTAGTCATTGTTAGAAAGGGTTAAACTGCGCACAAATGCTGAAAACCAAAGAATGTGTGGGACCTAAATGATTTTTTTTTTGAAGAAGACTGTTTAGGAGAAACAATGGACACATGAGCAGCTATCACTAAACAAAAAAAAACAGCTGTGGATCATTCAGGTAACAACACAGTATTAAGCGTCAAGTGCATGTAAACTTTCAATTGGGGTTATTTTTATAAATTCAACTATTATTTTCTTTTGTGGACTATATGTTAACATCTTTTATAAGAAATATCTTATTCATGTCAGTACTAAATAAAAAATAGCATGCATTTTGTATGATCCCTGTGATTATTGTTAATGTTAATAATTAACATTTTGCAGATTCTGCAAGGTGTATGTAAACTTTTGAACTCTTCAACTGTATATACATTTAAATGTGTTTTGCTTGCTTTTTTGAGATCGAAACAAATAACAGTCTTTCTTGATGGCTTGTGTTTCCTGACAGCAGATCCTGACTAGTGTCACTCACCTTCATGACCTCCTGACCTCACTTCAGGTGTGTACTTCACAGACAACATTATATATAGTTGATGTTCCAAAATGAATAAATCTAAACTGAATCTTAAAATACAAAAATATGTAAACAACAAGATTTCAAAATACAGTAAAAACTGTTAAATATTATTACCATTTAAAATAACCATTTTCTATTTTAATACCATTTCAAATGTAATTTATACCTGTGATGCAAAGCTGAATTTTCAGCATCATTACTCCAGTCTTCAGTGTCACACAATCATTTAGAAATCATTCTAACATGATCATTTGTTCTAAATGGTTACGATATGCATTTTATTTACAGGCCGTAGTGCTGCAGCAGGACACTTTCATCGAGGACCAGCGTCAGGCTCTGACCGAGCGCACCCCGTCCCGTTCCTCCTCCGCTCGTACCCCATCTCGTCCCCCCTCGCTGGTGGAGCAGGAGAAACAGCGCAGCTTGGAGCGACACCGACAGGAGGCTGCTGCTCTCCAGCGCCAGCAGGCTGCCCACGCTGAAGAGAAGCGGCGCAAGGAAAAGGAGTGGGATGTGAAGGAGCGGGAGCTGACAGACCGGGAGGTGGTGTTACACGTGAGGGAGGAGGAGATGCGGAGGAGGAACAAGGAGCTGGAGGAGGTGCAACAGGAGCTGCAAGTAAGGAAGGAGGATTATCAGAGGGATCTAGAGAGACTGAGGGACGCTCAGAGGAGGCTGGAGAGGGAGAAGGAGCAGATGCAGAGGGAGGTGGAGAAAGTGGAGCACCTCCGCGAGGTGGAGGTGAGACTTGAAGTGCACATTCAGGCAGGATTTGTGCCTGTATATTGCTCATTCACAAAATCAATTCACTCAGAATAGAGTGCTGAAGGCTGTCATCTTTCTTAATGCAGTATTTTATTGAAAATGATTCTTTATTTAGCATTGAGAGCATCCAAACATATTAGAAATTGTTTGAGACTGGCAGATTTTAAGACTTTCTCAAATAACTGTGTATGACTGAATAAAATGGGATGAATTAAGAAAGGCAAATATTAAACTTGACTTAAAATTGCACCACTGACAGATGAAATAGCGTCTTGCATGAAAAAAAGTTGCATGCTAGAAAATATCACAAAACAGTGATAGAGAATTTACTTTAAAAACACGGCTAATAACATTGTTAAATGTAATCATTAGCAAATTTCAGAATATCTATTTTTCAAACCGTACCTTTTGATGCTGACTAATAAGTAATTAATACATAATAATATATATAAATAGGGAAAATATGCTACGGTTCAAAAGTATAGGATCTTAAGAATCCTGTACTGTCTTTGTTTTTGAAAAGTCTCATTTGTTTGGTCAAAAATACAGTAAAAACAGTGAAAAATAACTGTTTTGTATTTTTATATATTTTAAAATGTAATTTATTCCTGTGATGACACAGCTGAATTTTCAGCATTATTACTCCAGTCTTCAGTGTCACATGATCTCTCAGAAATCATTCTAATATGCTGATTTTATGACCAAGAAACATTTTTTTTTAGTGGAAAACCATGGTACTTTTTTTTTTATTATTCTTTGTTAATTAGAAAATAACATAATTAATTTGAAATAGACTTTTTTTGTAAAAAATTACACTTGTGGTTACTTTATTGCCTCCTTGCTAATTAAAAGAATTACTTCCAAAAAAAAATAAAAATCTTACTGATCCTAAATATATGTATAGCATTTACAATGTATTTAGTCAAAATACAATAGGGTCATTCCATGTCAACTCAACCAGAGGTCCCTGGCTCTGATTTTTGTTTCTGCTAATAGATTTTCTGAAGAAAGATAGACATGTATAGTGATGAAAACCAAAATATTAAATGTCATGGATGCATGTTTACTGAGTGATCCATAATGTTGTAGAGGGGGTCAAGATGGCAGTTTTCACCTGAGATTCAGTCAAATTACATGGTGGTAAAAATGATTTCAGAAAGATGGCAGCATCTGATGAAGCAAAATCTGTTGACTTTAGCAGTCTTTGTTCCATTATGTAACACTGGTGACCATTCAGAAATGGGGAAATGGCACTTTTCAAGTTTATTCTCCAAAGTTTGCATGCCTGTAACTCAAGAAGTATTAAAGATATATTAATGCCCTTTTCGATATTGGGTCTTAACAAACTTTTTTTTTGTTGCTATCTTTATTTTTAAGGCCCTATGTGCTTTGGCTCCAGAGATATTAGAGTTTTAATATAGTTCCAGGAGTAAATTGTTAAAATGTACATTTTAACACTTTTTTTTTTTTAAGGGAAGCAAGATAAAACTTGTGAAAAAAAAAGTACATTAAACAAAATAAGTATCAGCTAAGTGACTAAATTTGGTTTTTGACCAGTGAACAGTGGTAATATTCAACAATCTGGACATGGAGCCTCACTGAGATTGGTTTTTGAAAATATTAAATATTAAATGTAGCCATATTAAAATTCTCTGGAACCAAACCACATAGGGCCTTAAAAATAAAAATGCCAAAAGAAAGTTTGTCATTGTTATTTTTGTTATCTAAAGGGGCACTAATATGTCTTTAATACTTCTTGAGTTACAGCCATGCAAACTTTGGAGGAAAAAAACTTGAAAAAGTCCTGTTTCCCCATTTTTGAATGATCACCATTGGCACCTAATGCAACAAAAATTGCTAAAGTCGACAGATTTTACTAACAGACCTACCAATCTCTGTGTAAAAATAACATTATGATGCTGCCATCTTTCTAAAGTCATTTTCCTTCCCTGTAATATGACTCTGAATCTCAGGTGAAAATTGACATTTTGCCCCGCTCTACAAAATAGTGGATTACTCAGTAAATATTCATCCATGACATTTACAGTTTTGGCTTTCATCGCTATACATGTCTGTCTTCAGAAAAAAATATTAGCAAAATCCAAAAAATGTTGCACATTATTGAAATTTGGTTGATTTGTCATGGAATGACCCTATATAATTTTAACATTGGCCATTTTTACATTACCAAAAAAACATGAATAAAAAATAAAAATAAAAATAAAAAATAATCATAATAATAATCAGCTTATCAATTTCTGCCATTATTTTAATATTCTATATATCTTTTCTTAAGATAGTAGTTTTGAAAGTTATTAATATATAATTAATGACAAGTTCGAAACTTATAAATCATGAATTTGTTTTGCACCTTAACATAACCCTTTTTTCCTTCTTCATTTCTTCCAAAGGCTCGGCTTCAGCGCACACCCTCCAGCACATCAGAGGACTCCCTGAAGCTCCAGAGCAGCAGCTCCATAGAGCGAGAGATCTGGGAGGGCGATTTATCGTCCAGCCCCAGAAAGAACTCTCTGTCCAGGATGGACTCCAAACAGAAGAGCCGCAGCCTCTTCTCCTTAGGTGGCAAAACTCAAAGCTTAGAGGGACAAAACCAAATCCCTACACGACTGCTTCAGCTGGCTTCATCTAAGGAGAAGAAAGACAAAAAGAAGAAGAAGAGCAAGAGCCAGCCTCCTCAGGATGCAGGTGAACACAGTGAACACACACACACACACACACACACACACACACACACACACACACACACACACACACACACACAGACTAATTCAATAGAGATAATGATAAAGAATTGATTCAATTAGCCTGCAAACCACAACCGCCGTATCCGTTCTGACTGGAATTGGTAACAAGTTCTCTGTCGCAGAACGTCACACATTTCCAGGAGGAAGGGGTTTGCTTTTGAAGGTCTAGTAGGAATTGACTCTTCGCAAAAACCCGCCTTCTTTAGTTACTGTTGCTATGTCTGACAAACAGTGCTGCTCTCACACTACACATCATGTTCTCCCGCAGTGAAAAATACATTGTGGAACATAGAGGAAACTGACAACACGCCGACAGAAAAGGCAGAGCAGGTTACTACTTGTATAAAAAAAGGTCTCAGCTTTAAAATAAATACCGTTTTGTGGCTCTTTAATGTGATCACTGTAGATCAGAACCATGAACTGATCTTCTTTTCTTAAAACACTTAAAACATCAAAGAATATCAGAACGGATTTGATTTAAACCGTGGAAAGATGTCAATACACACAATTTTACAAGTTTAAGTCCACCGAAGTTAATCTACTCTCCTGTCTGTTTTGTTTGTCGGACATAATTCAGCATTCTGATTGGTCAGATCGCCTGTCAATCAAGCTGTTTGCGAAGGATCAATTGACGTTTGCTGATCCGAGTCGTGTGTTATGTATTAATCTCAGGTGTTCAGATGTCTGTATTTATTGTGGTTCAGTGTAGATGAATCTTTTCCTCAAATCTTGCTTTTTTTGTCTCTAGCATCACATTTGCTGCCCCTGACAGAGCCTTCAATGGACGGAGAGATCTTCTTCTGCTGATTTACCCAGCATCCCTTCTATCCACATCATTCCCTCTCTTGGACTCTATCAAATCATGTAGGAAGTCACCCAAAGTGCCCTCTTCATGTTTCGGCAATCTTTCTGCAATATAATAAATCTCACAAAACATGTCCAGGTCGTGTTACACCCCAAAATCAAAAGAAAAATGAGAAAATATTTTGCCTGTCCCAAATCAATACTATTTTCAATTGTTTTTATTTTTTGTAACATTATTTTAGCCCCCAAATTAGAGTAGTAATATATTATTTCAGTTGTAAAGTATTTATATACTACAGTAAATGATTTACTGCTTTCAAAGTGTTTTATTACAGTAAGCTACCAGAGAAATGAGAATCACCAATGAGAGTCATAAGAATTATTAATTATTAGTGCTGTCAAACAATAAATCGTGATTAATCACATCTAAAATAAAAGTT
This sequence comes from Cirrhinus molitorella, assembly GCA_033026305.1. Taxonomy (NCBI): domain Eukaryota; kingdom Metazoa; phylum Chordata; class Actinopteri; order Cypriniformes; family Cyprinidae; genus Cirrhinus; species Cirrhinus molitorella. Next base: position 9,778,188 of record CM065118.1, on the reverse strand, counting down.
TGGATGTGATTAATCACGATTAATCAATTTGACAGAACTAATATGTATAACTATACATTCAGGTCTTAGGTTTGCACTTGCTTTCAAATGTATATCAGACAAATCCCCTTTTTCTGTCCATTGTTAAAATATGCATTTGTATATAAATTTATACTTTTTAATTACTGCACTCATTTACAAACGAATTGTGCCACCAAAACTTTTTAAAAATGCAAAAATAGGGTTTGTTGCTCCCCTGTCTGCCAACTTTTTTTAAGGCTGAAAAACCATTTCGGCTTATTGTGAACAAAAATGACAACTTAAAATTTAATCACAGTTTTAACATTTAAAGGGATTCGGGGAGAGAGGTGTTTTTACCATTTTCCCTGCGCTTTCTATTTTAGGTTTTTGAAGGAGTCCCATCTTTGAAATGCCACAGAGCACTTTAAACACCATTCAAAAGTTACCCTTGGCCTGAAAATGACAATCAATTTTTCATTAGCATTCCAAAGATAAAGCCCTAAGGACAGTTTTTGGGGGCCACAGCATTTCACGCTAGTTACAGATTCTCTAATCCTTCTGCGTTGAATACTTGATGACTTTAGCAGGACGGATTGAGCTGTAAATACTGTATGAACTGTAGGGATATTTAAAGCAACCTGCTGGACAGGTAAAAGAGATAAACATCCACACAGGATAGTGTACCTCACCTATACATCCACCCTTATGGATCAAAAGCACCATATCATATCTAAATATCAAGAATTATACATTTAAACACTGTTTTTGCACTCGGTGTCCACCCATTTCATCACACATGAATATTCACCTTGCAATCTTACAGGATTTTGTTCAGCTGGACGTTCTGTTTGCCTGATTTCGTTAGGAGTTATTTATTCTATAAAGTCCCATTTGTGCAGGTATTCACCTGCGCTGACTTGATTATACCATGAGGGGGCAGCAGAGAAGCGTTTTATATTTGAAGGCTCCTCTGTGGATTTACATAACCTCTCAGTGATGTCAGAGAAGACATAGTGACGCAGTGCAGGATTTATTATTTCTTCACATGCACAAAGGGAATCATTGGTTTGTCATTTAAGGAAAACGGTGCCTATGGCCTTACAGAACTGTCAGCGACACTTTAGTCCTCAGGAACAAACAGGGAAAAGTCAATCCGGGCGGTATACTGTTTCCGCGTCTCATGCGTAAACACAAACTGAAGTTGCTTAGCCTTAAAGAAATGATGGTGTGCACTAATATACAACCCAGCATTTTCTCAGGAGTATAGGTTTTCGTTTTTTTTCATCTTTGTTTTGAAAGTAAGGTTTCATTTGTACACTGAGGTACATGTGTTTTCTTGCTCAAAAAAGCAGAGTTAATATTCTGTAAATATTTTGTGTAACATGTTCAAATGTAAAATTCTGAAACTGTTGTGATTTAATTTTGTAAAATGTGTTTTGTGAGACGTTAAGGCTTTATTTATCATTGACCGACCCCATTGTCTTGAAGCAGAAGATACAATATTCCTCACATTAAAAGCAATTGCAATTTATTTTCGTCTTGCATTGTTTTTCTCCTGTTTTTAATCTGTTGATTGAACTGTAGGTTATTGTACATTTCATTCAGACTCACCGGACAAGTACATCAAGGTTACCCTTTCCTTTTAAAAAGATTAAAGCATTTATTTAAAAAATAAAAACCAAAGACTCACATATAAGCTGAACCTTTGATCTGTCGTCTTCATGCAGTCTGCAGCATGACTTCACTAACCTCTCTTGATGCCCAGAGATTAGGTATGAGGTGGGTCCCTCATCATCATCCTCACATGTCTTAAATATACTAGAAAAAAAAAAAAAAAAAAACTATATTTCAAAGTATTCACATCAGTTTACCATTAAGAGGATGCAGGGATGAATTTAGGTTTGAGAAGATTTAAAGAGATGATACCAACTTCTGACTAATTTATTGAGGCAAATCAAGGTGTTTCCTAATGTTTAAATTCTAGAAAACACATAAGACAAATACAAAAACAGACACACAAGGAAAGCAATGGAATTTGTTTCATGTGATGTTTAAGCAAAATTGTTTTTTTTTTGGTTAATGACGTAAGGGGTTTACATGTTATAAAGCTGTCTTTGAAGCTAAAAGAATGTATAACATTAGCAGAATCAACAATATTCACAATTATATTATATTCAAATAATTGCAAAGCAGCTTTAAAATTAAAGTTTGTACAATATATTTAGTAGTAGCTTACTAGTGGTGACTGTCAAGTTGGTGTATGGTAAAATCAGTTTAATGATGTAATCAAACAGCAAAATTTGGTTGTGCTGTATGTTGTTTCAGGGTTGGCATCATCTAAGGTCGTCTGAGGGGTTTGCATTATCTCTTCTCAGGTGTTCTGCATCCAATTTCAGACCAAAATTGTTTAAAAAATAGTTGTTTTTTTTATTGCAAGACAAAAAGGCAACACTGCACTGAATTACAATAACATAAAGGAAAGAAAGGAAAAGGACAAAATATATGAACAACAATGACACCTCAATTGGTAAGAAAAATATTGTCATAAGCCTTGAGAAACGTATTATTCTTAATATTATCAACGGGTCTAAAAGATTTTACAATTTTCTAAATCTCTGCAAGAATGACATCTAATGTATAAAAAATAGTGCACAGCTCAAAAGGCCCATACGACGCCTTCATCCCGGACCGGAAGTGACTTCATTTTAGAGGGAAAACAACCGTTCAAACATCGGTGAGTACTAGTAGCAGCAGCGAATTTGTTGAGTTCTGTTCTGTCATAATTTGAAACTGGTAAATCTCCGCGATATCAGTATTTCAGAAGATATCAAAATAAAGCGTTCTGCCTTTTGGTTAATTGTTAGAAGTGGTTAATTTTTAGCTACCAATGAAAGCTTCTCTGAGTTTTTTTTAAACGATTCATTTTGTTGAGGCACTAGAAACACCACATACTGGCGGAGCCTGTTGCTGGTCAAAACGATGTTATAATCAGGGTTCCCACGGGTCATGGAATATCATGGAATTTTAAAAGGAGTATTCCAGACATTTGAAAGTCAGAGAATTTTTTTTTTTGGCCAAGTCATGGAACATCAGGGATTTTTGTTTGTTGCTTTAAATTTTAGTTTCCATTTATCAAAATTAAAATTTTCTATTCTATTTTTTTTATCATGTTTTTTCATGCGTTCAAGTAATGTGTGTGTTTTGTACTAAAAAAGTCTGCGAACAAGTAAGTTAAATAAATCTGGCAAATGGTCGGATCCGTTCATTATAGCTAATTAAAATTCATCATTTTAGTCAGTGAAAGTCAGGGAGTTTTACATTTGGGAACCCTGTATAATAACACCTTTTACTATTGTAAAAAAAAAAAAAATTATATATATATATATATATAGGCTATATATATATACCTAAAGACAGTATTTTCCTAATGTACATGTCCATCATTTACGTAAAGTTCTTACATTTTGTTAATACATTCAGTTAGAATAATTAGACTCTGTATAGTTGTTACCATTCAAATTATCAGTATCAACAAACTCCGTCTTTCCACTGCAGAGGAAAAACCGAACCTCTATCGAAAGTGCCATTTAAATGTATTTACTCTGACTGTTTAATGAACAAAAATGCATTTAGACAGTAAAATTGCAAATGTATAAATAATGTTAGAAGATTTGTTTTACTTTTTAAACATATAAATATAAATGTTGGAAAAATGCAATAATTTTTTAAAATATGAAATCGAACCACCAGAAGGTGGCGGTAAGTCATTGTCTTAATGAGTGAGTCACAGATTGTCCCGGACAAGGACAAGCGTTAATAGTTTGTTAATGCAAACTATTTCCCATTGATTTGGCACAAAATACATTTAAAGACTACATCTTTTGAACACAAACAAAAATTCACCAACCACCAAAATTCATGTCTCTTCAAGCACATGTTTACATACTCTTTTAAAAACGCAAGTTCAAAACCAATAATAAGTAATAAAATACAAAACAAAACTCAAGACAGATTTTATGAATAATTGTAGCCCCTCCCCTTTTTAGCACTGTGCTAGTTTTTTTCTGTCTTCCATCTTCCGTTTCCACAGTGAAGGTAAATTCATAGGAATTCATGAATTTCAAATTTCACTTGTTTGAAAATCTCTCCAGTCTTACATTTGTTATGACACCAGCTTCGAAAATTACATTGCAGATAATAACTTTGTCTAATTTTATAGTAAGTAAATACACTTCACTAGCTAATTCAACACGTTACCAATCAGCCATATTGGCAGCACTGAATGTAAACAATGCCGCTGAACCAAATTAAACTGGCATATTTGCTGATTATTGCTGCTGAAAATGATTAATTATTGTCATGTTTTGGCCTGTTCTAATCGAAAAAAATTTGAATAAAATAGACTGCCAAAAGTTATAACAAATCAATCGAAGAGTGCAAAAAACATAAACAAAAGGTGTTTGTGGTTGGCCAAACTGAACCAGGATTTCTAGGTCAAAATCTTGACAACATTTGTGTTTGTTCTTATCATTTCCAATCAGGTAGGTAAAATATAAGGCTAATATTTAAATTAATATTGCTTGTACGTATCTTAACCACTTATTAACTTTAGTTTGTCAAACTATTTTGCCCTTTCTTGCTTACTAAGTCCTCCTCTATATGATTTAGCAGCTTCCACATGTTTTTTTCCATGGTTTAGACAGTATAAATTAGCAAATTAGTACATTAACCATGTAATCAGTGCTGTTGTTTGCATCTGAGTGTCGCTAGTCTCTATAGTACTACCACAAAAACGAAAGTTCAAAGACAAAATTTGATGGCTGTGTACTTGTTCCTCTGACGCATAAGGTCTATACTACAGTGAATTCTAAACAGTAGAGAGCTGCTGTTCTTGTTTTGTAAGGAAATTTTATAAAAGAAACATTGCATAATGCTACTGTTGTTGGTGTGTTCATGTCAATGTTTCATAAGTGTTTGTTTGGTGACAACTCTTGCTAGTATTATGGAAGAGTTTTGGTAGTTTTAGTGCATTTTGGATGTGAAATGTACTGCTGTGTCAAACTAAATTTTGCAGACTGCAATGAATGACCTTAGTATTGGGAAATGTGCCCTTGCGATTAAGGCAGCATTTCGAAAGCACCTGTCACTAACTTTAGCTCTATTTCTAATCTACCTGTTTTTTTTTTCAGTGACCAAAGCATATTTTCTGAAAATATGTATGTTTTAGAAATACTTACTTGCTTGACAGCGCATACATATTCAAGCATATTTTGAAGGTGTTATGTAACAGGCTGATGGCCTGTGATTAGCACTGACATTCATATGATTAATGCATTGATGGTGTGTAAATGCTGTGTCCTGTGTTTCCCTACAGCCATTAGCTCCATGGCAGTGATGCGGGTTGCCAACTGTTGGATGCAATGCTGTGAAACCTGTTGCTAAGGTAACAGTCCAAGTAGATTGCATGGAAGAGAGTAAGTGCATGCATGCAGGGATCACTGAATGTCATCAAGATTTATTGAATGAGTGATTTTTAGATGTTTGCTACAACCCGCTAAGAGTTAGGTTAAAGGCAACAAGCATTTTCTGTATTTTTACAACTGGCTCAGTCATGTGTGAATTTCAGCTTGATTGCTGCAATTTTGTGTGAGGGATTTTGCTGGATTCTGGCTGCCTAGAAAATGTGGAAAATAGGCCAGTAAAAAATAATACCACTGCAGTTTTTTATTATTAAGAATACACTGCTGTTAATGAGGTGTGACCCGGAGCTCAAACCAACAGAAGTGGCATTTGCAAACTGTATTGCTTTTGTGTTGTGATGTAGTTTTGAGTGAAACATAATATATTTTCCTTTGATAATTTTTTCCTTTTTTTCTCCCTATCAAACATTAATTTTAGCCACTGTGTGTATTGCTGCTGTATATAAGGATGACTTCTGATGAAACTGTAATTTTAATTAATTTCATAAAAAAAATAATAAATATACACTGCTGTTTAATAGTTTGGGAGCAGTAAGATTTTTTTATGTTTTTAAAATAACTTTCTTATGCTCATCAAGGCTGCATTTATTTGATCAAAAATACAGAAAAAACAGCAATACTGTGAAATATTTTAAAATACTTTACGTAACTGGAACAAATTATATTTTAAAGCTGGATTCTTTGATGAATAGGAAGTTCAAAACAACAGCGTTTATTTGAAATAAAAAAATATATATTTTAAATAAAAAACTTTTGTAACAATAAATGCAATACCATTCAAAAGTTTGGGGTCAGTCAGTTTTCTTTTTCTGAAAGAAATGATTACTATTATTTAGCAAGGATGTGTTAAATTGATAAGTGATAGTAAAGACTTACTGTATAGTGTTAGAAAAGATTGCTATTTTGAAAAAATGCTGTTCTTTTTAACTTTTTTTTTATTCATCAAAGAATCCTCGTAAAAGTATCACTTGTTTCCAAAAAAAATATTAAGCCTACAGTTTCTGAAATTGATGATAAATCAACGTATTAGAATGATTTCTGAAGAATCATGTAACACTGAAGACTAAAGTAATGAGTGACTACTGAAAATTCAGCTTTGCATCACAGGAAAGAATTACATTTTAAAGTATAATAAAATAGAAAATGGTTATTTTAAATTGTAATAATATTTTATAGTATTACTCTTTATTTCTATATGTTTGATCAAATAAATGCAGCCTTGGTGAGATTAAAAAAAAAACATCAAAAGTTTGTTTAAAAAAAAAAAAAAAAAAAAGTCACATTCATCAAGACGATGTTTATTTGATTAAACATACAGGTAAACCAATACTGTGAAATATTATTGAATTTTTTAAATAACTTTTCCATTTCAATATATTTTAAAATGTAATTTATTTCTGTGATGCAAAGCTGAATTTTCAGCTACTATTTTTTTTGTGGAAGCTAGGATATTTTTTTTACAGGAATCTTTGATGAATATAAAGTTTAAAAGAACAGAATTTATTTGGAGTTAATTTTTCTTATAACAATGTGAAAGTTTGGCTGACACTTTTGATCAGTTTAATGTGTTATGGATGAATAATAGTACGCTATACATTTCTTTACATATATTTCCAAATATAAATAAAAAATAATAATCATACTGACCCCAAACTAATAAATAGCATTGCTAAGATTTTGCCATTGTATTCCAAAAATGTTTAGAATGCTTTTGAACACACAATTTGATATGTGGTGGTAGACTAATTAGAGTATTTTATTATTTATTTATTTATTTTTTTCCTGAAATGCAATAAGCAGAAGCATCCATAACAGCTATGTTGATAACGTATGGAAAAATACATAAAATGATTTGAAGTGGATACATTGTCAGTATTGAAGAGAGAATCCTTGTTCTCAGAAGTGAACTTGTTTGAATGTTACATCACTGATGGAAATCATTTCTTCTTATAGTTTATCAGTCATCATGAAAGCACTGTACCAGTAACACTCAAAATAATACAAATCTATAATTGCATTTTAGAATGTGAAAAGCATTTGGCTTTTACTTTTGCCTGGCGGAAGAAAAACTTTAAATGGGATGTGAAGAAACAATATTGATCACTATCAATACACTGATAAAATCATAATTTGATAAAGACAGTGCTGGCCTAAAAGCATTCTGATGTCACTCTTTTTTTTTTTTTTTTTTTCTTTAAAGGTGAAGCGTGTCATTTCTGCACAACTACTTTCAGAGGAATCAGCCTAATAACTTTCAGATATTTGACTCTACATTGCTGTCCAAAAGATTGGAATCAGTAACAGATTTTTTTTAAAGAAGTCTCTCATGATTATTAATGTTCTATTTATTTAATCAAAAATACAAAAAGTAATATTATGAAATATTATTGCAATTTAAAAGATCACTTTTCCATTTTACTTTCAAAATATTTATTTCTGTGATGCCAAGCTAAATTTTTAGCATCATTACTCCAGTCTTCAGTATCACATGATCCTTCAGAAATCATTCTAATATGTGACCCTGGACCACAAAACCAGTCATAAGTAGGACGCATATATTTGTAGCAGTAGCCAAAAATACACTGTATGTATCAAAATTACACATTTTCTTTTATGCCAAAAATCATTAGGATCTAGTTCCATGAAGATATTTTGTATTTTCTACTGTAAATATATCAAAACTTAATTTTTGATTAGTGATATGCATTGCTAAGAACTTAATTTGGACAACTTTAAATGTGATTTTCTCAATATTTTTATTTTTACCCTCAGATTCCAGATTTTCAAATAGTTAAATCTTGGCCAAATATTGTCCTATCTTCTAACAAACCATACACCAATGGAAAGCTCATTTATTCAGCTGTCAGATGTATAAATCTCAATCTCAAAAAATTGACCCTTATGACTGGTTTTGTGGTCCAGGGTCACATATACTGATTTATCAATGTTGGAAATGTGTTGCTTAATATTTTTTTGGAACCTGTGATACTTTTTTCAGGATTCGTTGATGATTAAAACGTTAAAAAGAACAGCATTTATTTAGAATAGAAGTCTTGTGTTACAATACAAGTCTTTACTATCACTTTTTATTAATTAAACCAGGATTCTTACACATTTTTATCAATAAAATTCCATGATTTTTCCATGACTTTTCCATGACTTTAAGTAAATATTCATGACCTAATGTTTCAAGAAATGTCTATGTACACATGTTAAATAAGAAGAAAACCCATGTTTCACCGCAACTTATTTTTTTACTAATATAAATGCAAGCTTTGTAGTGTAGAATACGAAATAGCCATTTATTTAAATAACGCTTGCAGAGTAACACAGTTCCATAAAAAAAATACATAAAACCCAGAGAACCTTCGCGCTGTCCGGATTCCAGCTAGAGCCCCTATAAAAATAGTTCTGTTTTGTATGCAATGGCAAAGTTATTATATTTCGTGTAGTTTTTTTTTTATAAAGTTATTTTATGAAGTTCTTTTAGAAAAAAAGTTTGAACCATTTTTGTTTGTTAAATATAAGTTTTTTTGTTTTAAACAGCGGTCGGTGGAAGACTGTTTATAGGCTGTTTGATCAATTTGCCTTTCCAAATGATCACGACTTGACTAAAATAAAACACAGATATAGAACAATTCAAGTATAAAACAATTTAAACGTTAAACCTAGATTAATGTGCGCTATTAGGCGCTTATCCAATCGTTTGTGCGGAGATTTGAAGCTAAAGCCGCTTTGCAGGACATGGAGGTGCCAGCGCGATCACGTCATTTTTTTCAGTGGAAACTATTTAAAATTATCCGTCATTTTTGTTCACAAAGGTAAGAGTAAAATATCATTCGGAGCTGTAAAGGGTCTACTTTTATTTGCGTGCAAAATCAACAAAACGTTACAAACAATGATTTTATAAAATAAAGAAAACAAACATGATGCACAGACATGATACACAGACATGATACACATGAAATACACATTTAGAAAGCTTTCAATTGTTACTTAACAAAATAAAACAAATCGAAAACAAAAACTCTTTCATTATGTAATTATCCGTAAAGATGCATTTCTCTAAAGGTGCATCTAAAGCGAAGATTGTGAGTTAGGATATTTGCGACACTGACTCAGAATACACAAAATAATTCAAATATTTCCTTACTATTTCCCCCAACATGTTCATTGTTATTTATTTTTGCCTATTGGGCGCAATACCTTAAAAAATAAAAGAAGCATGTTTTTACGATCGGAAATTAAACGTATACCGCTTCTATATAGGCACCATACAGCACTGCCTGGCTGTATGTGACGCCAAACTTTTAGTTTCATTTCGGACAGTTTGCGCATCTGCTTGCTGTAGAGAGGTTTGTCCACGGCGTGAGTTGACCACATAGCCTACTACAGTTAGCTGAAACTGCGAGTCGCCGTTACCCCACGCAGAGAACGGATTGACGGATCGTGCGAACGATAACTATTGTAATTTAACCAGTATTATCAACTACATTCGAATATACAGAGATCGTGAAACAAATTTCCATGACTTTTCCAAAACTTTGTGGGTTAATTTATTTTTCCAAAACTTCTCCAGGCCTGGAAAATGCCATTTTAAAATTCCATGACTTTTCCAGGTTTTTCATGACCGTACGAACCCTGTTAAACACATCCATGCTGAATAAAAGTATGAAATAATGTACTGACCCCAAACTTTGAAGAGTAGTGTATATTGTCAGGAAAGATTTTTATTTTAAATGAATGCTCTTCTTTATAACGTTTTATTCATTAAGGAATCTTGAAAGTATCACAAGTTCCAAAAAAAAAAAAAAAAAAAAAAAAAATTAAGCAGCACAACTGTTTTAAATACTGATAATAAATCAGCATGTTTGATTTGTAATTTGTAATTTTGATTTCTGAATTATCATGTAACACTGAAGACTGGAGTAATGATGCTAAAACTTCAACTTGGCATCAATTATTCTGTTTTAATGTATATTAAAATAGAAAAACAAAATTTGAAATAGCAATAATATTTCAATATATTACTGTTTTTTTATCAAATAAACACAGCCTTGATGAACAGAAAATACTTTTTTACTTATCCTAAACTTTTGAATGACAGTGTAGTTTTTAATCTGGCATATGAAAAGACTTTTTAAATATTTTAACAAGCATAAAAAATGACACTCTTCAGATTTCAGGTCAGGAATGTACATTTTTATATTAAAGTTGTAATTTTACTGTGGTTGCACACACACATTACTTGCCAAATGCATAAAGGTAAATAATTACAGTAAATATAAATAGTGTTTTGCAAGCACCACAGTGTTTACACTCATAGAAATCAGCCTAATAACTTGACTGCATGTATTATTAATCTGGAATATGAAAAAGCGTTTTAACAGGTCACTTCAGCTTTAAGGAAAGGAATGCATTTTTCATTCATAACTTATTTAACCAAATTCAGCTTGTCTAGCTTTAGTACATCAGATTTGTATATTCTTATTAAATATTAAATTTGTAATTTTACTGTTGTTCCACACACACATATTACCTGCCAAATATATAGAAGTAAATAATTACAGTCAACATAAATAGTGTTTTGCAAGCACCACAGTGTTTACACTTTTAAGAGGAATCAGCCTAATAACCTGCTTATATTTGACTCTTGATATGCCAAAAAAAGGAACAAGCATAAAAAAAAGTAACCATTTATCCATACCTTGCTTATTTCACCACAATTAGGCAGTCTAGCTACAATACATCAGATGTGTTTTTTTATTTATTTAATACTATTGTAATTTTACCATTGTTCTGCACACATATTATTGTTACCTGTCAAATGCATAAATTAAATACTTAAATATGAATAAACTCTACATATTAATCTGGAATATGAAAAAACATTTTAACAGGTGTGGTAAAAAAAAAAAAATTACAGCTTTGAGAACTGGAATGTATTATTTTTCCACATAAATGACTTACTTTACAGTATGTTGAAAATTCAAAGCATTTAATATGGTATTCATGCCCTGGTTTCTACAGAGTGTGAATTTCATTTATAATACTATAACCAGATTTGTCATTTCGTGTAGTGTATTATAACACAATCTAGTCCATAATGAGCATAAATCATTTTTCTTAATATGAGACAGTAGGGTCTACTTGAATGAATTGCAGATACATAACTCTCCTCAGGGGAGCTGGGCTAAAAACCTGAGCTTCCTTCTCTAACTTTTCACTCGAGTCTGGCCTTTGGAAGAAGTGTCCTTGGGGCAATGGAGCTCGCATGAACCTGCATTTATTAAAACTGCACAGGTCCTATTTGCATAAACAGAAACCTGGCATTTCAGACTTCATAGAGCTGATGGCGGTGGGTGGTAGGGGTCTAAGTGTTTCGCTGAATTTCAGTCATGCTTATGTGCTTGATCACTATCATTAAAAGTCAAAGACAAACACCTCTCCAAACCACACTCCTCAAGCCTGAGTGCAGCTCCACAAGTTCAACAGCAGTGTATGCTGCTTATTTTAGCCTATAGAATAAATGGGCGGATTTAGTTGATTCAGTTCTGATATCTTAAAGTGAAAAGTCCACTGAGTAGGATAAAAAGTGAGATAAAAGTGAGTTTATTTTTCAGACAAACGTGACTGGCTAGCAGTTGAAATAAATAGATTTATACAGAGCTGTATGCCTGATTTATAATTATTCTATGTAATAATTAATAATTTATGGTCAACAAAAGAAAAGTTTTAAAGAAGATTTACGATTCTAAATGTAAAAGTAAATAAAATAAGACTGACATAAATATTATTGTAGTATTGTAATTTTACTGTTTTGTTCTGTAGACAAACTTTATTATAATCTTCTTCACCTCCTTCTTTTTCTTCTGCATCTTCTTGACCTTCTTCTCCTTTTCTGCTTCACCTTCTTCTGGTTCACCTTCTTCTTCACATTCTTCTCCTTCACTACCTTCTTTTTTGCCGCCTTCTGCTTTGCCTTCTTCACCTTCTCCTTCTTTGACTTCATCTTCTTCTTTGCCTTCTTCTTCTTCGCCGCCGCCTCCTCCTCCTCCTCCTTTTTCTGCTTTGCCACCTTCTTTGCCGCCACCTTCTTCTGCTTTGCCTTATTCTTCTTCATCTTCTTCTTCTTCTCCTTTTTCATCTTCTTCACCGCCTTCTTTTTCTTCTTCTGCTTCTTCACCTTCTTCTTCTTTGCCTCCTTCTTCTTTTTCTTCTTCTTCTTCTTCTTCTTCTTCTTCTCCACCTGCTTTGCCTTCTTGCTGCCTTCTTTGCCACCACCTTCTCCTTCGGCTTCTTCTCCTGCTTTGCCGCCTTCTTCTTCTTCTTCACCTTCTTCTCCTCCTCTTTCACCATCTTCACCGCCGCCTTTTTCTTCTCCTGCTTCTTCACCTTCTTGTTCTTCTTGTTCTTGTTCTTCTCCTTCGCTGCCTTTTTCGTCTTCTTCTTCACCTTCTTTTCCACCTTCTTCTCCTTCTTCTGCTTCGCCTCCTTCTTCACCTTCTTCGCCACCTTCTTTACATTCTTCTCCTTCACTACCTTCTTCTGCTTTGCTGTCTTCTTTGCCGCCACCTTCTCCTTCGGCTTCTTCTCCTGCTTTGCCGCCTTCTTCTTCTTCTTCACCTTCTTCTCCTCCTCTTTCACCATCTTCACCGCCGCCTTTTTCTTCTCCTGCTTCTTCACCTTCTTGTTCTTCTTGTTCTTGTTCTTCTTCTTCGCTGCCTTTTTCGTCTTCTTCTTCACCTTCTTCTCCTTCTTCTGCTTCGTCGCCTTCTTCACCTTCTTCTTCGCCGCCTTCTTTACATTCTTCTCCTTCACTACCTTCTTCTTCTTTGCCTTCTTCGCCTTCTCCTTCATTGACTTCATCTTCTGCTTTGCCTTCTCCTCCTCCTCCTTCTTCTTCTGCTTTACTGCCTTCTTTGCCACCACCTTCTCGTTTGGCTTCTTCTCCAGATGAAGCACAAATTCTGATTCACAAATTTCCTTTCCATTCCTTTCCTTTCCTTTCCTTTCCTTTCAAAATCTCAAATCTCTTCTGCTTCTTTACCTTCTTCTCTTTCTTCACCGCTTTTTTCTTCCCCATCTTCTTCTTTTTCTTCTTCTTCTTCTTCTCCTTTTTCGCTGCCTTCTCCTTTTTCTTTGCCTTGTTTGCCACCTTTTGCTTTGCCGCCTTCTGCTCCTTATTCTTCCGTTTTGCCGCCTTCTGCTAAATAAGGGTTGTCCTGTACATAAATGTTACTACTACTACAAAAATTATTATTATTATTAATAATAACAATAATACTAATAACAATAATAATAATAATAATAATAATAATACTATCTGCCAAATACATAGTCAATGATAAAATATTTAAGTAATAATTAAATAAATGTATGTTTAATTATTAATTGCCAAATACATAAAATTGAATGAACTTGTAATTTTGTAAAACGTTTTTTAATATATAATGGTACTTTTAAAATACTGTTGTTTAATTGTTTATATTATTTACTTATTTATTTATTAATTATAATTTTTTGTAATTTATTAGTTTGATTGAATTTTTATATTAAAAAATAAATAAAACTAATTTTATTAAATATTATTATTATTATTATTATTATTATTATTATTATTATTATTATAATATTATTATCCTATTGAATGGAGGAAAATAGGTTTTCTATTTTTTGTCCTTAACTGAACATTAATCATAGTGTTTATATTCCTAATTGAAAACAGTAATACTGCTAGAATAGCCCTGTTGCCTCAAACCCTTGCCATTTGTAATCAAAAAAGGACGTCTGCTCCCCCGAGAAACAGAAACCCTGTCAAAACCTTTGCCGAATATTATAATTAAATGACTTTAGTTAAGCAATTACTTTTATAAGCTATTTAAACAGTGTCGATTGAGACTCAATAGAGCTGCAGTGTGTTGTATTGAGTGGGTTCTGATACTATTTCAGTCAATCCACTTTTTAGCTCTATGAAATCATTTCCTCCACCGCCAGTGAAATGACTCATTTACTAACTCTCTCATTACTACCAAACTCAATTTCTCTGCTTCCCACTGGCAACAGAAAGCTTTCACTTTTCTTCCCATTAAATCAGGGAATTCAGGTTATTTCTATTATGGAGCTAAGAAGATGTATTGTATGTCGATATTTGTTTGGAGCGGAATTGCCCTGCGTCGCTCGGCGAAATTATCCCCTCTAAGAAAACTCCATTTTGCTTTGACTTGTGTGCAGTGTGAGGAGCTGAATATTCCTCGTTTGATCAGTGTTAAGAATTCATCACAACACGCCTCTGACTGGGTATCAAAACTCTCCTCGGATGTGATATTTATTCATGTATTAAGAATCGCTTCTTGGGTATTAGATAACCAGAGGTTACCAAAAGCAATTGGTAACGCCATGATCCCATGATGCATCCTGATCCAAGCTCTGTGTCTGGAATCAGTCATTTTATTGGTAAATAAAACAAGTGATTAAAATGAATATTTTTGTTAATTGAAATAAAGCTTAAATAAAATAAAACTAAATATGAACATTAGATGACAAACTTCAGCTTAGAAACTTAAAAAAATGTGCTTTGATAAATGAAAAAAATAAAATACGTTTGTTGCAATAGTAATATTTATTTATTGCTTAAATTTTATAATAAAAAATTAAATGTATTATTGCATATATATGTATATGTGTATGTGTGTGTGTGTGTATGTATGTATGTATGTATGTATGTATGTATGTATATATGTATATGTTATTGTATTTTTATAATTGATTTGTAATTGTAAATGTAATTTGTGTTGTTTTCAGTTTTGTAATTTTTTCATTTTGTAATATAATGATAAAATAAAGTAATATTTTGTATTATTATTATTATAATTATTATTATTCATTAAATTAGATTAAATTAAAGTTTTTTTATTTTTTATTTTACAGACTTAAATATTAGTATTTAAATTTTACTGTAAAATTCCTTAGTGATATTATTATTATTATTATTATTACTTCTTATTACTTGCCAGATATGTAAAAGTAAAGTGACTTTTTAAATATTAATTAATATATTATAGTATTTTATAATACTATAAAGATTATTTTATTTTATTTGTAATAAGTGTTATTAATTTTTGTAATTTAAATTAAAATATATTTTAATAATAATAATATCTGCTAAATGCATACTGTTATAAAATGATAAAATAATTAACTACAAATATTTTGAATTATTATTATTATTATTATTATTATTATTATTATTACTACTACTACTTGCCAGATACGTAAAAGTAAAATATGTTTTTTTATTTTATATATTATTAAAATATTTAATAATACTATAAAGTTATTTTATTTTAATGTTTATATATAATTATTTATTATACATTTTTGTAATTTGAACAAAATAAAATTATATTTTGAATTATTATTATTATTATTATTATTATTATTATTATTTTTATGACCTGCCAAATGCATAAGTAAATTATTAAAATTATTAAATTACACATTTGATTTTAAATGTTGTGATACAAAAGTATTAATGCAATAGTAGTATTTGTTATTTTTTTATATCATTTATATAATATAAATTATAATAAATATTTTGATTTTTTTTTTTTTTTAGCTGATCAGTGATTCTAGTTATAGTTTTTACCCTGATCGAACACAATAGTACTGCTAGACTTTTAAGTTGAAGATATAAAACTACTAAACCTAAAAGGGAAATAAAACTGAAATAAAGATAAATAGAAATATTACAAAAAAATATGAAAACAAGTGCTTAACAAAATTAACAAAACCTAAACTAAAATTAAAATGTAAGTGTAAACTAAAAGCTAATTTAAAACATTAAATACTGTAATAGTCAATAAATAATACTGACATAAATCCAACCTTTCACCTTGAATTAGATCAAAATAAAATTAAATATAATTAAATATAGTCATCTGATGCGAACGCAGTTGTGTTGTCATAAATGCAGTTTCACAGTACAATCACTATAAACTGCATATAAAAACTAAACACTTTTTATTTATTACAGGAAGTCTTGACAAACATCTTAAGTGAACTTCAGGGGATAAAACGCACCATGTGGCCGCGTCAACCATTCAGTAAGTGGAGCCTTTCACACGGATATAGTCGCACTCGCTGTTTTTACAGTTCCTCATCTACATTCCCCTCAGCTGAGCAGCAGTCAATAGATTTGTCAGCATTAATAATTCCTGGGGACTCATTTCTCTGACTCATTTGTAATGTCTGGCTGGTGACTGCAGTGAATCAATCATGGAACAAAAATCCCTGTTTCCCAGGCAACTTCTCTGACATCTGTCATATTCTTTGCACTTTTCTGATGCCACGAGGTGCTCAACTTCAGCTGCTTTTTGAGGCGTTCGTGAGGCAGCTAGTGTGACAATATTAAATTAATGAAACGCATGAATGCAATTAATGAGACATACGATATTTCATTAAGCGTCCAATGCTAATACGTGTAACATATGGATGATCGTTTACATATTTAGAGCACATATGTGCTGTGCATGCAAAGGTAGTTATTGAGATGCAAACATATAATTTTCCCAGAAGCTCAGTAATGATATAGAAGTAATGACCCAACACTTTCATTCAACACACCCAGCAGAGGTTCATAAATATTGTCGAAAATAATGTTCATGCAATGTGTTATGTACGTATGACCTGCTTATAGCCATATTGCAACTACAAACAGCATAGTAAGTATGCAAGCAATTATTTTACATCTGAATGTCTGAAAATCACTTCTATTGAACCTCAGTACTGTATATTTTAAATGATAAACAGCCTCACCGAAAACCTCTTAAGCAGTTGCAAATACACAGTTTATAAAGTGAATGTCAAAAGTGTTTCTGAATATTTACTAGCATTTATTGGTATTTTTTGCTCACTATAAGACACTTAGCTTCTTGAATGAGTGTAACAGTGAAGCAAATCTGATCGAGGGTCAGGCCCTCGTCTGAATCACAGTGAGAGCGTAATGTTGGATATTTGTAATATTCCACATTTGTGACACTGGGCCACAAAACCAGTCATAAGTCGCTGGGGTGTATTTGTAGGAATAGCAAAAATACATTGTATAGTGTAAAATGATTCATTTTTCTTTTATGCCAAAAATCATCAGGATATTAAGTAAAGGTCATGTTCCATGAAGATATTTTGTAAGTGTCCTACCGTAAATATATCAAAAGTTAATTTTTGATAAGTAATTTGCATTGCTAAGAACTTTATTTGGAGAAATTTAAAGGCGATTTTTCTCAGTATTTAGATTTTTTTTTGCACCCTCAGATTCCAGATTTTCAAATGGTTGTACCTCAACCAAATATAAGCTTTCAGTTAATGTTTGGTTTGTTAGGATAGGACAATATTTGGCCGACATACAACTGTTTCAAATCCTGAAATCTGAGGATGCAAAAAAAACGAAATATTGAGAAAATCGTCTTTATGAAATTTTTAGCAATGCATATTACTAATCAAAAATTAAATGTAAGTTACAGTAGGAAATGAACAAAATATCTTAATATCCTAATGATTTTGGCATAAAAGAAAAATCAATAATTTTGACCCACACAGTGTATTTTTGGCTATTGCTACAAAAATATCTGTGCTGCTTAAGATTGGTTTTGTGGTCCAGGGTCACATAGGGCCCTATGAATTCTGCGGAAAACATGGACAGAATTGCGAAATCCCGTCGTAAGAAATGGAATTTATGTGGAACGTGGAATATTATGGAATTTGACCATTTTTGGATGAATAAATCTAAAGTAGGTCAATACACTTAAAGGAACACAGAAGGAAAAAACATGCAGTAAGAGCAGGGAGGTGAAAACATTTGAACAGAATGGAAATGTGTACATTTTGCTAATTTTGCCTAAACATCATATTTTTTCATTTAGCACTGCCATTCAGAAGGCTACAGAAGATACTTGCATGTTTCCAAGAAGACAAAATTAGTTAAATTTACCATGATCTTCAGATTGGCTCTTAATGCGTGTTTTTTTTCTTCTGGTGCATCAGTGAGTGTTTGAACTTTCTGTACATATAGTTACATATAGGTCCCTCAGTATGAAAAGATGGATCTCAAAATCATACAGTCATTGTTGGAAAGGGTTCAAATACACAGAAATGCTGGAAAACCAAAGAATTTGTAGGAGCTGAAGGATTTTTTCTGATGAACAGCAGGCAGTTTAACTGTTCAGGACAAACAAGGGACTCATGAACAACTATCACTAAACAAAAAAACACAGCTGTGGGTCATTCAGGTGACAACACAGTATTAAGAATCAAGGGTATGTAAACTTTTGAACTGGGTCATTTTTATAAATTCAACTATTGTTTTCTCTTGTGGACTATATGTACGTCTTTTATGTAAAATATCTTATTCAGGTCAGTACTAAATAACATGCATTTTGTATGATCCCTCTTATTTTGGTTAAATAATTAACATTTTGCAGATTCTGCAAGGGGTATATAAACTTTTGAGCACAACTGTATATAAATAGTAATAAATAAAACTTATTAAAAAAAAGTATTGGTCCTTAATTTTAATTTTTGTTGAACTTTAATAGATTGCTGTTAAATTCTGTACGTTACTTGATTTCAATTAATTAGACATGCTTTTTGATTAATATTTTTTTAATGTAACCAAAAAGAATTTGAAAAAAAATAAAATGGAATTTGGGGAAAAATAAAATGGATTTCATAGGGCCCTTGACATTGTAATTTGTGCCTAGAAGATAAAATAAATGCAGAAAGAAGCAGTAGTTAATTCTTGCACATCTCTTATCCATGTTAACAAATTGTCTGGTAATAGAGAAATCCATTTAGCTAATCATTCAGCTTTCAGGAAAACAAACCATCCCAGTGTTGCTCTAATATTTGACCATGTTGATATAATAAAAACAACATTAAATAAACCACAAAATCTTCTGATGAACTTTGCATTTTGTATGTAATGCAATTAGCTTGATTAGATAGCTATCTTTCCCTGGAAGGCAATGCAAGAATAACAATTAAAAAGAAGAAACAAGATGGAATAATTATTGTTAGGATTACATATATGTTGCCAAATTATCTTATCACCATAGTTACTTACATATTTATTAATATTTTATTATTTTTGTGTATATTTATTTAAAATCACATATTTGACATAGTGAGTAATAATCTCTGTTTTTATACTGTTGCCAAAAATCCAAAAAAAATATTAAGCAGCTGTTTTCAACATTGATGATAATTGTTTCTTAATCAGCAAATCAGCATATAAGAATGATTGCTGAAGGATCATGTGACACTGAAGACTGGAGTAATGATGCTGAAAATTCAGCTTGGATCACAGGAATAAATTACATTTGAAAATATATTACACTACAAAGCAGTGTTTTTAAAGTCTAATAATAGACTAATAATACATTTCATAAAATATTTTATTTTTATTTCATAATATTATTAGAATATTTCATATATGTGTATATATGTATGCATATGTTTTACTGTATTGTTGATTAAATGCATGCAGTTTTTTGTTTTTGAGCAGGTTTGGCAGATTGAGAGTATTCTAGGAAACTAAATTATGAAATTTATGGTCACAGTGCATAAGGTAAAATGATCTCTCGTCATCCTAGACTTTGGCATTCCTTACTTCGGATCACTCTTGATGGAGGTCTAGTGCTTCTTTGCGTTTAACATTCTGCTCCACGGGGATGCTGGGTGATTTTACTCTATTGAGAAGCTAAAAATGCAGTTCCATTGTAGAATCTGTAGCTGGAAGCATTACACCCAGGTTTTCAGCTCACACATTTGATGTCTGACTTGTGCGCATTAGAACCCTGCGGTGCCAGTTGCTGTTGGCTGCATATCCAAACAGTTGGAGCGCTAACACATAAGAGTTTGTGAAGAGCTTAATAACATCATCGCGTGATCAAATTGATTCTGCCCTGATTAAGAATATTACTGTGCCTTGCATTATACACTTTAGCTTCAAACTAAAGTTTATATCATCAGCACTTAGCTTTTGTTTAAGAAATGACAGCCATTATTGACAGTACAAATATTTATTACACAAACTTACAAGTTAAAGGTATTGTGTTTTGAAGTGAATGAGTGTTAGATTGCTGTCAGTGTAAGTATGCAGCGTCAGAATGAATTTAGGCAAGACGCCACAAGCAAACCACAAGCATTATTATTTATTTGTTTTGGTATTTCTATTTTTCTTGCACAACATGTCTTCATTCAGACTAGTGGAAAGAAACCATCTAAAATACACATTTAAGTGTTTACTTTATTACACTTTATATATTTGCATCTGATTTCAATTACAGTACAGGCTATTTTCTCAAATTGGCGCTTTTTGTCTCATGCACTGAGCTAGGAATCAAGATTTTGGTAGTTTTATGCCAAACTTTATAGGTTTACCTGTATTCTGAGCAGTTTGTTCATATATCATTAGCCTGATACACATTTCTTTTCTGCTCATTAAGGCTGCATTTATTTAATTATAAATGCATAGAAAAAAGTAATATTGTGAAATATTGCAATTTAAAATAGTGTTTTTCTATTTCAATATACTTTTTTTTTATTTATTCCTGTGATGCAACGCTGAATTTTCAGCATCATTACTCCGGTCATCAGTGTCAATGATCCTTCAGAAATCATTCTAATATGCGGATTTATTATCAATGTTGGAAACAATTGTGCTGCTTAATATTTTTTGCAACCTGTGACCTGTTCTTAAAAAAGAAAAACATTTATTCAAAATAGAAATCTTTTGTAACAATATACACTAATGCTAAAAGTTTAGGGTCAGTAAATCAAACAAAGAAAGAAACTAATACTTTTTATTCAGTGAGGATGTGTTAAATTGATAAAAAGTGATAGTAAAGAGGAAGATATTGGCATCTGATATCCAATTTCTGATAATGTATGCAAATCAGTGTATATTTAATTGCATACTATTTGCATATTTAAACAATATTTCAGAAATCTTGTAATACAGATTAATTAATTCAAACTTTAAGTGCATTATCTACGTTACATGACAGTGGAGAATTTAAAATACTCCAAAGAAATGTCTGTTTGTCTATATCTACTTTTTCTTTCACGCCTAG
Organism: Cirrhinus molitorella; assembly: GCA_033026305.1. Classification (NCBI taxonomy): domain Eukaryota; kingdom Metazoa; phylum Chordata; class Actinopteri; order Cypriniformes; family Cyprinidae; genus Cirrhinus; species Cirrhinus molitorella. The sequence goes on along the minus strand of CM065118.1, from coordinate 9,756,578 downwards.
CTATGACTGGGACCTCGAGGGGTTCAGAGTCTAAACATGCCATCACTGTGTATGCTATTGTTCCGGCTGTTTCATCAGCCTCCAGACAAAAATCACAAGTCCGAGAGCAAAAAAAAAAAAAATAATAATAGAAAAGTAATAGCACACCTCTCCTTTATAAAAAGTTTATTGAGTTGAGGCATCATTCATGCCTGTGGAAAAAACAGGATGAGTTATATGCCAAAGTTTAATACTTGAGCCATGAAAAACAGTAAAAACACCATTGTTTTAAAACAGAAGGTATATATTTAGAATTATACAATTACATAGAATACAGTTTGAATGTTTGGCTGCTCATGCATCAGACTCTTCTAACATTTCCAAAATACTTTTAACATTACAGGAAAAGTTCAATCCAAATGAAATGTTCCTCCAAACCCATATGTGTCTTTCTTCCCTGAAACACAAAGGAAAGAATTTACAGTTGTTTATTCATTGTGAAAGGACCATAAAAGTATCATAAATATTTTCATATGACTTGTGTGTTTATCTGGTTGTGAATTAATTTGAATAATACGAGTCATGAATATTGTTAATTTTAGTGCTGAATACTAATAACAGAAGCACAGCTTAAATGGCTATTTATGTTGTTCAGCTTTAAGAATAAATTTCCCATCATGCTTGTTTAGAGAGTCAGTGTTGCAAGAAAGAGAATGTGAGTGATTCAGTGTGTGTTGAAGAAATTGTTGAACTTCTACACAACACTGCTCAAAAAGTACACAGCATGTTTCATTTCTATTTTAAGTCATCAGTCATTATAATCATATGATAAGAAGAAAAGATACAACATATGTATATCTATACATATCCATATCCATATTAAGAAACAATTTGGGCAATGTGGGGTTTGTCAGGAAATGTTAGTATCTTTTGTGTGTGTTATTACTCACATTCAGGCCATCCAAGATGTAAAGAAGTTTGTTTCTTTATTTCCTTAACAGATTTGGAGAAATAGCATTTTATCACTTGCTCACCAATGGATTCTCTGCAGTGAATGGGTGCCGTCAGAATAAGAGTTGATTAAAACATCATAATAATCCACAAGGAATCCACACCACTCCGGTCCATCAATTAATATCTTTTGAAGTGAAAAATATGTGTGTCCAGTCTTGGATGGCCTGAAGGTGAGTACATTTTCAGCTATTTGTTTATTTTTTCACAGTTTTTGTGAAATTTTGGGTGAGCCTTTATTCTTTCTTGTTATTCACACAAATGCAAAAAAGGAAATCAGTGCTCGTCCAGGTATTAAAGACGGCACTGAGTTGTTGACATGTAGTGTATGCCAGTCAGAGAGAATGAATCTTTACCCAAGGTTCCCCACAGCTCTGCCACACTGCCATCACTTAACACTGCTTACACTTTGGCACGGCAGATGGCCGCTGACAGTGAGAAAACAAGCATGGAAATATCAGCAGAGACTGTGATGAAAGGGACAGATACCCTAAGGCCTTAAACTGTCCATCAGTACTGTCCTATCCTCTGACCTCACTGCTTTCAGAGGAATTGCATACTGATTCCTTTTATTAGTAGGTGGAGTGTAAAGAAATGAACAGAAATCATGTTTATTGATACAGTCGTGGGTCAGTTACAAATGGATGTGGTGCAGTGCCATCATGTAGACTTTCAATCTTGGTTTGAATACCACCAAGCAGTCATTCACTCCTGCTAAAAATACAGCCAAAATTGAGATATTTGAAGCTGTAGGCAGAATAAGTTAACTAAAACATAAACTATAATAAACTGTTTGTTGCTTAAAATAAATTAAACGTTAACTGAAATATAAAGAATATTAAAAAACGTATCCACCTTATTTTTCAACGCGAGAGTAAGCCTAACGAGAAGAATAACAACATGCAGTAAACTGTAAAACTGTTTGCACTACAAACCAGTGCGTTTATAATTAAGATAACACATTAAAATAATATGGTAAGACACCCATTTGCAATATCAAGCAGCAAAATGAGCTGTTTTGTACAGCTAAAAATGCAGAGGAGACCGGATGCCTGGCCCATTAAATTTGAGTCAGCCCACTGTTATAGGAAAAATAAGGTGGATAACTGGTTCTTTTTAATGAATTTAAAACCCAGCATGACTAATCCAGTCAAATATCCAAACAAATGACTCTCATTTTTAATCAAAAATATAAAGCATGACCAGTATAGTCTTATACCTGAACAAATGACTTTCATAATCCAGTTTGTTTTAGTGAATCAATAACATGCTGTGTGTCCAGTATAGTATGATTCATGAACAAATGACTCTGAGTCCATTCATTTTAGTGAATAAAAAAGACATGAGCCAAGCCATGAGCCAGTTCTTTTTAGTGAATGAATAAAATGCAGCATGACCAATGCCTATTCACAAACAAATGACTCTTTTGAGCAAGTTGACTCAGTTTGTTTTTGTGAATAAAAAAGCCTATTCATGAGCCAGTTCTTTTTAGTGAATCAATAACATGCTGTGTGACCAGTATAGTATGATTCATGAACAAATGACTCTGATAAGTCTATTCGTTTTAGTGAATAAAAAAAAAAAAGTGAGATGTGCGAATTCATGAGCAAGTTCTTTCCAGTAGATCAATAAAATACAGTGAAACGAATGCCTACTCACAAACAAATGACTCTTATGAGCAGGTTCTTGTTAGTGAATCCCAAACAAATGACTCTGAGTCAGTTTATTTAACCAAAATTAAAATTAACCAAAACCAGTGGCAATCCATGACCAAATGATTATGAGCCAGTTCTTTTTAGTGAATCAATAACATTCTGTGTGTCCAGTATAGTATGATTCATGAACAAATGTTTCTAATGAGTCAGTTCGTTTTAGTGAATAAAAAAGACATGGGCAAATTCATGAGCCAGTTCTTTTTAGTGAATCAATAAAATGCATTATGGCCAATGCCTATTCACAAACAAATGACTCTTTTGAGCAAGTTGACTCAGTTTGTTTTAGTGAATAAAAAAGCCTATTCATGAGCTAGTTCTTTTTAGTGAATCAATAACATGCTGTGTGACCAGTATAGTATGATTCATGAACAAATGACTCTGAGTCTATTTGTTTTAGAGAAATAAAAAAAAGAAAAGCGAGACTAGTGCCAATTCATGAGCAAGTTCTTTCCAGTAAATCAATAAAATACAGCGAAACAAATGCCTACTCACAAACAAATGACTCTTATGAGCAGGTTCTTGTTTGTGAATCAGGAAAAATGTAGCACAACCAGAGGTGATTCACAAACAAATGACTCCGAGTCAGTACTTTCTGGTTAATAAAAAATGAACCTAAATCAGTGCCAATCCACGACCGAATGATTATGAGCCAGTTCTTTATAGTGAATCGATAACACGCTGTGTGACCAGTATAGTATGATTCATGAACAAATGACTCTGAGTCAGTTAGTTTTAGTAAATAAAAAGACTTTTGCCAATTCATGAGCCAGTTCTTTTTAGTGAATTAATAAAATGCACCATGACCAATGATTATTCACAAACAAATTACTCTTTTGAGCAAGTTGACTCAGTTTGTTTTAGTGAATAAAAAAGCCTATTCATGAGCCAGTTCTTTTTAGTGAATCAGTATCATACTGTGTGACCAGTATGGTATGATTAGTTTTAGTGAATAAAAAAAAAAACACGACTAGTGCCAATTCATGAGCAAGTTCTTTTCAGTAAATCAATAAAATACAGCAAAACAAATGCCTACTCACAAACAAATGACTCTTATGAGCAGGTTCTTGTTAGTGAATCAAAAAAAATGTAGCACAACCAGAGGTGATTCACAAACAAATGACTCTGAGTCAGTTCTTCCTGGTCAATAAAAAAATTAACCAAGACCAGTACCAATCCTCGACCAAATGATTATGAGCCAGTTCTTTTTAGTGAATTGATAACATGCTTTGTTACCAGTATATGATTCATGAACAAATGACTCTAATGAGACTGTTCGTTAGTGATAAAAAGCCTTATGACTCTTATGAGCAGATACTTGTTAATGAATAAAAAAAAAATGTAGCACAACCAGTCAGTTAATTTTAGTGAATAAAAAAGGCAAGATTAGTGCCAATTCATGAGCCAGTTCTTTTCAGTGAATCAATACAATGCAAGGTGATCAATGCCTATTCACATACAAATGACTCTTATGAGCAGATTCTTGTTAGTGAATCAAAAAAATGTAGCACAACCAGTGGTGATTCACAAAGAAATGTATACAAGCTGGTTCTTTTTAGTGATCTAAAATCAATGCAGATTGACAAACAAATGACTGATGGTTCTTTTTGATGAGTCAGATGGTTCTTTTTATCAATGTCGATTCATGAACAAATGACTCTTATGAGTCGATTCCTTTTAGTGAACCGAAAACATGCAACAAAATTTCTTAATTTTCAATCATTCAAACACCTAATAATATTCGCAGATTTCTGTGGGTGAATACAGCACCAGATTGTTTGCTGTTATAAAGATAAAACCGCATTTCCCTTAAGAGACCTGTTTGAAAACAATCATTATATTCACAAGTACATCATGTGGTGCTGCTGCTGGCACAGAAATGACACGCTTTACCTCTACCACAATCATTCAAGAGTCAGGAGGAGTTCAGCCTCTAGTCAACAAGACAGATTTCTGTGATTTTTGGAAGAAGGCAGGACAAGTTGACCCTGCTGTTTTAAACTGAAGGTGTTGTCAGTGGGCTTGTCATTAGTGTTGCACCAGGGATCCCTTCACCCCTTTTGCCGTCCTGCTCTATTCCCCTTATTAGCAGCGAGCCGGACCATCTGCACCGATCTCCCCAATGAAAGGATGGGCATATGGCGCACAGAACTGGCACGAGGTGCATTATCACATCAAACTCGCTCTCTCTCTGCTCCAGGGAATCGGCCACGCACCCACCGCTCCTTAAACGGACTCCATTACATCGATCAAACACCTTGACGGCACCTCGCACTCCCTCTCTTGTCTGTGAGAGGGATGTGTGTGCTTTCATAAATATTTGACTGCCTCTCCTTGTTTGAGTCTTTCATCTCTCGCTTCTATCTGGCCATTGAGCAGAATCGGCACAGGATCTGAAGGCTGAGCTGGCAAACACTGGCCACTGATGGGAGGACTTGTTTTTTTTTTTCGCCTGCGTGTATGTGTTTGTCCAAGGCCAGACAAAATAAGATGGGAGAATATATTTTCAGATTTAATATCGAAATATGAAATACTGTTTTGTTTATTTAGACTATCATTGTGCTAAGTAAATGAAATAATTAATATTTTTATGATGATGTTTCATATTTTAGATATTAGTACAACAGGCATTTAAAAAGTCACAAAAAATGTTATCTCTTTATAGCTGGTTTGATTTAAAATTTGATCTCTGAGGCTTGAGTTCTTGTGTTTTTTTTGTTTTTTTTTGGATATTGATTTTAGAATTTAAATCCATAATTTTTTGGATCAAGAAATCAGTTAACAAATAACCCTCATAAGATGGCTCTTTTTAGTAAATTCACACATTTAGTTCAGTCCGATTTATGAACAAATGTCAGTTAATTTTAATGAATCAGTAAAATGCATTAAAACCTGTATAGTCCAATTCACAAACAAATGTTTTTTGTGAGTTGGTTCTTTTTAGTGAATCAGTAAAATGCACTGAACTCCATATAGTCTAATTCACAAATAAATGACTCTTATGAGTCTGTTTGTTTTAGTTAATTAATAAAATGCAGTAAAACTAATGCTGATTCATGCACAAATGACTCCTGTGAGTCGTTTTTTTTCAGTGAATCAATTACATTTAGTGCGGCCTATTTCATAAACAAGTGACTCTTATGAGTCAGTTCTTTTTATTGAATCAGTAAAATGCATTGAACTCTGTATAGTCTGTTTCACAAATTAATGACTCTTATGAGTTTGTTCATTTAGTAAATTAATAAAATGCAGCAAAACTAATGATGATTCATGGACAAATGACTTTTATGAGTTGGTTCTTTTCAGTGAATCAGTTACATCAAGTGCAGTCCAATTTGTCAACAAATGACACTTAAGGTAGATAAGCTACATAAGGTAGTTCTTTTTAGTGAATTAGTAAAATGCATTGAAATCTGTGTAGTCCAATTCACAAACAAATGACTCTTATGAGTCGGTTCTTTTCAGTGAATCAATTACAAATTACTCTTATGAGTTAGTGAAGAAAAAAAAGCAGTGTAACTAATGCTGATTCACAGAAAAATGACTCTTGTGAGTCGGTTCTTTTTAGTGAATCAAAAAAATGTGGCGCAACTAATGTTGATTCACAGACAAATGTCTCTTCTAAGTTTATTTTAGTGAATCAGTAAAATACATTGAAACCCATATAGTCTAATTCACAAACAAATGCCTCTTGTGAGTCAGTTCTTTTTATTGAATCAGTAAAATGCATTGACTCTGTATAGTTTGATTCACAAACGAATGACTCTTATGAGTCCGTTTGTTTTAGTGAATTAATAAAATGCAGCAAAACTAATGCTGATTCATGGACAAATTACTTTTATGAGTCAGTTCTTTTCAGTGAATCAGTTACATTAAGTGCAGTCAAATTTGTGAACAAATGACAAATAATAATAATTGAAATCTGTGTGGTCCAATTCACAAACAAATGACTCTTATGAGTCAGTTCTTTACAGTGAATCAATTACAAATGACTCTCTTATGAGTTAGTGAATAAAAAAAATGCAGCGCAACTAATGCTGATTTACAGACTAGTTTCTTGTAAGTTTATTTTAGTGAATCAGTAAAATATATTGAAACCCATATAGTCTAATTCACAAACAAATGACTCTTGTGAGTCAGTTCTTTTTAGTGAATAAAAAATGCAGCGCAACTAATGCTGATTTACAGACAAATGACTCTTGTAAGTCAGTTCATTTAAGTGAATTGGTAAAATGCATTGAAACCCGTATAGTTCAATATACAAAAAATGACTCTTGTGAGTCGGTTCTTTTCAGTAAATCAGTTACATTTAGTGCAGTCCAATTTGTGACCAAATGACTGTTATGAGTCAGTGAATCTGAAAATGCATTGAAATCCGTTTAGTATACACAAACAAATGGCTCTTATGAGTTGGTTCTTTTTTAGTGAATCTGAAAATGCGTTGAAATCCGTATAGTATACACAAACAAATGACTCTTCTGAGTCGGGTCTTTTTAATGAATTAATAAAATGCTTTACAACCAATTTTACTAAAAGTAAAATAAGAACAATAAAATAAAATAAAAATCTAAGTGAAAATATTAACAAAAACTATATTACTATATCAATGATACTTAAATAAGCACTTGGCTAAGCGTAGGTCACTGTATTGTTTTTAGTATATAAGAAAGTAAACCGAACTTTTTTAAATATGAATTCTATTTTACTATCAAACTTTCTCAGTAGTAAATGTTTTATTATTATGTAGTAGAACTGATCTTCAAATGCCCTATATAGCAATAATCTATAGCTACTACAAATGAATTACAGATCTTCTGTACACAGAACAAGCTCAAAATCTAGCGGCGTTACTTCTGAATTGTTGCCAAAGCATCTTCAGCAGGGACAGAGAAGATTAATCTTTAATCTCGTTCCAAGTTTCTCAGCTCTCCTCGGAGGCAACGAGGTATTGTGTTTGCTTTTTGTTTCCTAAGGGCTTACGGATTTTTTTTGTTCTTTATTGCATTTGGCCAAATATGCATTTCATATCAATGCAGTATAACGACACACAATTGAATCACATTTATTAAGACGGGTATTCACACGGTCAGTTAAGTCACTATGCAAATGTTCTTGCTTCAGAGTGGATGTAGTTTTTAGCATCATCTTTACAACAATAAATAGATTTATTTATGCTTTTGGCGTTTTGTGGTTTTATTAGCTGCAGAGGCCAGTATGTGCATAAATAACTCACATGACTGCTCTTTCACTGGATGCTCTGTATGTTTTCTCATGAGAGAGTTGCCAAGTTTTAGGTGCCGTGTATGAAGCTTTTGGTGACTTTTGTTTAGGGCTGTATCAGTATTTGTGGAGAAGAGCCTCCAAAATAAAAGCGGTAAATCATGCAAAAGATTTAATAAAAAGTGACGTTTTAATTGTTCTAATCATGTCTTTTTTTTTTTTTTTTTCAGCATTTCACTCCTCAAGTACAATGTTTTTAATATACTGTTTATTGGCAAAATCACATAATATTTAATTAATAATTAGTCATATTTAAATAACATAATTTAAAAATATAATTAATAGCCTATAATAATAAATAATAATAATAATAATAATAATAATAATTATATATATATATTTAATTGTTTGGTTTTTAAATAATTAATGGTTAAAAAAATACAAATTATTTAGCATAAAAAATATATATTTTGTATACACAGTTTCTGTGGTTTTTCCACAAATTAAGGAATAAAAAGATCATAAATCAGAACAAAAAGTCTTAAATTCATAGCATTAAATGTTGCATACACTGACAAAAATATATTATGTATTATATGTGTGTATAATATAATATAATATAATATAATATAAATGTGTGTGTGTGTGTGTGTGTGTGTGTGTATGTATATATATATATATATATATATACACACACACACACACACACACACACACACACACACACACACACACACACATTCAGAGAGAGACTGGTAATAATAAATAATTTAGAACAGAGGTATTCAAATATTTATTTGTTTGTTTGTCTATAATAAAATAAATAAAGTAATGGAGAGCTGTTAGAATTTGTATTGCAATGCTTCAAAGTTCTTAACAAGACATTTACATTTACTGAGACAATACTAAAGTATCCTAACCCATTCAGTTTATTCCTTACATTTTCTTAAATTGTCTTAAATTTACCTTAAACGCTGTATATGTACTATAGTTTTATTTATGCGCACATAAATTGTCATATTATTTCCATAAAAACTGAAGACTTTCCATTTAATTACAAACTATTGTTTAAAAATAAAACTTTATTATTAATATCATGATGCTTTTGGAAATTATGGAAATGCGTTCTTTATTGCAGCCTTTGAACTGTTAGCGGAGATGAAAAACATGGGTCATAAAAGGAGCTCTTATCCGTCAGCCCTTAAATTAGCATGATTTTTCAAGCACTGACTAATGAACATGAACTATTGGTGTATAATGATTTGTTAAGCAAAATTAAATCAGCATCTTGTAACACAAATATAATCCTTAAATGATACTATTCTGGTCTCCCAATATATGCTAGTCACTCTTTTCATCATTAAACTGTATTTAAATAACTGTCTTATAAAGTAAAAGTAATTTCCTGAAAGATTTTTTTTTTCTATATCTTGGGGCAAATACTGCACTAAAACATTGAGCAGGTGAGTCCATAAAGTGGCACTAAATCGCAGCAGAGATCTTAATGAGACATGTTTAATGTAGCTTTCTCCTCATGCAGTGGCCTGAATAAGTGTGGTTGAGCAGTTCACCTCCTGTGGACGCCGTTATCTCAAACCCACATACAGCACTTAACAATCACTGTCTTATATATCACCGTGTCCAATCAGATATTAAACGATGTGTAGGTGAGCAGAGGGTAAAATAAATCCCTCTCCACCAGAAGTTCCATTACTGCAGAAAAATCCAACTCGAGGAGATGTATGTGTCTGAAAAGCTACTTGAGCAAGAGTCAAGTACAAGCTTCTTTTAAAATGCTCATGTAAAACAATCATGTATGCTTTCATCTATATTGCTTTATCTATGTTGAGAACACAATGCACCCAGGGTGGTTACCAGATTTAGCATGATACTAAACTTGTTTTTTTAAAAAAATATTTAAAACGAACAATAAAATTAAATAAAATAGTTTTTTTTTTTTTATTTTAATTTGACCCTTGGCAGGGAGTTTGATTGACAGGCAATTTGACCAACCATTTTGGTCAGACAAACAAACTAGACCGGAGGGTAGATTAACGTTGGTGGATTGAAATTGAAAATGGTGTGTATTAACATTTTGATTATATTTTTTAAAGATACCTTCTGATGTTCATTCATTTTTATTTTCTGCTATAACTAGTCAAGAGGAAGAGATGATCAGTTCACGGGTATATTTATAGCAATAGTCAAAAAGACCGGATATTAGGATATTAAGTAAAGGTCATGTTGCATGAAGATATTTTGTAAATTTCCTACCATAAATGTATAGAAACTTAATTTTTGCTTAGTAATATGCATTGCTTAGAACTTCATTTGGACAGCTTTAAAGGCGATTTTCTCAGTAATTTTTTTCTTTTTCTTTTTGCATCTTTAGATTACAGATTTTCAAATGGTTGTATCTCGGCCAAATATTGTCCTATCATTCGGCTTTCAGATAATGTATACATTTCAATTTAAAAAATCTGACCCTTATAAAGGGGTTTTGTGCTCCATGGTCACATATGAGGACCTGTGATTTTTTTTTTTTTTTTAATGTATTTATTTATTAGACCTAGAAAAATCACACAAATAAATAAAATCATAAAACTTGGGCATTTTTATAATGAATATATGAATTTATATTTCATATTGTATTATATTATATTATATTATATCATATTTCAAAATAAAAATTTGACATGAGCTCTTTGTATATCGTGGATGATGAGAAGCCTTGGAGTAAAAAGGTTGAAAACCACTGAACTAAGGGTTATGGGTTGGCTGGACTAGTTAGCCTGGTCTAGTTTAGACTTGTGAGTACTAAACTAAGTTCGTTTTCATGTCTTATTGCGCTTAAACTGTCAAATACACACGTTTATGTTAAAAACATTCAGGAGTTACAAAAACAGTCGGTTATGTCTGTAAAGATAAACAGCTGGAAAATGTTAATGTTTATATTAGATCTGTGCGGCAGCAGTGTAATATACAGTAAATAAATTAATAAATCCACTGCTTTCTTATCTCTGAGCTGGGAGGCTGGGACTCTAAATAGTATTCTGTGCTCATCTGCGCAGCCAAAGACACAACAGTTAGCATGCTTTGCTTGAACTTTTGACATGGTTTAAGAACTGGTACACTGTTGTTGCTTGCTAAAACTAAATGATGGTGTGGTGGGTGGAAACATGCAGATTAGGGGGTGGGAATATTATAATAAGATCATTTTCCTACATCACGGCGGCTCATTTTTTCGAAGGCTTGCAAAAAAAACCTTACCAAAGTTATTGGGTTGTCCTCTTTCACATTTTCTGGGTTTGTAAATGCACTGAAGACCTGATTATAGCACTTGAAGTTGGGAAAAGTCAAATTTTCATGAAATACTGATAACTTGTAATGTAATTCAAAGAGATCTTTATAACCGTATAGCAAAGAACTTACGTTAAATGCATGTAAATATCAGATGCCACTCTATATTTCCTTAAGATAGGTCTAAAAAAAAAAAAAAGCTTATTATTATAATCAAAGCTTTATAGTTTACATTTTAACTAGTAGTGTAAAAATTTGCATGTTAACACAGGCAATTGTTTTTTTCATTTTAACGTGTTAAAAATATTTAATGCAATTAACGCATTGGGGGGGGGGCTAGGTTTGGCCACCCCACTTACAACTGCTAAAGAAATGCATTTATTTAGCACAGAGTGTCTTTACGAGCACATAAAACGGGAGACTTTTCAGACGCGTGCTCCAACTTCAGCACCAGACGCGAGTCAGACGAGCGCAAAAAAGGTACCGGTGACGAGGAGCTTCAGTAGAACATCAGTGAAGATGTTGTCAGGCTATATGTCGGTAAAAACTAATTTACCTGTTCTGTCATCCATTATATTGTGCTCGTAGCGCGTCCTCTTCAAGTGTGCGCTCAAATGTCCTGGTGTGCGCTGTATTACGCTATATTTAAGCGCTGTATCATATTCAAATCCAAATGAAACTGCAAGTATGCAATGTCGTAGTTATGTTGTCAGTTAAGACATGAATTTATAAAAAAGCGATTAAAGCTGCCTTAAAACTGTGCATGTAAGTATTTATTATTTGAGTCACATTTAAAGCAGAGTCAGATCCGCAAATTTTAAAGTAACAGCAGCCAAAATATCCTAATAACCAGCTGCTGTGATGTCTGTTAATCAAAGAACAAAATTAAAAAGAGGAAATTAATAACTTCTGTAGTTTTAAGCTTTATCTTTATGTAATTTAGAGTTGTATATAATTTAGTGTTTGAGAACTTTAGACTATAATTTCTTGCTGAAGGGCACAGGTAGCTAGCCTATATGAGTTTATGTGAAGATTGCTTCAAATTGTTTTTTAAAGTCTAATAAATGTCTAAAAAAGTGATAGTTCTCAATTATACTGTAATGTTGAATGGTTATGTTCAATTGTTAAATATTAGGGAAAAAATCAGTTGGAATCAGTGATACTTGCCTTTAGTCATAAAAAAAAGTGTATGTTATTTATGTTGTTTCTACATTAATTTGAAGCGTGAATATGAAATTATGGTAATATAAAATATAATTCAAAACTTTAATGTCAGGTAGGATTAATCATGATTAATTTCAGGAAAAATGTGTGATTAATTAGTTGTTGTTTTTTTTTTAATCGATTGACACCACTAATTTTAGCATGATTTTATTTTCTTGAAATTATTAGTAGATAATCAATTAAAAATCTGCTTAAGTCAAGTAATTGTTCCTGTTGAAATATTACTAACAATAAAAAGTTTATCCTTACATTTACTTTATAAAAATCTCTAAAGATTTTATAATAAAAAGACACATTTACCACAATCGAAAGGGGAATGTTTTTAGAATTAAAAAGGCCTTGGACTTGGACAGGTTTTTTGTTCATGCTTATTAAGCATGAGTAAATCCTGAGTAAATATTGATATTTTTTGCAAGTGCATATATTGCTAATAGTCCATTATATTATGTTGGATATTTAGCCAGTGATCCTTTTTTTACAGCTTGTAAAAGTGTGAAATCCTCTATTATAGCTATTATAGCCTATATATCCAGTTGAATATTATTCCTCTTGTCGTCTAATTGGGAATGTTAATGTTAGGAAATGAATAGCTTTCTAGAGATTTAATGACTTCTGTCTGGCTCAGGTCAAAATTCCCTATAAAATTCTACAATAGTCTGCCCCTGTATGTTTTATGACATTTCTGTAATGTAAATTTCTAAGATTTTGCAAGCTGTGAAAACTCTGAGTCTGATCACTACATCTGACCATTTGCCACAAAAATAGTATGGTATTTGATATGTAAAATATGTCAAATAACTGTTCAAGTATATTAACTTGGTTATCATCACAAATGTCTGCGATTGAGTGCTAATAATATTCATCCGAGCCGTCTAAGAAATGCGGAGCGCGTAATCCTGCAGCCTGTTGTTTGATGTAAGCTGATCAGATCGAGACAAAAGCACCACTCCATTCAAGTATCACACCATTAAGGATTCAAGCATGAATAATGCCTGGATATGAGGTACAGAACAAGACGTGGAAAGAGAAAACACATTGTCTTCAATTATTCATGGCTGAAAGAGAGATTATAATGCGGTGGAGAAATCTTAGATATTAATCATGAGGAAATGTTCTGGGGTCTTTTTGATCACTTTTGCCCAGGAAGGTCAGAAGTGTGTTTACAGATGCGCTCTCTGGAATGAGTAAATTCACGCAGAACGAGAACTTTTGTTTTTGTTTTGTGAAGGCCGAATATGAAGCTGAAGAGCAGCTCGACATACAAAGTGAAGTACATACATAAGATGTGGCCATTAAAATGGGCTCGACATCACAATATCAGCCAGGTTACTCTTATAGAGGAAAGCGTGAGGATACAACTCCAGACAATCAGCATATTCATCATGTGACCTCGGACGACAGCCAGAGATCAGCGTTTCATCCATAGATTGTAAAAGCAGAAGTAATACAAGAAGATCAAAAGATCAGAACTTCAAAAAGCCAAAGCCTTCTACAGGCTCTCCCTTTATGATTTATTTTATTTCCCTCTGATCTCGGTCTTGTCTCGCAAAAGCTCACTCTGGTTTGAGAGGAGTTTTTTTTTGTTGTGTTGTTTATGTTTGCTCCTTTGATTACCGGGTTTGTCTTTACATTGGCCATTAAAACACATTTTTCTTGTTTAGATTAAGCAGCTCAATATGAGAGCTGGCACATTAGTTTATGAAATGTAGGAAACGTTCAACAGTGGGATGTTCTGAGTTGTTCTCATTGTTAGCTTGTTGTTGTGGTGTTCATTCTGGTTGCCTGGTCCTGCTGATTTGCCAACCCAGGCTCACTGGAAATATGTGCATCTATATACAGTACATTTTATTTTGGCTGTATTAAACTTAATCTTTTGAATGCAAGTATATTAGTTATGCCAACTTCTAAAATGTTTTATTAGGTAAATCAATCGATCAATCAATCAGTGGGTGAGGCAAAAAGGTTTAAAGCCACTGGTTTAAAGGTCGAAGGTCAGCGGGACTAGTTAGCATGGATTAGTTAGTCCCTGCTGGTAGATGCTGTAACTGCACCATTCTTTATTAATGTCTATTAAAAATTCATGCTGTTTTATACCGACTAAATATTTACTTAATTATTGCAATAATTGTGTATATGTGACCCTGGACCACAAACCAGTCATGAGTCGCTGGGGTTTATTTGTAGCAGTAGCCAAAACATACATTGTAGGGGTCAAAATGATTGATTTTATGCTAAAAATCATTAGGATATCAAGTAAAGATCATGTTCCTTGAAGATGTTTTGTAAATTTCCTACTGTAAATATATTAAAACATATTTTTTTATAAGTAATATGAATTGCTAGAACTTAATTTGGACAACTTTAAAGGCAGTTTTCTCAATATTTTTTTGCACCCTCAGATTCCAGATTTCCAAACAGTTGTATCTCGGCCAAATATTGTTTCATCACAACAAACCATACATCAATGGAAAGCTTATTTATTCAGATTTCATATGATGTATAAATCTCAATTTTCTAAAATGGACCCTTATAACTAGTTTTGTGGTTTAGGGTCACATATTACTAATTTTCAATTTTATTATATTGGATATTTTGCCATTGATCTTTTTTTAGAGATTGTAAAATTGCTTATTTAAATTTCTAATTTTCATTTCTTTATTTGTGTTTGTTTTTTGGTAAGTTTACAATAAGGTGTCATTTGTTAACATTAGTTAATATATTAACTAACATGAAAAAACAATGAGCAATATATTTATTACACAATTTAATAATCTTTGTTCATGTAGGTTAATAAAAATGCAGTCGCTCATTGTTTGTGTTAGTTCATGTTAGTTAATGTTAACAAACACAACATATAATTTTAATAATGCATTTAGTAAATGTTAAAATTATCATTTACTACGATTAATAAATGCTGTAGAAGTCTTGTTCATTCTTGGTTCATGCTAACTAATGGACCTTATTGTAAAGTTTATTTTATTGCAAACCCTGCCTTGAACTAACAACAAGCAGCCATTTTACATGTTGATTCTTAATTCATGTTCATCATAATACTTTAATATTAACATTTAACCTTGATTAGAACAGTACATGCTGTAGATATTTTTCATTTTTATATGATAAAATATACTGAAATAAATATAAATGTATTTAAAATACATTTTGTGCTAAGTATACTACAAATACATGTACATATTTATGTGCTTATTAAAAAAAAATTACTATTTTTATTTTTGTATGCTAAACTGGTATACTTAAAGTCTGCTAAATTGCAACAACTCATTTTGTGCTTAATGCAGTTTAATGGTGTGGAAGCTATACTGAAGAATATTTTGTTGTGTTGAAAGTGGAACTATTGCAAGTATACTTTATGTACACTTTAAGTATCATACAGTCTTTATTAATAGTGATATTAAAAAACAATAACACATAATATTAAGAAATGTGCATTATGCAATAAATAAATACACTATTAAAAATAAAGGTGCTTCACAACGCCATGTAAGAACCTTTTTTGTCTAAATGGTTCTATAAAGAGCGTTTAACATCTGAGGAA
The DNA here is from genome assembly GCA_033026305.1 of Cirrhinus molitorella. Lineage (NCBI taxonomy): Eukaryota > Metazoa > Chordata > Actinopteri > Cypriniformes > Cyprinidae > Cirrhinus > Cirrhinus molitorella. The sequence continues at coordinate 9,740,576 of CM065118.1, read as the reverse complement.
CCTTTCTGTTTCACAAAACGTTCTTCAGATTATAAAAAGGTAAGAAAGAGATGGTTCTTTAAAGAACCCTTGACTGAATAGTTCTTTGTGGAATCAAAAATGGTTTTTCTATGGCATCGCTGTGAAGAACCTTTTAAAGCACCTTTATTTTTAAGAGTGTACTCCAAATAAAGTTTAATTATAATTTTAAGTCATAAGTGATATGTCAATAAATATATTAATGGATTTGAAGAATAAATGTATTTTAAATAAATTATGGCATAGGGATTTTATACCTTATGTGTTAAACAATGTGCTGAACCTTGTAGTAAAGTGTACAGTAATTTAACAAATGGTAATACTGAACGCTACTAATCATGTTCTTTGAAATGGAAATCACATAACCAACTTTTTTTATTGGAAAGCGGAATTAAACTTTCAGAGTTCTTGCTGAATCACTTCAGCCTGGGAAAATTTCTTGAGTACAGGACTTTTTTTACATTTTAGTCGTTGCATTAAATAAAAGCAGTTTGAGGGGTGCTTAAAGGCTCTCTCGCTGCATGTTTGAACATGACACAGCTTTGCGCATGCATTTCCAGCCTAGTGTTCCCTACGTTAAAAACCCAACCAACTGTGTCCGTTTGACCTTATCCCTGAGCTAAGAACATACTGAGCCAAAAAAGAAAGAAAAACATGAGCTGTCCAGTTTTCTTTTATTTAGCGCTGGGAGGAGAAATATGACTCTATAAAAGCAGAAGGATCTGGAGAGCTGAGTGTTGCTGGGATGGGGTGATGCATTGGGGCCATCCGCCCGGCGACAGTGACATATTGTGGAGCTCTCCGAGGCTGAGACAAGGCAGGTGTATGACGAATGGCACAGCCAATCAGGAAACATCTGTTATTCATCATGCCTCCACGCCCTGGCACGGCCCCTCAGGATCTACCTGCAGCGAAGGGGGCTCCAGGCTCCAGCCAGGCTTAAAGACGGCCCATCGAGAGCTGCGGGCAGACCGTTTAACCTGAGTAATGTGCCAAAAAGACACCACAGGTCACAAGTGCTGGTTTGTGGCTGAGTAAAGTGCTTGCAAGGTAGTGTGAATCTTAAAAAAAAAGTATGTTATCGATCATTAAAGGATTAGTTAACTTCCAGAAAAAAAAAATCCTGATACTTTATTCGCCCTCATTTCTTCAGTCAAAATTAATGTTTTTGAGGAAAACATTCCAGGATTTTTCTCTGTATAGTGGACTTCAGTGGCCTGAAGGTCCAAATTGCAGTTTCAATGCAGCGTCAAAGGGCTCTACACAATCCCAGCCTAGGAATAAAAGGCTTATCTAGCAAAACAATCGTCATTTTCTAAAAAAAAAAAAAAATAGAAATTGATATACATTTAACCACAAATGTTCGTCTTGCACTAGCTCGACTACACACATGATGTTGGCGGAAGTACCGACCTAATGTTTACAAAGCAAACGTGCAAAGAAAGTCAAATGCCCTTTACAAGAAAAGGTACGAAGAGAAGTTTTTCCACCATACCATTCCATTTTTGAACCGAAGTACAGAGATGAAGAGCTAGCCATGTGTACCCTTTCCAACTTGATTATGTTTTGCGTGAAGTCATGGACGCACATCGCAAAGCTAGTGCAAGAGCATTTGTGGTTAAAAAGTATTTAACTTTTTTTTTTTTTTTTTTTTAGAAAATGACAGATCAATTTGTTAGATAAGACTCTTATTTCTCAGCTGGGATTGTGTAGAGCCCTTTGAAGCTGTACTGTAAAATAACGTGCAGTCTTGGGTATAGATATGAGAGTGTCCAGTGTCTGTGCTGGATCTTTTTTATTTCGTGGTCTTCTATCAACGCATCTTTATGGAATGTTTCCATCTTTGACTCTCTTGCAACCAAATTCAATTGACTTCAGTTGACACCTCATGGCTGCACATTTCAGATGCTCCTTGGGAGGCTGAACCCATTTGTTTCGCATTTAGTGTCAAGGCAAAAATGTAGCTCTGTAATATCTCAAACCGAAAAATAGGAGGCTCAGTTTATTCAGTAGGATTTTTATTGTGGATTCTTAGAAGATCCTAGTTTGATCCTATTTGATTCCTTTAGAATTGGTTCCAGAATTCATATAGGAATTCCATTAGCAATCCTATATAGATTCTTCAGGATTTTCCCCCTCCAGTATAGGGCTGTGCATTTTATTCAAATAAAGTGCATAATAACTGCAATGGTTAAGACTTGATTTAACCATCATGTTCCAGTCATTTTGATGTGGAGAGGAATGTTATCACATTGGACTAAAACCTACTGACCTACTTTTTTTTTTTTTTTTTACACAGGGTATAACAACAACATAAAATGGTTTCACTTTATTATAATGGTCCCTTTAACACATTATATTGACTATTGCACCTATATGTCTACTAAGTCTCATTAGAGTGTTAGTAGAGTATAAGAGTTAGCAGATATTGAGTAGACAGTCTACTAATACTCTAATAAGATTAATAAGGTGCAACATTACTTGGTGTCAACAGAATGTTCAAAAGGGTCATCAAAATAAAGTGTTACCAATAAATATTTGGATAATTTTTGTTCTTCTTTATGATTTTTCCCCCCACCTTGTTCCACTTGGTAAAAAAATGACCTGCCCTATCCACCTTTTTCTTCAACGCGAATGTTAAACCTATGGATGAGATTTCCGGTTCATTAGACATACACTGTAAAAAAAAATGCTGTAAAATTAATGGTAGAAAACTGGCAACTGTGGTTGCCAGAACAAAAAAAACATAAAAATGTAAAAAATGTAACGCAACAGGTTTTTGTTTCTGTTTAATGTTTAACAGGTTTTTACTGTAGCATTTTTACAGTTTTTTACTGTTAAATTCACAGTAATTTTTACAGTGTAGGGAAATAACAAGAAGAATAACAATGAGCAGTAATGTTAGAAAACAATCTAAGCAATTAGTAATACTGACAGTGTCGGGTAAACATGGCTGAAGATGTGAAAAGAGGAACAGATGAATCAAGTCAATTGAATCATTTACACCGGTACCGATCCGATTAATTCAAACTTATGACTTCGTTCATTAATTTCAAGCGATTCACTAACAAAAAACAGATCAAATTAAAACCATTCATTTCTGAATTTCAACATCACTTGTAACGGTTTTAAAAAGTACGTAAGGATGGCTGAAACTGTGCTTTTTGAAACTTAAAAAAAAATCTGTTAAACCTTTGTGTTGCAAAGATTGGGACTTTAAATTGTCTATCACAAATCATTAAACTTAGACTAGAACTTTGTGTATCACAAATCATTTGATTTAGATCAGAACTTTGGAGCAGGTTCACAAATCTTTTGCTTTAGATTGGAATTTCGGAGCGCAGATTGTGAATTATTTGATTTAGATCGGAACTTTGCAGCGGGTTCGCAAATCTTTTGCTTTAGATCGGAACTTCGGAGCATGGATCGTGAATTATTTGATTTAGATCGGAACTTTGGAGTGGGTTCGCAACTATTTTGCTTTAGATTGGAACTGCGGAACGTGAATCATTTGATTTAGATCGGAACTTTGGAGTAGGTTTGCGAATATTTTGCTTTAGATTGAAACTTCGGAGTGCGGATTGTGAATCATTTGATTTAGATCGGAACTTTGGAGCAGGTTCACTAATCTTTTGCTTTAGATTTGAACTTAGGAGTGCGAATCGTGAATTATTTGATTTAGATCGAAACTTTGGAGCAGGTTCACAAATCTTTTGCTTTAGAACAGATCTTTGTAGCGTAGATCACAGATAATTTGATTCAGATCAGGACTTTGGTGCGGGTTTGTGATTCATTTGTTTCATATCAGGATTTCGGAGCAATTTCGCAAATGTTTTTTTCTTAAACAGTAGGAAACATCAAACCATCAAGTACATTTCCAAAAAACAAAACAAAGAAAAAAGAAAGTATACACAAATACAATTCATTTAAAGTTCCTTATTCTTATTTTCATTAGAATTTGAAATAAAAGACATAAGTGCGTCTCTGACTGAAGTCCTTGAAAATCAAAAAAGTAGTGCTTGAAAAGTCCATGAAAGTCCTGGAATTCATTTTACAGGATCCGTTTGAATCGTGCACATCAGTTGCAATATCAAGCTGCAAAGTGAACTGTTTTGTACAGCTAAAAATAGCTGGATGTTCATGAGACTGGAAGCCAGACCCATACAATTTTCAAATGGCTGTAAATTGCTTGGTCTTACTAGCGGAAAACAGCTGATAGTGCTTATACTTTCTTTGTTATGCTATTATTACCAAATCATAGATTCAGTCTTTTTATTATCTTGTTATCCTTCAATTAGCACAGGTTTTTCATTTTAGAACTGACTGATCATTGGTTTCATTGACCTGAGCTTATTTGCCTCTGTTTTTGAGGTGAATATTGCCAAAAGTATACACAAATAATGCTTTTTTTCACTCAAAAACTGGGGTACACAAGTGCATCAATGAAGCATATAATCAATCAGTTCCAAAATGAAATACAAAACCTGTGCTATTTAAAGAAAACAAGTTAACAAAAAGATTGAACCCAGGATTTGGTAATAATATTGCATAATGAGCATAATTAGCGATTTTTAAAAGGCCAGTGATTATTGACTGGGAGCACCAAGTTAGGTAGGAGTTTCAATTTGTAGGATTTTAAGGACTTTTTTTGTTGTTTTAGCTTTGATATTTAAGCAGCAGGAATATGAGTAGCAGTATGCCAGTATATTAGCTTTATGACTTGCAGTATGGCAACCTACTTCACACAATAATTGGGACTGACAGTTTTGTTTATGACAATCACATTAAGCACATGCTGAAAGAGGCAACGGGTTCATGCAGAGTGGAGGTGGTTACATGAGCTCATCTCATCACAGATTCATTTTAATGACTTATTGAACCAAAATCTGTGAGCACGTGACTCATTCTGTGTGAGGTTGTGATGCTTCATCTGATCTTGCCCACTTCTGTCTTCCCGTCATCCGCCTGCACGTCAGCGCTCAACACAAGCGCTGTTTGAGTACTTGAAGTCAGTTTGGTTTGAGTGGCATTCTAAAACACCATCAAAAAATCAGGCGAGATTTCAGCAACGATACAATCACATTTATGCATAAACAGAGCAAACTTTGAGTTCTGCAGTGAGTTCAATCACAATATCCACCCCGCCTTTATTCTGCAAAAATGCATAAATATTTCACTCTTAACAGCCACGTTGTTCAATTATTCAGTAAGATGCACACAGTACTCCTGGAGAATCAAGAAATGTTTTAGGCATTCCTTCTCTGAACATGAGGCATGTTATCTACTGAAATGAAAACAACACCTATGTTGATATGCATACGCTCTAAGATGACAGCTTATTGCACGGTGCTTAATTGCATCATTTTTTATTTATTTAGTCGACACTTTTATTCAAAGTGACAAATGATGACTATATAATATAATAAGTAATAATAACATATTTATACTATTTAGAGAATATGGATAAAATAAAACAGAACAGAAAATGATATTTAGTGCATCACCAAACAGAAGGATAAAGTAAAAAAAGTAATTTACTATTTGTCAAATCAAAATTTTGAACATTTATTAGGATTTTAGTATTAAAAATCCTGTATTTATGCATGCATATGTTTATTTGTATTTCTTATTCTTTTTAAACATCAACCTGCCCTGGGACTACAGATGAAAATGTAAAAATAAAATGTTTCCCTAAATAAGCAAACAAACTGGTTTCCTGTCTGCTGGTGTTATGAACAATCACATGATCTTATTAAATATGTCAAATAATGTAAGCACTGTCAAGTTTTTCCTTAATAGGCCCCTTATACTCATGAACAGGGTTGCCAGGTATGCAAAACAATACCTGTCTTATTGCTAATCACAACTAGCCCCTTCTTGTTTTTAACGTGCTTTCTGTCTAAATAGTGTTCCGGGGAGATCGCTTTAACCAGCAGACTTCAAAAACCTGCGGCAAAGGTGTAAAAGTAGACTTGGCAACCTTGGTCATGAACGCGCACAGACTAACACGGAAGAGAAGAAATAGTTGATTAAAGCTGTTATTTTTGTTTTCTTTGTGCACAATAAGTATTCTTGTAGCTTCATAACATTAAGGTTCAACCACTGATATCACATGGACTATTTTAACAATGTCCTTACTACCTTTCTAGGCCTTGAACATGGCTGTCTATGCAGGGTCAGAAAGCTTCATCAAAAATATCTTAATTTGTGTTATAAAGATGAACGAAGGTATTGTTATTATAGGTTTAGAACAGTATGAGAGTTAGTTATTAATGACAGAAAATAAATTTTTGGGTGAACTATTCCTTTAACACACACAATACAATACAAAAAAAAAAAAAAAAAAGCATGAACTTTAAGTATAAAAGCTTTTTTTCCACAGTAAATGACATTGACAAAAAAAAAAAAGTGGTTAGTTTTTAGTAAATGGAAAATACACATACCTCATATTTACTTCCTTTCACTAATGCACCTCTGACAAATATCAGTATTCAGCTTGCAGGTTTTAAAGAAAAATATTTGCCAGATGAAAGATACAAGGGTACATTTGAGAATTTTGAGAAAATATTAACCAGAGAAGATTGCAGTGCATTTAAAATCCACCTTGTTTTTGAAAAATTTCCAACTGTGGAAGCAAGAGCCTCTTTTACTTGTACTTTTATCATTTACGTCAGATTTAAAGTCAACATGAAATATAAATTGACTCTATTTACTGTCTTAATAGATGTTTCCGGTCCCTGATTCATCAGCGCACATTATTTCAAAGAAAAGAAAAAGTTAAAAAATAAAGTACAATAATAATTTTAATTTTTGTCTGACAGTACAGGTGGTGACAATAAAAGTTATTTAGGCATTATTGTGGTGAGTAGCACAACCTTTGAAATGCCAGTTAGCACTGTAATTTAATGCAGGTTAAGCATTATCATTAGGATATGATGAGCTGCTCTCAAGGGTGAACTTGACCTTCATCCTCCACCTCCCCATCACCATCTTGGTTCCCAGCTGGTAGAGGCTAAAATAAACACGAACCGACTCTTTTTCATCCGTTTACAAGACAGTATTCAGATATGAAACAGCCCGTTTTCATAGTCTAATCACTTCCCAGTGGAATGGAATGGTCCTTGCATTTAGTTTTCTCGTTTCTCGATTTTGTTTTATTCACGAATGCGTCACATTATGTTGCTGTTTCATGGACTCAGTGTAAATGTGTGATGATGCATTATTATAGTCATTTATTGTGAAAATGCTCCAGAAAAATGCAGTCCAGTGATATTTACACCACAAATATGAAATGTCACAGTACATCACAATATGGGGGTGTGCATATTTCATAAATTAGACAGAATAAAGATGAGGAATTAGGTCACTGTTTGTAGGCTTTTCTTTCTGCTCGAGACAAAGGTAGAGTCTCTCGTGTACATAAACAGATTCAAGGATTTTTCCCATGTCAGATGCTTTCCTGTTGTATTCCTCATGCTCTCTGTGTTTTTAAATATATTCACAGCATTATAATTTCTCTGTTTTGAAAAGCTGTGACATGTCATTGTGAAAATCTGACAGAGAATCTGAGGCTTTGCTAATAAGACATCAAAGGTCAGCGAGGGATCTAAAATTCTGCCTTTAAAGAGGTCACCAAATGTATTCTGCTCCTCGTGCAGTTCAACACAATGAAATACGAATAAAATTTCCATTTCATTAAACTGTGTTGCAGCTTAGCGTGTTTTTAGCCTCTCATGGCTTTAAACTCTATTCAGAAGTGCATTTTGCCAAAATAGAATAGATTACCATATTAAAATATTAAGACAGACACTGATTGGTTGGCAGTGAATGGTTATTTTGATCGTATTATTCAGCACTGAGGCTTTTTATTCACTTATATATTTTCTTTAGATGGCAAACTGTCCAAATGGCTCATTAGCTGCATCTCGCATTGTTTTCAGCTGTGTAAACCAGACGCGAACACTTCGTAATTGGCAGCACTGGGGCTTTGGGTCAAAGTTTGGGTCAAAATTTCTGAATCCTCATAAAGCAAAAAGGCTCAGAATAATTAAATATTTCTCTTGTTAAGTCCAGAAAGAGATGGCAGTGTAATTCAAATGCATATCAAAGACAAAATTGTGAATACATACAGGCTTGACCTTTTAAATTATTTCAAAAAATAAGTCAAGTCAAACAGTATGTCTTTTTTTTTGCCCTTCACTTGGATTTCAAATTAATAGTGACACTCACTTTGAATAAATATTATATGCATAATGTATTTGACAGCTCAGTTACGCACAGTGATGTTGTTTCTGGTTTTGCTTGAGGACACACATTTTACACTGGACTTGAATTTGAAAAATCACTTGTTCACCTTTGGATCCTCTGCAGTGAATGGGTGCCGTCAGAATGAGAGTCTAAACAGCTGATAAAAACATCACAGTAATCCACAAATAATCCACACCACTCCAGTCCATCATTTAACATCTTGTGAAATGGAAAGGTGCAAGTTTGTAAGAAACAAATCCATAATTAACACATTTTTAACTTTAAACAAACAAAGAGTCCTCTTACAAACACAGCTTTTTGCTTTAAAGATGTGGTCATGTGGATTATTGTGATGTTTTAATCAGCTGTTTGGACTGCAGAGGATCCACTGGTGAGCAAGTGATGTTATGCTGAATGCTGAGTAAATTTTCAGCACATTTTTTTATTTTTGGGTGAACTATTTCTTTAATATTATCCTGAACTTCTAAATACAGTGCCTTGCAAAAGTATTCATACCCCTTTTTTTAAACACTCTTCCTCAGTGAAGACAAATTAAAAAACTTTAAATTTGCAAAACAACACCTAAAGGACCCTTAGACTGTAAGAAACAAGATCCTCTGGTCAATTGAACCTGAATTCCAAGCATCATGTTTGAAGGAAACCAGGCACTGTACTGCAAAAAAAAAAGCTTATCTTAGTATTTTTTTGTCTTGTTTTTAGTCAAAATATCTAAAAATTCTTAAATTAAGATGGAATTACTAGATAAGCAAAATAACATAAGATATTTAGTCTTGTTTTAAGCAAAATGCACTTAATTTATTTATTTCCCCCTGGAAACAAGTAAAATATTTTCTTAAATCAAGAGTATTTTACTTGCCTCACTGGCAGATAATTTTACTTATTTTAAGCAAACTGCACTTCATTTATTTTTTCCCTCAGAAGCAAGACAAAATATATTTGTCATTTTGCTTATCTAGTAAATGCATCTCAATTTAAGAATTTATGGATATTTTGAGTAGAAACAAGACAAAAATACTACGTAAGATAAGCCTTTTTTTTTGCAGTGTGCTCATTGCCTGCAGAGTACAATACCAAAAGTAAAGTGTGCTGTACAAACAGACAGTAAGAGTGGCTTATAGACAACTCTGTGAATGTCCTTGAGTGGCCCAGCCAGAGCCTTGGCTTGAACGCAATCAAATATTTCTGGAGAAACCTGAGAATGTGTTTCTGCCCCCATCCAACCTGACAAAGTTTGAGAGGTGAAGAGGTGAGGAGAAGAATGGCAGATAATTGCCAAATGCCGATGTCCAAAGCTTGTTACATCATACCCAAAAAGACTTCAAGTAAGTGCTTCAAGTAAGTAATGAGTTACTTATGCAATGTACTCATTTCAGTTTTTTTTTTAAATACATTTAACTAAGTTGTGACAGTTCTGTTTTTGCTTTGACATTATGGTGTATGGAGTGTAGATTGATGTGGAAAAAAGGTTATTTAAAGCAGTTTAACATAAGGCGGCAACATAACAACGTAAAAAAAAAAACGAAGGGGGGTATGAATACTTTTGAAAGGCGCTGTATGAAAAATTACAAACACGATTGGTATCTAATTGTCTTAAGAATTTCAATATGAGAAACTGAAAGTTTGTTATCGGGTCAAGAATTGGCAGTAAGATTTAGACGAATTCTTCACTCCAACAGAAGCATGAAGGATCAACCCACCACAGACACATTCCCATCTCTCTTGGCACCATTTTCTGGGGGCCACTGCATTGAGAGAATTTCCTCAAATGCTTTGGCACAGAACAAGAGACGAAGAGCAACTTGAGCATTGCAGCGCTGTCTGGCGTGTGTCAGAGAACATGGTGCTCTATGGGTCCACTGAGTGCTGCATAAAACACCTGCCAACAATGACAAATCACCCATAATACCATGCCATGCGTTTCCAAGGGAGGCACAGACAGAACATTACCTTCATTTCTAGATGTCAAAAGAGGTGCCGGCGCTTTATTTTGATGGATCTTGCCAAAGAGGTGGCAGACTGTGTAGCATGAAGTCATACAGATGAGTAGCTGACAACGCAACCATGCACACTCGCAACATTTATTATTGCATGTTGCGCTTTTCTTGTCTCCAAACATGCAAAAGTCATGACAGCTGACAGAGCCTGAATGTTACATAGATTAAACTTTAATGTACCATCATATTTCTAAAGAAAACAACATCTCATTGTCTTGTTAGTGCTTCGTTACGTTGCAGGAGACTAGATGGAATCATGTTACATAATCAAAAAAGTGACAGCTTATCATAACATACAACATAAAAATAACACTGTGAATAATAATTTAAAATGTTTATGCTCAGCATTTTTGTGGCAATGCTTTCATTGAGTAGAGGCATAACAAATCTCTCTCAACTGGCTCAACTTGCCCTTTTTATTTAATTTAATGTCTAATTTGCTAAATGTGACTATACGACATGAAAATATATAGATATTATAATATTCTATAAAGCTGCTTTGAAACGGTGTGTATTGTGAGAAGCACTATGCAAATGAAATTGACTTGACTGACTTGAGTGTTCCAAAACACACACACTATGGCACTGTCTGACAGCAATCTGAACCAGCATGACATCAGATAATATTTGAGTAAACAAGTCATTGAATGTGATTTTCTCTCCTCAGTGTTATGCCAGTTTTCTTAGCTATTCATTTTCAAGTCATCTTGACCTTTGCAACCCATTTAACTTCCATAATGTGACATGTTTCCAAGTGAAATAGGAGAATCAGTGAAAATGAATGACTTTTCATCCACCAGGAATTGATTAGAAAATTTGTTTCTTGCCAGAATACAGCTGGACCTGAATGTGAGTTTGCAGAGGATTGTGAAGCCCATCGTGAAACACCATGGCTCTTTTAAGTAGACTTTTTGACTTGACTGTGAAGGTTGAAGGTCAGTGTTAATGCTTCTTCTCAGGTCTGTTATTAGATTTAATTTACCACTTTTAAATGACTGTGTTAATACTTGGTGTAGAAAGGTTAAAATACAATAAGATGTAAGAACAGTAGCTTCTTTGTGGCCTATACAGTAATTGATGTCAGGTCAAGTCATATTTGTTTATATAGCGCTTTGTACAACAGAGATTGTTTCAAATCAGCGTCACAGTAATAAACAAGAAAATAACAGTTCTTCAATTATGAAATGAGTACAATTTCAGCTGTAAAGCAGCTTTAGAAAGACAATAGTGTCTTTATTCAGCTCAATTTAGTTCAATGTTGATTCAGTTCTGTTTTCGGTAATGCATCAATTATAAAACAATTTCAATCATTCTAAACCATCTTCAATTTCAACTATAAATTAACATTTTGAAAAAGAATCATGAAACTTAGGGAAACTTATGAAACAACATATACAGTTGAAGCCTTGCAGAATCTGTGCAATGTTAATTATTTTAACAAAATAAGAGGGATCATACAAAATATGATGACCTGAATAAGATATTTCACATAAAAGGTGTTTACATATAGTCCACAAGAGAAAATAATAGTTGAATCTATAAAAATTACCCTGTTCAAGTTTACATACATATGCCAGTGCTGTTTCCTGCATGTTAAGTTATTTACATTGTAAAAGAGTTGGATTCTCATTTCTGAGGCAGAAACAGAGTTTTGCAAGTGTGTTTGTTGACGAACGTTTTATAAACGAGGCCCAGTTCGACACTGAATTTACACATCATGTTTTATTTTGTTTAGTATTAATTGTTCATGAGTCCCTTGTTTTTCCTGAACAGTTAAACTGCCAGCTGTTCCTCAGAAAAACCCATCAGTTCCCACAGATTCTTTGGTTTTTCAGCATTTTTGTGTATTTGAACCCTTTCTAATAATGACTGTATGAATTTGAGATCCATCTTTTCACACTGAGGACAACTGAGGGACTCATATGCAACTATTACAGGTTCAAACGCTCACTGATGCTCCAGAAGGAAAAATTATGCATTAAGAGCCAGGGATGTAAACTTTTGAATGGGGAAATGAATGAGGATGTGTAATTTTTTTCTTTAGTTTGCATTTTTTTTTTAATTTAGTACTGCCCTTCATAAGCTACAGTTACATGTTCCCCAGAAGACAAATAATTAAAAATTATTTATAACAAAAAATAAGTTAAATTTACCCTGATCTTTAAATTAAAAAAGTTTTCAACCCCTGGCTTTAAATGCATAGTTTTTCCTTCTGAAGCATCAGTGAGTGTTTGAACCTTCTGTAATAGTTGCATATGAGTCCCTCAGTTGTCCTTATTGTTAAAAGATGAATCAAATCATACAGTCATTGTTGGAAAGGGTTCAAATACACAGAAATGCTGAAAAACCAAAGAATTTGTGGGACCTTAAGGATTTTTCTGAAGAACAGCAGGCAGTTTAACTGTTCAGGACAAGCAAGGAACTATCACAAAAAAAGAACACAGTATTTAAGAATCAAGTTTACTTTTGAACAGGGTCATTTTTATAAATTCAACTATTATTTTCTCTTGTGGACTATATGTAATTCATGTGAAATATCATTTTGCAGATTCTGCAAGGTGTATGTAAACTTACTGTATGACCTCAACTGTATTTGCACCTCTGTATTGTACAGTATACAGTAACAAAATAGATACTGTTTTTTTTTTTTAACATTGTTTACTAAAATAATTTGTTACCCCGACAGCCATTAAAATAAATATTTATTTTTGCACCAAATATAGGTTGAAAACAAAATGACGTAATGGAAGTTATATTGAACGTATAGGAGTACTACACACAAAAAAATGATGTTGTGGTTATCCGGTGATGTGTTTGTGCTGTAGTGACTGCTAGTCTAAGTGCAGACTTCAGCAATGAAGTTTTCAGCTCTCTCTAGCTGCACGTCTGACCCCCGTGAGACAGTGTGTGGCACACATTATGGATTACACACCTTCTGATTGTGACTCGAATCACTTTACACCCGATTGTGGAATACTATGATTTATCACACCACATCAAACAATATCAGCTCAGAAAGGGGCAGAGAGAGGGAGAAATGGAGCAAGAGACACAGAGTAAGCGACAATAAGGCCTTATGGCTGCTTAAGAGAGATGGATGGTAGCCTGATCACCCTGATTGAAGTGCAAGAGAGAAAGAAAGAGCTTTTGGACAGGATCATTTGGAAATGATCTTTAGACGGCCCAATCTAAAGCACCATTTGAATAGGATTCTTTTTTCAGATGGTGTTTAAGTTACAATTATTAACAGAAGATGCCTGTTCAGTTAAATAAATTAGACTTGTCCTTATGTGAATATTGAAGAAAAGGTAGAAATCATACCTTATGTTGCTAGGGAGATCATTAGATTATATTTTTACTTCAGATGGGATGCCAGTACTTCAAACAACAACTGGTATTTTTAAACAAAAGGTTAAAATCCAGAATGACAATTACTGTAGGTTTAGTTGCGGTATTCAACAAAGGTCAAATTAAATTGTGATGCATTATGAAAGAATAATTTACTGCAATCACAGATATTCCTATGTGGACAGGATTAGATTGTCAGCAAGCCATTTATGGCAAAAAATAAAAAATACAATAGGTAGCTTTGTCATTTTTACTGAGGTTGTGTTTTTTATTTCAAATGCGAGTGAAATCACAAAGCAAGTCTGTGAAAGATAAATTTACCTGACCTCCTCGGGGAAAACTAGTCCTGTCAGAATAGAGCTATAAGTATAACGCTGTAAAAATAAATATGTATAACATAATTTAGATAATTTGGTGTTGGAAAAAAACTGACAAAGATTGTTTGAGTTCATACTGAGTTCATGGTGTTTGAGAAATTGCTGAGATATAGACTCCTCTAGAGTTTCAGAAAATATGATTCCTTAGGAAGAATGGTTCATTTTAGTGAATTTGTTCATTTATGGTTCACTATACAGAAATAGTAGGTTAAATGCTGCTGTTCATCACTATAATTTAGAGTTTAGATTTTTGAAGATATTGTGGAAGAGTTACATAAACAGGTGTCTAGCTAACCCTGTGGCATTGCTTTATTGATCAGAATGGCAGCCGAGTCAGAGTTGAGGATTCTGGCACAACTACAGTACATGTACCACAGCTTCCACAGACCTTGAGACCTGCAAGGTCTACCACAGAAAGTCATTTATTCTAGCATTGCCTACGGCCAGTTGAAGGCCCTGTCATCTCCAGGGCCTAAGGGGGAAAGGTATTGCAAAAAAACGCTTTGTCAAAAGGAAACAGACATATATAATGAAAATGTTGCTCCAGTCAGAAGGGTGATTTTCAAAATGCATACCACATTGTTGCACTAAATTGACAACACCTCATTAAGCATTTATCATTTACATTTAGGCAGTAGCACTCTGAACCTGCTTTTCACACTTTTGGGGATTTGGGGAACAGTTATGACCTCATGCCACGGTTTAGGTTGAGTAGAAAGCAGCTTTAAAGTATGCACTTTTAAAAAGGTGTTTTTTTTTTACAAATACTGATAGAAGTACAGTACTAAAGGACTAAGCTACTTTTTAGGAACTGAAATATAGCACATGCTTTCACAACGCATAATAGAAGTATCAAGTATTAAAGATGTAGTATGTAATATTAACAGCTAGCTGTTAAAATGGGTATTGCAGATGGTCAAACAAATCCGACTTAACTTGTACTTGGGTTGCCAGCTTGAGCACATACTACAGAAACAAGGACTATTCATAATGGAAGGTGTTGAGCCTTACACTGTAAATTGATGAATTGATTTGTCCACATTTTAATATGCACTGGTAGAGGTTTTTAGAGTCCATTTGCTGGCTTCCATGGCTGCAATACACAGTGTTTTCCGCCAAAACTGGCAACCCGAGGTGGTGGAATACTATTCGGCAAATTGGCAGTAGGTTGAATTACACAGACCAAAACGAAAACACATTCCTTCACGGAACCCATGTTTAAAGTTAGATAACTGGCTGTAGCATTGTTTTTCAGAGAAAAAAAAGCAGGCTACGTGAGCTTAGCATGTTTCCTACATATCTGCAAATATATGTGTGTGTGTGTGTATATATATATATATATATATATATATATATATATATATATATATATACACTTTATATATACAGTGGCATGTGAAAGTTTGGGAACCCTTTGCAGAATCTGTGAAAATGTGAATAATTTTAACAAAATATAAGAGAGATCATACAAAATGCATGTTATTTTTTTATTTAGTAAGGTCTTGAGTAAGATATTTTACATAAAAGATGTTTACGTATAGTCTACAAGACAAAAAACTATTAAAATAACCCCCTTCAAAAGTTTGGGAACCCTTGGTTCTTAATACTGTTTATGGTTACCTGGATGACCTGGAACTGTTTTTTTGTTTTGTGATGGTTGTTCATGTGTCCCTTGTTTGTTCTGAACAGTTAAACTGAGCACTGTTCTTCAGAAAAATCCTCCTAGTCCTGCAGATTATTTAGTTTTCCAGCATCTTTTGCATATTTTAACTCTTACCAGCAGTAACTGTATGATTTTTAGATCCATCTTTTCACACTGTGAACAATTGAGGGACTCAAATATGACTATTAAAAAAGGTTTAGACTTTCACTGATCCTCCAGAAGGAAACGCGATGCATTAAGAGCCAGGGGTAAACAGGATGAAGGATAGGATATTTTTTCTTATTTTGTTTAAATATAATTTTTGTACTAATCTGTACTAATTGTGCTGTACTAAATGATTGGAATGGGTAAAAAAATTGGGGTACTACAGACTGCCAAAAGTTATAACAAATCAAGGAGTCAACAAATCAAGAGTGCAAAAAAATAAAAATGTCTGAGGGTCAAGAGGTGTTTGTGGTTGGCCAAACTGAACCAGGATTTCCAGGGTAAGAATCTTGACAACATTTGTGTTTGTACTTATTTCTGGTCAGGTAGTTGAAATAATAGGCTAATATCTTAATTAATACGGCTTGTATCTTTACCACCTATTAACTTTAGTGTGTCAAAATATTGTGCCCGTTTCTGCTTAATAAAGTCCTTTTCTATATAATTTAGCAGCTTCCACACATGCATATTGAGTGCAAACCCTCTATATATTTAATGAATTATTCTAAAATAATTAATAAATTCCTTAAATCTACTTGGAGAGAAGTTGCATTCAGTTCATGACAAAAACTGAGGTACTGTAACATTGTCAGACCACATAGTATAAGCAGTTGCATAACACATGCTGTTTTATTCTAAACATTGCAATGAGGTCACTGCATAGTGGGGCTCTGCAGTGCTCCGCTAACCTCTCATCACTGTGGTAATGTCTCCAGGTGTGCTGCACAGCTAACAAGACACACTGGGACTTATTTAGCAGATTCAGTGTAGTGTGAAAACACAGTCTGTTTGAGGGTATGGAGTCTGTCTTTCACAAACGATTGAAATGCAGAACTTAAAAGTATAGTGCAGCCAAAAAAATGAAGATTAGTCTCACTCATGTAAGTATGACTTTACTTCTTCTGTGGAGCACAAAATTATATATTTTGAAGAGTCTTCCCTTACAAAGACAATTCATGCTAGTTCAGAAAACAAGCAAACAACGGAAAACAGAAAAAATGAACTGTATTGCAGTTCATACAACTCCCGTGTCCCATACAGCATATCTCAACTGGAATATTGGGTTCTGTTACAAAACATTCAAGAACAAATGGTTTGACATGACCTGATGTGATATTGAGCTACTTTTTTAATCTAAATGCCGATGTGAAGTTCAGAGCAGTAAAGAAACGGGAAGATTAGCCAGCTAGACTGTTTTCACACTACTAAAAACAACAAAACAATGAGCCAGTCGCTGCTTTTTTTATTATTTCCTGAATGAGCTGGTGTTTTTGAACACTTGCCCTGCATTCCATTCGGAAGGGCTCATGCCTATGCCCTAATCCCTTCAAAGGGTTTACCCTCTGGAGTGAGAGCTTTGAAGAGTTGAAGAGTGTAGGGGACCAAACAACTGTTTCTTGAAGTGCCCTTCTGCGTCATTATCCCGTGGCCACACGGAGGCGCCGTCATCATGCAAAGAATCTGCGCAAAGGATCATGGGGGCCCGAAGTGTTCATCAGTTGTGCCCTTCGAAATCCTTCATTCCGAAGGACCCTTTGAAGTGGCTAGTTTTGAGCACTTCGGTTTGGAACGACACTTCAATATGGCGGCCATGATTGTTTTCACTCCGAAGTGCCCTTCAGAGGGCGATATATCCCGTGTTGAATGCACCGTTAGTTTCACAGAATCAATCGTTTGAGTGAACGATTCAATGATTCACCCTAAATTGCCTGTTACTTAAATGGATCGCGGTTTTTGAGCGAATCGGTTGAGTGAACGATCCTGGAATCAATCTGCGTTGTTGAACGAATCGTTGACTCAGTGACACTCACAAAGGTGGTAATTAGTCACGGTAATCTCCTGGCTCATTTATGTAACTTACAGACAAAAGTGTTAAAGATAAGTACGATCAGAATTAAGATATTATTATTTCACCCTACTTGACTGGAAGTGATAAGAACAAACATAAATGTTGTCAAGATTCTTGCCCTGGAAATCCTGCTTCAGTTTGGCCAACCACAAACACCTTTTGTTCCTTAGACAGTTTCTGGCAGTTTTCTCCTTGATTTGATATAACTTTTGGCAGTCTATACTCCAGATGCTTTTCCTTGGTCCGACCGATTAGTACGGCCCAAAACATGACAATAATTGTCCATTTTTAGCTGCAATAATCAACAAAATATGCAAGTTTTGTTTGGCAATAATCAGCAAAATTTGCGAGTTCTGTTCGGTTCAGTGGCATTTTTTACATTCAGTCCCGCCAATATGGCCGACTGATGACGCGTCATGAAAACACTCTATACTTTTTATCTGGATCCAGGCTAGACAAAGGTAAGGTCAGATCTTTAAAAATGTTATTCGATTTTCCATTGCTGTCATTGTCGCTCTTTTGCTGTAAATTACGTCTTAAATCATAGGTTAATAATGGTTAAGGATCTGGGTTTCTTTATTAAGTGTAGGTTAAGGTTAATAAGTGTAGGAAATGAGATCATATTTACACTGTACACCCTTTAGCCAGTCACTTAACCCCATGACTCTAAAGTGCAATTAATGCACTGTAAATTGAATTAAATTTGCATTCATTTGTCAATGTGATTATGCAGTTATTAATTAGGGATGTGCTCTGGCATCTAGAATGTTAAAAGACTTGATCTTCAATTTGACCTTTAGTATATTGTATTGAGCCAGTGTCAGTTTATCTATTTTCTTGCGCAGTGAGGAAGGTGGGTCCTGCATATACTGCTAGAGTAACTCCCATAAGACACATTATCATAATAATTGGTTAACATCAACCCTTGGTAATCCTTTTCATCGAATTGTACAGTTTGAGGGCCTGCAAAAATACCCACCCAGCTTTTGATGAAAGATATTTGCTGCTAACATCATGCAGTTACACAACCACACCACAGGATTTGCCCCAGTTTTTTAAAACAGCATTTTTTTTTTGAAAAAACAGAAATGAAGTTCACAAAACTTTTTTCCACTGTGTACTCTGTGGTGCGTCTGCTTTGAATTATATATTTAACCCAGATGAGATAGATGCCCGTGTATTCTGAGCTACACAACCACTTTAGTATAACTTATTGAAGACATACAGACTGAAGAACCATTAACGGTTACTGGTGCAAGGTGCTTTTTGGATACCTGTAGACCTATGTATTGTCACTCAGACCATCTCTGACTAAACTGAACCAACCATGTATAATAATCTGTATTTTCTTTTTTAAATTTCACTGTCATTGATGGGCAGACTTGACTGATTGATTGATTGGGGGTGGGTGATTGACATAGATGACGAACTTCTCAGAAATATCACCTTCAGAAATCCTAGTTCACTTCAGAACTTTCTCATCCAACCGTGGAGTATTTCAAGATTAAACACATTTATCAAAATATGTTTTAGGCTTTTGAAAAAAAAAAATCTTTCTCTGGGTTCTTTTCATTTATTTCCCCGTCAGCATGCTGAAGTTTGAGTGATCGCAATTCTAACTCTGATCTTAAAGCAATATGCAATTTTGCAGGGACAAAAACAAATTCCACGTGATAAAAATGTCAGCTTTTAAACTTATGTACACATGCATGATAAAATGCACATCTCAAAGTGAAAATGTAAAAAATGTTAGGGAGAAAGAGAGTGATAAGTTCTCACACATGCAGATGGAGTTTTCACTTTATGTATCACACTTCACGTTTCACACTACTCATAATTAATCCAAGGTTAACAATTAAATCTGGCTATTTATACATTGACAAGCTGTATTCATTAAGATATTAGCCTACCTGACCAGAAATTATAAGAACAAACACAAATGTTGTCAAGACTCTTGCCCTGGAAATCCTGGTTCAAACATCTTTTGTTACTCAGACAGTTTTTTTGCACTCTTCTCCTTGATTTCTTATGACTTTTGGCAGTCTATAGTACTCCAGATGTTTTTCCTGGTCCGACCGATTAGTACAGCCCAAAACATAACAATAATTGCCATTTTCAGCAGCAGTAATCAACTAAATATGCAAGTTTCGTTTGGTTCAGTGGCATTGTTTACGTTCAGTGCCACCAGTATGGCCGAATGATGACACATTGTGAAAACACTCTATTATATCTTAATCTTACAGACTGTGCTAAGTTTTACCTTAATGGACTTTTTTCTAGACTATAAAGGTAAGAATCTTTTCACTCCAGTGCATGTTTTTCATCACCATTTTTACATCTTTCTTTCCCATCAAAGGCTGAAACTTCTGTTTATACAATGCATGGTGTTTCTGTGACTGTCCAAAACATGTGAATACGATCCATGCTATTAGCTGTCTAGCCTCTGTATCGTTTACCACCACAATTGTGGGGTTAACATTGCAAAAACTGTGCTAACTTGCTCCGGAGCATTGTTTCATAACACTGAAAGCAGTTTTTAAGTCACAATTAAGCATATCCAACTTATTCTTCCAACAAGAGTGGGCCATTTGCAAATTTTATAGGTCTGGCTTCTGTTCTCATCCATGTTCAGCTATTTTTAGCTATACAAAACAGCTAATTTTGCTGCTTGATATTGAAAAATGGTGTGTCTTACCATATAATGATAATTTTTTTAATTATGAACACACTGGTTTGTAGTGCTAACAGTTTTACAGTTTACTGCACGTTGTTATTCTTCTCGTTATTTTGCTATAGCGGCTAATGAACCGGAAGTCTTACCCACAGGCTTACTTGCGTGTTAAAGAATAAGGTGGATGGTGTAAAAAGCCCTATTGCAGTGCTAAACGTAGGCCTATGGATTATAAAACATTAGCATATAAATAACCAGGATTACTTATTAACAACTGATAAATTATGAACAGTGTGAATTAGGTTTAAAACGTGAAAAGCAAAATGTTGCTAACCCTGCTCCAGTCAGAGCAAAGTTTCATAAACCCTGGGTAAAACTAACTTTGCAAACTTACTTATTAAATGAACCTGAACCACAAAACCAGTCGTAAGTAGAATGAGTATATTTGTAGCAATAGTCAACAATACACTGTATGGGTCAAAATTATTGATTTTTCTTTTATGCCAAAAATCATTAAGATATTAAGTAAAGTTCATGTTCCATTAAGATATTTTGTAAATTTCCTGCCATAAATATATCAAAACCTTTTGATTAATAATATACATTGATAAGAACTTCATTTGGACAACCTTAAAGGTGATTTTCTCAATATATATATATTTTTTCCCTCAGATTCCAGTTTTTCAAATAGTTGTATCTTGGCCAAACATTGTCCTATCCTAACAAACCAGGGTGGTCCAAGGTCACAAATGTGTAATGTTTCTTTACCCAGGGTTAAAAGCAGGGTTCGGAATGACGATAAACCATTGCTAAGTGCATTGTGAAAACATGTCTAAGAACTTGTAGTTAGGGTCAATGTGAAGTTTCTGATATGATATCAGTGCAATCAGTAAAATCAAATACATAAAAAGGGGTGATGTGATCCTGAAGTTTTGGATTTCCGACTTTTTGTACTGCGTATTCTGAATGTGACAAGAATGATTGCAGTCAGATATACTAAGGTGTAATGAATTATCAGATTAGACTAAAGCTCAATTAATCTTTTGCTCATCTTCTCCTACTTTCACTGTGTGCTCTTTTTGGCTAAAATATCACCTGTAAGAAGAAGAAAATCAGATCCCATCTAGAAATTATCTTCGTTTATGCTTTCCTTTTTCTTGTAGCACATGAATATTTTACTCTCTTGCCTCTTTGACACAAGAACACGGCATGACCAATCCACAAATTGCATTAAGCCCAAAAAAAATACACTTTCATTAATCTTGTGCTCATCTTGGTGTGAAATTAGTGGGAAAAATGTAATCACTGATGAATCCACCACAGGTCAATTAGTTGGGTGCCTGTTTGGCATGAAGACATTTAGTCGATTAGTTACAGTGTAAGGTGGCTGGGGTGACCGATTGGGTGGTAACTGATGACTGATATTGACTGTGCAAAGGAAAGCACTAGGATTCAGGCACAGGTCTAATTAAAAGAGTCAGTCAGGTGTGCTCTTCTGAATACTGATGGACAACACATGACAATAAGGCATTAATGCCAGGCATAATGCAGCGTGTCTGAGGTGTTATGTCATCAGTTTGCACTCAAACAAGTGCTTTTGCATAAGAATGTTCAGCTTCTGAAACACTGAACTGCTTGTAGTTCGAGATTATATAAGTATATTTTTGGTTTCCAAGCTTTTAACATTTAAACTAACAGAAACAGTAGGGGGTGGCACATTTTTGGGGAAGAGAGAAGGCACGATTGCAAGTGTGATTTATTGCTTTAATACGACAATTCAATAAACAAAAAGTTAACATTACATAAATTACATTTTAGACATGATTTTGGAAGTTACTTTGTCTATTCTTGCTCTGCCAATGAAAATATCTCCAGACAAGGCTGTTGTGCTGCTCCGATCAACACAGTAGTGTTTTGTTTCTTAAATTAACTGCTGTTTTTAAAAAAATCTTTTTAATGACTTATTAATCTTAATTTCTTCAGCTCAACGAATACTGTGGAAATCACATACTCTGAATAGGTAGTTCATTTGGTTAATTATTTACTTAGTGCCTGTTAAGAAGTATGTTCTATATCAGGGGTGCCCAAACTCGGTCCTGGAGGACCAGTGTCCTGCAAAGTTTAGCTTCAACCCCAATTAGAGACACCTGAATCAGCTAATCAAGCTCTTACAAGGCACATTAGAAACTTCCCAGAAGGTGTGTTGGGACAAGGTGGAGCTGAACTCTGCAGGATACCGACCCTCCAGGACAGAGTTTGTGCACCCCTGTTCTATGTAGTATTAATATGTTTAGTATGAGTGTAATCTGAATGTACTATATTTGTCGTGTTATCGTCGTCACATGTGACCTACCATTGTCCATTGCGTCCCTTCACTGCCATTCACAAATCCTCTGTCATAGCCTCATGGGATAGTATAGTGTCCATTTAGACTTTTTGCGTGCGGTTGAATATTGTGAATTTTACGACAGCGTTTTAGTGCCATATTAAAAAAAAAAAAATCTTACGAGAGAGAAATTACGAGATTGAAGTCATAATATTTTGAGAATAAAGTTGAAATTATGAGATTAAAGTTGAAATTATGAGATTAAAGTAAAAATTATGAGAATAAAGTTGAAATGTTTCGAGAACAAAGTCGAAAAGTCGATCTGTTACGAGAACAAAGTCGAAATGTTATGAGAACAAAGACGAAATGTTACGACAACAAAGATGAAATGTTACGAGAACAAAGACGAAATGTTGAAATGCTATGAGAACAAAGTTGAAAAGTCGAAATTTTATGAGAACAAAGTGGAAAAGACGAAATGTTACGAGAACAAAGTCGAAATTTAAAAATGTTAAGGGAACAAAGTGGAAAAGTCAATCTGTTATGAGAACAAAGTCGATCTGTTACGAGAACAAAGTCGAAATGTTACGAGAACAAAGCTGAAATGTTATGAGAACAAAGTCGAAATATTACGAGAACAAAGACGAAATGTTACGACAACAAAGACGAAATGTTACAAGAACAAAGACGAAATGTTGATATGCTATGAGAACAAAGTTGAAAAGTCGAAATTTTATGAGAACAAAGTGGAAAAGACGAAATGTTACGAGAACAAATTCGAAATTTAAAAATGTTAAGGGAACAAAGTGGAAAAGTTGATCTGTTACGAGAACAAAGTCGATCTGTTACGAGAACAAAGTCGATCTGTTACGAGAACGAAGTCGAAATATTACGAGAACAAAGACGAAATGTTACGAGAACAAAGACGAAATGTTACGAGAACAAAGACGAAATGTTACGAGAACAAAGACGAAATGTCGAAATGTTATGAGAACAAAGTTGAAAAGTCGAAATGTTACGAGAACAAAGTCGAAATGTAAAAATGTTAAGGGAACAAAGTGGAAAAGTCGATCTGTTATGAGAACAAAGTCGATCTGTTACAAGAACAAAGTCGAAGAGTCGATCTGTTATGTGAACAAAGTCGATCTGTTACGAGAACAAAGTCGATCTGTTACGAGAACAAAGTCGATCTGTTACGAGAACAAAGTCGAAATGTTACAAGAACAAAGTCGAAATTTAAAAATGTTAAGGGAACAAAGTCGAAAAGTCGATCTGTTACGAGAACAAAGTTGATCTGTTACGAGAACAAAGTTGATCTGTTACGAGAACAAAGTTGATCTGTTACGAGAACAAAGTCGAAATGTTATGAGAACAAAGCTGAAATGTTATGAGAACAAAGTCGAAATGTTACGACAACAAAGACGAAATGTTACGAGAACAAAGACGGAATGTTACGAGAACAAAGACGAAATGTCGAAATGTTATGAGAACAAAGTGGAAAAGACGAAAACAAAGACGAAATTTAAAAATGTTAAGGGAACAAAGTGGAAAAGTCGGTCTGTTACGAGAACAAAGTTGATCTGTTACGAGAACAAAGTCGATCTGTTACGAGAACAAAGTTGATCTGTTACAAAAACAAAGTCGTTCTGTTACGAGAACAAAGTTGATCTGTTACAAAAACAAAGTCGTTCTGTTACAAGAACAAAGTCGAAGAGTCGATCTGTTACGAGAACAAAGTCGAAGAGTCGATCTGTTATGTGAACAAATTCGATCTGTTACGAGAACAAAGTCGTTTCTATGAATTAATTCTCGTAATTTTTTTTTATTTTATTTTCGAAACACTTCGACTTTTATTCACGTAATTTCAACTTTATTCTCAAAATACTTTGACTTTTTAATCTCGTAATCTTAGATTTTTTAATGCAGCAATAAAATGCGTCATAGAATTTAGACTTACTACTGTTCACTTTTTTTGCCTACTATACAATAGGGAAGTATGTGATTTTGGATGCAGTTTTGAATGGATTGATTTTGTAAATTATATTACTGATTACCATATGCTAACCTGAAAATCATTGACAGTTTTTCTGTGATCATGTTGTAATTAGTGATGTCTCTTTTGATCTAATTGGTCGGATGGGTTGGGAAAAAGGTCTGAATTTTGCGTAGTTCTGTTTGATTCATTTGGACAGTTCAATCACATGCTGAATCATAATATATGATTCAGCTTTAATTAAGCTTTAGGCTTTAGGCCAAAAGTAGGCAAAAAAATTTTTAATTGCTTATTGCAAAGAAGCAGCAGCATTGCATTTGAAATACAGAGAACAAAAACGGTAAAGGTAAAGAGACTCGATGAGTAAGAAAGACAAGATCATAGTCCTTAAGAAATGTGTTAATCTTATGAACGGTGAGAAATGTGTTCTTATGATTATAAAATTGCAATGCAAAACAAAGACATTTAACAAGAACATCAACAGCATGATTACTGTCAGAAAAATAAAGAGAAAGAGAAAAAAAAGAGAAAAATTTAAATCACATTTCATAAAAGGAGATAATTTAACTTCTGATTGCAGTGATAAAATAAATGAAGCAAAGTCAATTCCTCAATTCTACACATAAATTGGAAACATCAGCAAAGATGCAACATAATTATGCTATAAAAGTCATGTAACCAGTCACATCTTGACAAAGATTGGCAGACGGCACTAGCAACTGTAGTGAGCCGTGATGTGAAAGACAGCAGACTGGGGAAAAAATATCTCACTGTTAAGATCCCTTTAAAACGTGGTGCCATTAGCGAAACATTTACTATGATGTAATGAAATACTTGCCATTTATACAGTATGCTGCTTCAAATTGAAAAATCTGCTTTTGCCCCCAGATAGTGTAGTCATGGCATCTTCCAGCAGGACCATAGTACTGTAATCAGCCAAACTCTGATCCCTTGAGATTGTCTCTATAATAAACTCATGGCACCGCTTTATGATGACATCATGTGAAAGTCATGGAAATGAATTCTACCGGCCTTGCTTGTGTGGCAATAAATTCATTTTAGAGAACATACTGTAACAGCTAGGTCACGACTCTGACAGGTTATATGACTGTTTGATATCAACATGATCAAAATGATGCAATGCATGAACAATGCATTATCAAGGTGATGCAATGCATGATCAAGACACGATCAAAGTTTCTAGACTTTTTGTCTTCCCTAGACTGCGGTTACCTTTAGTCACCTCACACCTCTGTACTAAAAGGCCAAGTTAGCTCACCTCCACTGCCAACATGCATTTGCAGCTCCCCGTATTATTATTCATGCTCAGATGAAAATAGAAAAGCGGCATTTTTATTAGCAGGAGTGTCTTCATGCTGGTATCATTTATTCAGGTTTCTCTCAGAGAAAGAACATGAAAAAGTGCTTTAGCTCCAAGTCCTTATTTTAACCCCATCAAAGGAGGCGCATCTTCCCACAGTAGCTACAATGAAAGTGACTTGCGAGAGAAAACCGCATGTGTATGCGAAAGAGTGCATCTGATGTTGCCTAACGCTGCACATTGACCTTTCGAGTTTCAAGGTGAGAGGCCTCTGCCAGCTGAACCGTCCCATCCGCTCGTTTCACCGCCTCTGACAGCTCCGAGAGTGAGCTACAGAGAACATCTACGGGAATCAGATGTTGCTCTGTTATCCAAACAACCTTTGTGGCACGTCGCCCTGCACTGTTTGTCAAAGATACAGTGCTTTGACAGAAATCCAAGGGAATGCTTGAAAGGACTTTGGTGCATTGAAAGACGCGTTGTCATTCTCAATAACGCAGAAGTGGATGTGCAGGAAACTGCTGACTTTGTACAGCATTCTTATTAATTTGTGTATTTAAAATGTTAGACGCTGTATGTTGGGACAGAGTTAGTTTGTAATATACTGGGCCCTATCATAGACCTGGCGCAATGCGATGCAAGGCAAATGTTTTCTGCTAGTTTTAGCCTGACGCAGTTATTATTTTCACATCCAGCATCAAAAAAATCCACAGCAAGTGAAGAAAACATGCAATCCGTGACGGACAGATCGTTAACGGCTGGTCTATGTGGTAATACAGGACATCCAAATGCTCACCTATCATTCATCGACCTCAAATATGGCTTTTCATTTGAAAAGTAGTACCAACTTTACATGGCAGCCAAATCTGATGTTAACCTAGAAAAATGTGTGCAATTCAAGTGTCTGTGTGGAGTGTGGAAGCTGAATAGTAGTGCACTTACTGCATGACTGATGGAGGCGCTGGTGCAGTCATTTGCTCTTAAAATACTCTGTCATTTTTGGTCATACAGATAAAAGCAATACATCTTTCGAATCTGTAGAGACTCTGTGTATTTGTGTGCACTCACAATAACAATTTGTTGCACTTTTGTAAAATGATGCGCTTTCTGCGTCTCGGTCTCTAGGAACTTAAGCGCAGAGCTTCAAAATTCAGTGTATACTTGAGTTACAGACATGAAAAATATAGAGAGCAAAATGTCCACTTTCGAATTAACCAATTCAAATGGAATTCAAAACAAATATTCTTAGATTATATAATCTGTACGAAACATAAAGGCACATCCACTACTGTGGAAATGACAAGCCAGTATCGCGACTTTATCTCTTAAGCCGAAAACTAAGAAAGTGGTACTTATCAGCAAATTATTAAAACGTTAATGCAGTCTAGGGATGGCTCGATACAATAATTTTGGCTTCGGTACGATACCAGAATGTAATACCTCGGTATCAATACTAAATCGATACTGGAGTAAGTAATGTTAACATACTAAACATGTGTTAGGTTAGTCAGTCAAAATATTCAAAATCATGTTATTATCTCTCTGTCTCTCTGATTGTTTGTAGATTTCAGACTCAGTATTTTTTGCTCTGCTTTAAAAGAACTTTTTAAGTGTCTGTACTTTATCGGAGTGTTTTCTTTCTTTGTTTTCTTTAGAAAACTTAAATATTTAATACTTTATTACATTATAAACCTATTACTTTCTTACTTTTACTCAAGTGAAAGTAATTCTAAAATTCACTTGAGTACAAGAAAATACTGCATTGTTAATATTCTTAATTATTAAAGATAAAACAAACAAAAACTTTTATTTATGAAATGTAGTTTAGAAAAAAATATGACGAGATCGTTTGGAATGGAGTAAAAAATTTCCAAAGAAAAACTGATAAGCTCTGATAAACTACAGATACTTTTAATTTGCTTGAGTAAAGTAAAAATACTTCACTACTGTCCACTATCCTTTGTCAATAAAAGTTATTAAAATCTGAATTTTTGATTGATGAATGATGCACTCACCTCTCGATCTCTAAATTCGTGGAAAAGATCAGGATGAGCAAGTGACAAATGCTTGGTGATTTATAGCAACGCTTGCATACAAGTGCATCAAGGTCAATTTGTTCACCTTTATCATCTGTTTGTATGCAAAATAATGCCATATTCCACTTCCACTGTTGTCTTTATTTACTAGTTTCGAGCGTGTTGATGGAGTTTCATCTGTTTGATGATCCATCGCATTTTTCTGTTGTCACGTTTACTGGTTTTGCAGCAATTTGGGAAGACCATTCAGACCATGTGCTTAGATTATTAAAATAGGGCCCTCTGATTATATTTAGTATCACATTGCATAGATACACCATTATGTACTATATGTGAGAATAATGCACAATAATTAACTTACAATTTATCAGGGATGCAAAGAGGTGAGATAATTATAGATCCAGGGGAATTATTGCTTTAGTGAAAATTTCTTGTGAAAGAATAAACATAAAATACATGTTTCAGTTCATTTTTACATGATTTAACGATTTGAGGTTCACTCAGTAACATGTTACAGACATGAAAAAAGCACAGACAAGCCTTGGATTAAAGACATATTTAATAAATTACAGGTAGGACAGCTATATACAATTTTTTTTTTTCCTTCATGTAAACATCCCACTTAATTATGTTATACTGTGTCTTCCTTGTCTTCTGTATTCTGTTTGTATTTCCACAGCTTGAAGGTATGTTCATAAAAATTTATGAATGAACCGCTCGTTTTAAAATCTTCCCGGACTACTGACATTTGTTATTACACCCGCTTTGAAAATACAATGCACAAGCATACAATAAGTAAATCCATTTCACCAGCTCATACTCTTCAACAGTGACGCTATCGCAAAAATGGAAGTTCAAAGACAGAATTTGTGCTTGTTTCTCTTGCACATAAGGTCTATTGTGTATGTAGTTATAGCTTCAAAAACAATATATTGTTTGTGTGTTAACAACAGCATTGATTGCACAGTTAATGTACTACTGAATATGTTGTTCAGCTAATTTATTCTGTCAAACCACTGAAAAAAAAAACATGTGGAAGCTGCTAAATCATATAGAGAAGGACATAGTAAGCAGGAAAGGGCACGATATTTTGACAAACTAAAGTTAAAAGGTGGTAAAGATACTTACAAGCAGTATTAATTAAGATATTAGCCTAATATTTCACCTACCTGACCGGAAATGATAAAAACAAACACGAATGTTGAAGATTTTTGCCAACCACAAACGCCTTTTGTTCCTCAGTTTTTTGTTTGGCAGTCTAGAGTACTCCAAATGTTTTTCTCAGTCCGACCGAATAGTACAGCCCAAAACATGACAATAATTGACAATTTTCAACAGCAATAATAGGCAAAATATGCAACGCCAGTTTCATTAGACTGATTTGATTATTTTAAATGTTAAAAAACAGCATCCCTTTTAAAACAAGAACCTAAGTCTAGAAAGGAAGCAGGCAAGATCTAATTTATCCTGCATCAGAATGTTAACACATGCATAATAAATGTGAAAAATGTTTCAGAGGCAAATACTGCAGTTGCTTACATGCCTGTCTATCTGCTTCCACCTCTGAAGGAGAACTTGACCTTCACACGGTGTCCTGCGATTGACAGGCAACATAAAGTCAAGCCCAGCTAATTAGATTAAGAAACATAGATCCGTGCAGGCAGTGGATGTGACAGGCACATTGATCAATCTGCTATGCATGCCTGCGAGATACTCCGCATTCAGGGCTTCTATAAAGCACAGACTTGGCTGCTTGAAGAGCTTAGAGTTGGATGCAATTAGTCAGGTTTGAATGTATGTGTACAGATAATGGGAATGCATAAAAATAGCATGTAAGTGATTCACTAAACAGAGAGTAAATAACTAAATGTTACAGCATTGAGGTTCCACAGCAAGCTGAACCGGTTTCTGATCTCTGACAGATGCCTATTAGAATACGCTGGGGACGCGAGCTCACTTTCACATTAAATATAAAGCACTTTATGTAAGCTGTTGTGAATAAAAGCATCAGCTAAATGCATTAAATATAAATGTAAACAGATTCAGATAAGCATATGTAAATTTAAAGAGCGCAGCAGTTACTGTAAGGATGTAATAAAGCTGCAATATATTTTTTATCTTTAAATGACAGTTTAAAGACAGCAAAGACTATGTTGTGTTTTAATATATGGTGCAGTTTTTCATTCAAGGCTTGAGCTGTTATAACAGGATGTGAGAAGGAACAAAACAGCTGAGGATATTTCATATGCTCAGGAGACATTATAATAATCCTAGGTAATATCATTAACAAACATTATTAGTTGTGCTTGCTAAGGCACCACTGTTATCGCTCAAAATTTATATTAGACAACGTGCATAGAAACTGTTAGAAATGTCATTAAACTTCAGTTTGTTGAATCAAATGAACTATTGATGTCCTTTTTGTTATAATGTGTTTAATGATTACAGCCTTTTAAAATTTGATAAAATAGTAATGCATATGGTTTTACTTTTTGGAAATTACCTGAAATCTGCCAATTAGATTTTATCAGCTCAAAAAGGAAAAGCAAACATAAAAGTATTATAGCCGAGAAAAAAGAAAGCGTGTAATTCTTCCCTGGTATGTAATTGATGGAAAGTAGTCAGTGGTAGCCATGAAGAACTTTTACATGAAATGACTAGAATGTTTGCTTTCCTCTCCGATCAAAAGGCCAATTAAGCAATCCGCAGTCAGTATAAATTGTTTGTGTTCAGATTGGGTTGAGTTCAGATGTAAAGGGCACCATGCATCTGCCTGACAAATAATTATTATATTTCCAATCTGAATTAAGCTGTGCTACATCATTGTCCACGGCTGGGATAATTTAATTGTATTATTTATTTTGTCAGAACACATGGATAATGGAGAAAATGCTTTTTTCAGACAGATATGTAATGAAATTTCACATTTAATTCAGTTGCTTGCTGATTCTGAGAAATTGCTAGTAAATTTCTCTAACAGTTTTCTGTATTTGTAATTTTCAGTGTAATTTCAACATCTACCAGCAGGGGCCAGCGGCCAAACTAAGTGGAAAAACCTTGACCCCTTGTTGGTCACTGGCTATCAATAGCAAGCAGCAAATCACAGTTCACGTGCTAAATGGTGCTAAATGCCCTGAAATAGTATTTAAATGAAGTCATTGTCATTCTTTTGAGCACAAACACAAATCTTATGCAAATTAGGCTCATTATCGTGTCTCATTCACAGAACCATGTGCTATTTGTCTGGCGCAATTAGCATCATATTGCTGCCCACAGAAAGCAGGCGGTAAATTAAATGTAATGTTTACGTTTTCTATTGATCATGGCAGCAGTAATTCATCAGAAGATTAAAATTATGGAAAAGAGCTTGAAATCCAGGCACATATGCACACTTTCACCATTTTAGAGCAGAGTGACTATGCGGTGTTGTGCAAAATCCATCATGCACATAATCTAGTGAATTGTGTGTGAAAACGCAGAAGGCTGTTGGTGACAATTCAGTAAACTGAGCATTTTCTGTTTTTGTAATCCGTTAACAAACGAGTATTGATGAAGTTAGAGATACGGTTAGAATTTACAACCCTCTACACACCTAGTGTAGTTTTTTTGTTTGTTTTTTGTTTACTTGTCACCAGTGTTGGGTGTAAGGCAGGGGTGTCAAACTCAATTCCTGGAGGGCTGGAGCCTTGCAGAGTTTCGATGCAACCATAATTAAACACACCTGATCCAACTAATCAAGTCCTTCAGACTTAATTGAAAACTGCATAGTATGCGGTTTGGAGCAGGGTTGGAACAAAACTCTGCAGGGATTTGGCCCTCCAGGAACTGAGTTTGAAACCCCTGGTGTAAGGCATTACTTAGTAATTAATTACTGTAATTTAATTACTTTTCTACAGTACTTTTTAGGGGTGCCGTGATTGATCGGCTACCGATCGCTATTGCCGATAATCGCTTTGGGATGTTTGATTGATAAAAGCTGTGATTGGCATGACATTCAGGGGGACCGTCTCAGTCTCTGTCCGGCGCGGGTAAAACAATTATAATGCTGATGGTGAGGTACAATTCATATTTCTTCATTAAAAAACCTTTAACTTAAAAAGGTAATTTGAAAACCTTATATAAGTCGTAATTTCACAGCATGAGTGAATGACCGTGCGCTCTTTCTCTTTCAAAGTGCACAAATGGTTTCCAATCACCACATCGCGTCTGACTATAACGCTGCACAGTTGACACAGGAATTGTTGCTTGCACAATAGAGGCAGTGTCGCATCGTCGCTAAAGTTTATAAATTGCATTTCTTTTGAATTATTTCCAGTGTTTAACCATTAACCGTGCGCTCTCCTGAAGACTGGCCACACATGCGCACTCAAAGCGCACACACATAACGCCAGGTTCACATAACTCAGTTTGCAGTGCGTATTTTTTCCCCACTCTCCTGTTAATGGATTAAAGCGTTCAAGCTGTGCATGGTTGCGGTCTGGCGGTGCGTTTAAGGAGCGGTGCGTCAGAGATCATTTCCGCACCGAGTCTGCGCTGCACGCTTAAAGCGACATCGCACTGTTTGCGGTAAATATGAACAAGAATTGACGCAAAGGTGTAGGTGTCTTTGTTTCCGCAGTAGTTTCAATTTTGATATTTTTAGGTCCAACCGTTCTTGTCTGTCAGTCATATAATGCATGCCTATGGTCACCTCACAAAAGAAAATGCACAGATTCAAATTAAACAGTCCAAATTAAACAATTCCCCATTGTAAGTACACACTGATGACCTAAGACACTAAACGAGTGGTTTGTGTGAGAAAACGAACAGTATTTGTTGTTTTTTACCTTTTGTAAATAACCACGTCCAAGTTGAAGTGCGCGTGCTTCCTGGTGTGTGAGCGCGCCGGCGCTACTCCCGGAAAGCTCCGGAAGGGATCTCTCGCGCGTGAACGTCACTCATTGTTTACACAGAACAGAGATTGTGGGTAAGACGGCTAACAGAAATGGTACTCGTTTGCGCTTATCCGGGATGTTTAAACAATAAATGGTTAAAAAAGGTATGTTTAGGGATGTTTAAAAAAGAAAATAATTACTTGTGCTTGTGCAATGGATCACATCCGGTGCTTTCCGGGAGTAGCGCCAGCGCATCAATAAGCCAGAACGCGCTCACACACCAGATAGCGCGCCCCCTTAAACTTGGACATGATTGTTTACAAGAAGTAAAAACGATATAAATACTGTTCGTTTTCTCACACAAACCACTCGTTTCGTGTCTTATGTCATTAATGTGTACTTACGGTGGGGAATTGTTTAATTTGGACTGTTTAATTTGAATCTGTGCATTTTCTTTTGTGAGGTGACCATAGGCATGCATTATATGACTGACAGACAAGAACAGTTGGACCTAAAAATATCAAAATTGAAACTACTGCGGAAACAAAGACACCTACATCTTGGATGCCCTTGGGGTAAGCTAAAACATATCAAAATTTAATTTCAAAGTGAACTATCCCTTTAAATATTTTGCCACTTGCTTGAGCAGCTTAATATATAAATCTAGAAGTAAATGCAAAAGTAAAAAGCACTGTTACTTGTGTTGCTTATATTTATTGAATTTAAACATGAAAGATTACTGTACTGTATTACTGTATTGTGTAATAAAAGAATCACAATGCTGAAAAAGCCTTTTCAGTAACAATGTTTGTTAAATGTGTGGAAATCAGGCTTGTGCTGTGTGTAAGCTATAGTGCAATAGTTGCACAATTCTAAAAACAAAAATGCACTGCATGATCAAACATTTAGGTGAGATAAATATATATTTTTGAAAAATGTCGAAAAAAGCTCCCCTCCATCCCTCAAATTAATAACTCTGCTCTCACAAGAGCCAACTAAGAGGCGAATTCCCCTATTTTCAGAGAGAAACAAAAAAACAATTGAGGCCCTGAATAAATGTCTAAAAATCCTGATTGGAGTATCAATCTATAAATAATTGACAAAAAGACATCAGTATCGGTGATCGGATTGGCAGATACTGCTTCCTGTGATCAGCCTCAAAAATCCTGATCGGCTCACCCCTAGTACTTTTCAGACTGCAAATACTCACAACAACCAAATGCCAAAACTCACTGCAAATACTTTTAACTCAACCAAATTCAGAAATGCGCTGTAAATACTCTCCTTTTTTGCTCTTTATAACCCGAGAATGTGGCGCCACATACCTGGGGTTACGCTGCCTAAACGGTGCAGTGAAGTATAGTTTAATAGGTTGCATGTCCGGCTGAGCCGCTTTAGGCAGCGCGCCAGTTGTGCTTCAATAGATGAAAACACACACAATTATGTCAAAATGCGTGGTTTTAGTGAGTTACCTTGTAAACGTAGTGTTAAATGAGTTATAAAGTTTTTAAAGAGACAGCACTGATATTAAAGTTAAACCTGAATTCTATCATTGATGTTAATCAAAGAACAAAAGAATAAGAGAAATCACTCAACTGCTCTAGTCATTGATTAGCTTTTGTAGCTTGAATAAAGATGTATATCTGTGTATAGTAGTCAATGTTTGAAGAGGATCAAAAAAGTTCATATACAATTTATAGGTTATGTGAAGATTGTTATATATTTCAGAGCCTATTAAATGCTAAAAACAATGGCTTTCATTTATACCATAATGTTGAATGACTATAATTACAGTTTTTCACATTTGCTAAAACACTAAACCCCATTCTCTGAACCAAATTCTCAATAGCCAAAACCAATTTGTCAAATAAATCACTCTTTCTGCACAACCTTAAACAAGTTCAGTTAGTTTAGATACTGTTTGCAGACCTCATGCACTCTTTTTGCAAAACTCTAAACACATTCTCACTCACTAAGACACAATTTGCTCTGTGATGAACTTGTGATGCAAAACCCTAAATACAAGAAAGCAAAAGTTAAGCACGACTGCAACACGGCTGTCATCGTTTACACACAATAATTCAAAATTCTTCACACTTGTTTCTAAATATTTACATATACAAAATGTAAGCCAGGTCAACGTGCACAGAAGGCACAATGTATCCGTCAAACTAAGAGGTACAGAAGAGTAAAAATACGAGGTGGCGGAAGAGAAGGATGAGGAAGACCAAAACCAAGAACAGTCTTTTCAGAGAAATTAGAGCTTCTGTAATAGACCATGTTCTTGTGCATGGAATGACAGAGGCAGCACAGAGATTGTCTGTGGCCACCAAAATCAGTTGGAAAGTTCAAAAGAAGAATGGAAGAGTACTTTTTATACACTGTATTTTGGTCACACTGCTCATTTCAATATATTCTTGTGTAGAACTGCAAGATACACACACACACATATATATATATATATATATATATATACACACTCATACATATGTGTGTGTATTTTTCTTTTTTTGGTATATTCATCAAACTTAGGTGTGGTTTCTTGTCAAGTCAAGTCAGCTTTATTTATATAGCGCTTTTTACAATACAAATTGTGTCAAAGCAACTTTACAGTATCAAATGGGAAAGTAATATATCAATAATTCAAAAAGAAACTGTAAACAATTTTAGTTAGAGGAAATTAATCAATAGTTCCAAATGTTTGTCCCCAATTTAGTTGCCCCCAATTTAGTTGTTGTCCCCTTTTGAGTGTGTTTATGTTTTTTGAGTTTGTGTATGTTTGCATATCTTTTTTTTTTTTTTTTTTTTTTGTAAAATAATTACTATATACAGTAAACATTATTTTTTTTTAAATACATGCACTGGACACTGTGTTCTCTATTTTATTTTATTTTATTTTTTTGATGCATTGTCTAATGAATGATCTGTAGTGTATATAGTATTGACTAATGAATATATCATTTGAAAGCTTTGTTTGATTTTGAGTACAGGTGAAATGGTTTTGAAGCAATTGTTTGATTTTGCTAGAAGAGTCAAGAGGTTCTGTGAAATTAGTTTGAACATTTGGAATTGTGTTGGTTTCAAAAAATGTTCAAAAAAAATTTTATAGGTAAAATTAAGGGGATAGCATTAAATAGAGACACCAGTAGTAGGACAAATTTAAAACGTTGTAAATGTTTAGTCGTTGTAGTAGTAATAATTGTCTTGTAAGAGTTTCGTGGCTGGTAAATTGTATCATGTCACCGGTCATCGGGAGGTGTGGCAAAAAGTAAGTTTTAGACTCTAACAACACAACTAAATGCAGAAATGCACGGCAAATACATGCAAAGTGACAAAATGCAGAAACGTGCTGTAAATACTCACAATGCAGCCAAATACAGAAACATGGTGCAAATACTCACAATACAACCAAATGCAGAAACACGTTACAAATGCTCACAACGTGACCAAATGCAGAAACGTTCTGAAAATTCTCACAACACAATCAAATGATTTTTTAAATCCTTGTTGAATTTCCATACCTCAATGTGAGTTCCATCACTCGTTGTCTATATTTTTACTAAATATAGACAACTTTATTGTAAAGAAAAACAACAAATGAATAAATATATAAATACAATCTATGACAAAAATACTATTATAAACCAGTTTGGTGGATAATTCAGTAGCAAAAGTTACTCAAGAAAAAACACAATAGTTTTATAAAATAGATATATTTATAAAATATATATATATATATAAATCATTATTTAGAAGGGAACAATTCAAAGTGAATAAGTGTAAGACTAAATCTGGTAAAATAATACACATTGCTCTTTCTATTTTTGTAAAATACATTAATGAAAAATAAGTAATATATATAAATATAGACTATAAAGATTCTTCTAAATGTATAGCACAGCAATGAGGCAACACCATATGATAGGTGAGATGAACAAAAAGGCTATTAATAATATTTAATTTAGCAAAAGTATTATATGAAAGGCTCCAAATACAAAGCGGCACAAAGCATGTATGCGCGTCCAGTGCACAAAATTATGCGCTTGAGGCAACACAGAGTCACAACTCGCATAGAGAAAAGTTCAGAGCACAAAGCGAATAGATAGTAATGCGTAAGTTGTGTATTAAAATGTGTGCAATTTCTTTTAACAGTCTTAAATTTCAGTTACTGTGCTCGTGAAGAACAATTCATGCTCTCTACAACAGTGTTGTGATCTAACAGACACCCAGTAGAAAGTAACAATTTAGAAAGAGCATTAAGCTCCAGCAAGTCCTATTATGCAAAACCATTGATCTTTATTTATAAATCGTTTACGATAGGAACAGTGAATAATCTTGAGAGAGCTTTATCGCCTTGACTGTCGTAACCAAACACGACACACATTTTAAATGCTGAATGGAGGATGACAGACAGCCGCAGCGGAGAGAAGAGTTTACGTGAACTTGACTTAAATGTTAATCTGTACCTCACATTAAACTATGGAACAGCTTCAGAACACTTGAAATATAATGCACATAAACTTTATGGTGCTTTGTGTTTGTGGCTTTTGTGGGTCTTAACAATAACACAATATACGCAATAACACAGTATACTCATAATATCGGCTTTGGATCGGTCTCCTCTGGCCGATACTCCAATCCGGCAGAAAATGCCAATATTGGAGCAATACCGATACAGAATATCGGATCGGCTCACCCCTCATAAATACTTACAACATGACCAAATGCAGAAACGTGCTGTAAATGCTTACAACATGACCAAATGCAGAAATGCTCACAAATAGTTTTTTCTTTACCTTGCAGTAAAATAATGGTTCATTTTCCTAAAGGGTTTCGTGCCACTTGCAGTGGTTTTCTGTATTTGCAGCGAGTTTCTGCATTTAGATTGTGTTGCAAGTATTTTGCAGCATGTCAGTATTTGCAGCATTTGTTGTCAAACTGATGGTGTTTTCTTAATTTGTTGGTGCTTTTTTTGTATTCATGTTTTTTTTTTTTTTTCAGAGCGTTGAGTTCGTACAGTAGCCATACTTTTATTGATTCGAAAATATGCCTCAAGCATTGGCGAGTGAAATCTAGCAATTGATCGGTAAGCCCCTCCCCTCGAATGCAGATGAGCCAATGGCAGTTGAGTATCATAGCATAGAGAAACATTAGAAGATCGGAAACTTTCGCCGTTTTGATGGTGTTTATGCTATAAAAATAATAAAACGTTGTGCCTGGGGTACTTGTAACACTGATTCCAGGTATCCTGAGAGGATTGTCAATGGAATTTGGAATTTATTTTATTATTCAACGTTCATTTTCTGGTTGTCATACTCTCATTAAATTACAGTTTTCATCTGCTCAAGCAGATTAACAGATTAATAGTCTTAATTAAGCAGTTAATGTCTGTTAATATCTTTAATATCTTTGGCTAAAACTAGCTAACGTTAAAATTAGTGATTCCAGGCTAACGTACAAACCTTAGCTAACTTATTCCCGCTTCGTGGGGGTAGGTCAAAAACACATAAACGAAAGTTTACGTTTCAGTGCCTCTTCATATTAAACTGATTAAATGTATTTTAATTCATCTTAGTTACACTGCGGTAGACGAAGAGTGTTGATCCTGGAAGCTGTTATTGCGATGGTGACGACCGTAACATCCGTAATTCCAGAGTAATTGTTACTCACCATATTTATTTAAAAATCATTTATATATCCCTCCATGGGCATATTTAAGGCCTACTTGAATGCTTCTCGACGAGAGGTGGTTCTTCTGTGTTCAAAATTGATCAGAAACATTTTCAGACAAGGTTTTCACACTAGCAGCTGTCATTGTAAGACAGTGGGCAACTCCGTTTGTTTATTCGAGATAGCAACGGTAACTAAAGAGGGCAGGGCTTACAAAAGGTCAATTTATTAGACAATGGCTAACAATAGACATCATTTATTCGCATATGTGAGTGGCTTGCTTGCAATATAGAGTGTTGATTTTAAAACCTATTTTTAGCCTAATCAAATATAAGTGTGAGCGAAAGCGTGCACATAAAAGGAGTTCCTGCTGCAGGAGAAACCAGGTTGAAAGGTGATGGAGCACAGTTGTGTGTGCAGTAAACGCGCTGTTGCCGCAGTCCACACGTCCTCTTTTTAGATGGTACATACTCACACAGCAGACATGTAGTCGAGCTGTCAGACACACACAGCGGGCAAAGCCCCTGAGGGTTGCAGCCCTGGAGTGGAGCTCTCATCCCCAGTGCATTCTAATAAGCTCTCGGCAGCCTGGCTCTCTGCAAACCAAGGTTAATCTAGGTGTCAACACCTGTCGCCGGAATTGGATATTGCTCTGGGGTGACATGAGCAAGCACCACGAGTACGTACAGCTCCTCAACGTGACTCTCCCTTTGTTCCCGTTTTCCATATTTGGATCAGTCACAGGATTCGCTTAGCCTGATTCGAAGAAAATTCCTCGATTCTGTCCCTCCTTTTTTATTTACCAGTTCAAAAATTGGAGTCAGAGTTAGACTGAATAAATTTAACACTTGATTATGGTGCAACTGCGTGCAATAATTCATAATATTCTGTCATCACTAATCTAGATATAGTGTTTCTAAATAGGGTCGCTCTCTCGGGAGCAATTTTCACCTGCCAAACTAAGCGTTTAATATGACCGTAATGTGTGTCGGCTGGTTGCTTCTGCCAACGTTGTGCTCTAAAACTTTTAACACTTGTGGCTATGCAATGGTGTAATGATTGCGGGGTTGAAGTGCAGACTATTAGTTTTCATTACCTTTGATGTATCACTCAATTTTTGGCACACTGTTTAGAGAAAAATACTGAAAATTTACTCTCCTTCAGGCCATCCATGATGTAGGTTTTAAACTTTGTTTCTCCATCGGAACATATTTAGAGAAATTTAGATTTTGGATCCTCTACAGTGAATGGGTGCTGTCATAATGAGAGTCCAAAGAGCTGATTAAAACATCACAATGATCCACACTACTCCATGTTTGTTAGAGGCAAATCCATCAAGATGTTTTAAACTTCAAATCATTGCTTTTGTTTTTAAAATGTCTTCTTCAGTTATAGTCTTATATCCATAATGTTGCTTTCTTCAGTGAAAAAAGTCATCTCTTCTGAATCAGGAGAGAAATATGCACACATTAAGCACTGTTTACCACTGAAAACAGTCTAAAACAAATATGTTGGTGGATTTTGGTGCAGGAGGGCAACAGGAGATGGACTTTTTGACTGGAGGAAGCATTAGTATCTATTGTTTACTCCTATTTTAGCCATAAATTGTGGTTTCAAGTTAAAATGCCTTGATGGACTGGAGTCATGTGGGTTACTTGTGGATTATTGTGATGTTTTCATCAGCTGTTTGGACTCTCATCTGACGGCACCCATTCACTGCACAGGATCCATTGGTGAGAAAGTAATGCTACATTTATCCAAATCTGTTCAGATGCAGAACAAAACTCATCTACTGTACATTTTGAATGGCCTGAGTACATTTTCAGCAAATGTTCAGATTTTGGGTGCACTATTACTTTAAACTATTGAATGGAGATGTTTTTTTGACTATCACAAGAAAAAATAGATCATTCAGATTAACTGTATGTTTTAATTTTTGAAGGAAACATGAACTAGACTGTGTAGATGTTAATGTCAGAAGTCTTGGGGTGTTGTGAATGGTTGCTAAGGTCTTCTTAAAAAAAAGAGAGCGAACGTCCCACCCTCTCTTGCTTTTGAGAGTTGTTGCTAGGTGGTTATATACTGGCACAGGTCAAAAGAGCCATAATTTGGTACGAACATGTGGCTTGTGACTTTCAAAATAGCACACTTTGAATTCCAAGGTTTTTTTTTTTTGAAAATAGCTATTTTTTGAAAATAGCTATACATTTTAATATATGTGCTCTTTGTCCTCAAACTCACTTTTTAACATGTGAAAGAGTATTTTCATAGTCACAGCAAATCACATCAATTTGGTTTTAAAAGTCAAACTGAGATAATAAAAAATCTCTAATTTATTTTGCCACTTTACTATCATTATGCGGTATGTATAAACAATAATAATAATAATAATAATAATAAAAATGGGACATCTTATCTACCTTTCTGCTAGAAACTCACTCAGATGAGACTGAAATCAATTATTATCTCTTCAACTCCCTCAAGGGTTATGTGATTTTAATCACATTATATTTTAGCTAAAGAGGTCAATCAGTTATAATGGAGAATGAGTGGATTTCTGGATTTTTGAACTGAGCTTCAAAAGTGGATAAATTGCTTTAAAGGCAATGGTCTTGTTAATTTGGCAGTGGCACCATTTTTAATTAATTTTTCTTAAAGTTTAGTTCAGTTAAATCTTAATATATTGTATGCCACTACCGGCATTATACCTGTCATGATTTCATGAATAATATTCTAGAGTGTTGTAATAAAGCAGAATAATAACTCTGATGTATTGCAGTGCACATTTGTGTTGCGTTTATGAAGGCAATAAGGAATGTAGGTTTAGTGCTCAGTCGGTGCACCCTTAAGGGACTTAATACTGATCCTGAAACAGCTGGGTTTCAGAGTGTTCCCTGAAAATCCCCCTTCATTATGATTACACCATTGACAGGGAACATCTTCATCTGCCTGAAGCAATCACATCTAGCTAGACTTGAATGACTCGTATATACAGAGTTCCAGTCAGGGGTAGAATATCAAATGCTATCACTTAAAAAGCCATACGGTCGTCATGTGTGATGGAGAAATACAGTTGACAGAGTTGTCCAGTCGAAACGGTTATTCTCCTTCTGTATATTGTCCATGTCCATGCAGGAAATGCCCAGGTCATATATTTAACCCCTAAATAGATAGATACAGTTGAAGACAAAGGTTTACATGCACCTTGCAGAATCTGTAAAATGTTAATTATTTTACTAAAATACAAAATGCGTGTTTTTTTTATTTAGTACTGACCCAAATAAGATATTTCACATAAAAGACGTTTACATATAGTCCACAAGAGAAAATAATAGTTGAATTTATAAAAATGACCCTGTTCAAAAGTTTACATACACTTTTTTTTTTTTGTTTGTTTGTTTGTTTGTTTGTTTTTTAGTGACAGTTGTTCATGAGTCCCTTGTTTGTCCTGAACAGTTAGGGCATGTTCACACTTACCATCTTTTTTTTAACCGCCAGCGTCTGTTTTACATTATAACCCTATGAAGTAAACCGTGTTTTCAAAAAAAGTCCTGAGCATTTTTTTAAACACCACCGCCGGCATGTTTTTCTGCAGCTCAGTGGGTCTTTTCAAGTTGAAAAGTTTAACTTTTCTGAAAAGAATGCCTTACGTCAAGCGCCTTTTTGACAGCCGACCAATGACAAGTGAGTAGCGAGACCTGTCGTTTCCATAACAACAAGAACAACAACAAAAAATGGAGAAGGTGCCGGTAGATAGACTTTTTTAATTTAATTGCTGTGAACAGACATTCTCCTCCCCGTTAACTTCCAAAACCGAAAGGAAGCGAAGTGGAAGAGAGAGAGGGGGGACGGGGTCGGGAAAGGTCTGCGAGCCAGGACTCGAAAAACGGACGCCCAAAAATGGTAAAAATAAAAAAGCCAACGCAAGAGCGAGCTTCCGCTTTTCTTGACATGTCTCGACATTCATATCGTTGGAGCTGTTGTTATAGCAACAAAAGACGCCCTCGGCTGCAATGCTGACAGATTTTTTTTTACTAAAAAAGCGCACTTGTCAACTTGTTCTTGTCCAAAAAGACGCCAAGTGTGAACACGCCTTTAAACTGCCTGCTGTTTTTCAGCATTTTTGTGTATTTTTTTGTGTGTGTGTGTATTTTTGTGTAAAATCAATATTTGTGTAACATTTTGAGATCTATTTTTTTTTCACACTGAGGACAACTGAGGGACTCATATGCAACATTTATAGAAGGTTCAAACACTCACTGATGCTTCAGAAGGAAAAACAATGCATTAAGAGCCGGGGGTGAAAACTTTTAGAATTTAAAGAAAACAGTAAATTTATTTTGTCAAATACAGAAAAATGCTGAAAAACCAAATCATTTGTGGGACCTGAAGGAGTTTTCTGAGGAACAGCAGGCAGTTTAACTAAAACTAGCAGTTTCACTCAACTAAAAAAACACAGCTGTGGATCATTCAGGTAACAACACAGTATTAAGAATCAAGTGTATGTAAACTTTTGAACAGCGGCATTTTCAGGTCAGTACTAAATAAAATATAGCATGCATTTTGTATCATCCCTGTTATTTTGATCAAATTTACATTTTGCAGATTCTGTAAACTTTTGACTTCAACTGTCGATAGAATTATCTTCTTTAATATAATTTAATAATAATAAAAAACTGAATTTTAATATACATATATGTAAACAACCGTGCATTTACTGAGAAACCATATTCAATGGCTGCACGGCTGTCAGGCTTAACTATTAGCCATAATCACATTATAAAATGCATATATATTTGCTATTTCTTTCTTGTCTTTTTTGAGTAAAATATGACATATTGTTTGCAAAGTAGTTGCATTGCCCCTGTTAAATTGCCCGGTTTGCTAAGATCAAAAGTGTATTGAAATATGGTAATTGCATAATCTGCGACATTACATTTACAGCATACAATCTTTCCATGACAGGCGTGTGAGTATATTTTACATTTAATGGTTTAATGATGTGATTATGGTTAATTGTTGAGCCTG
The DNA here is from genome assembly GCA_033026305.1 of Cirrhinus molitorella. NCBI lineage: Eukaryota > Metazoa > Chordata > Actinopteri > Cypriniformes > Cyprinidae > Cirrhinus > Cirrhinus molitorella. Next base: position 9,696,936 of record CM065118.1, on the reverse strand, counting down.
ACAGCCATACAGCTATTGCATATGGCCTCAGTTTCCACATGAATAAACGAAATGCACTGCTGAATACATGATATGATTTGCACATTCTACATATTTAAAAATGACTGTTTTATTACAAGAAATTATATTACTAAATATCTTTCAAAGAAATGGCCACATAGTTCCCAAAGGCTTTTCCCTCAGTTAATTCCTAGCCAGCAAGGCACTTCAGTGTATGGCACTGATATCAAAGGCTTATGGTGGCCAATTCACTCTACTTTGCCTCAAGAGCAAAAAGACAGGGCATATCCAGCCGTCACAATGAATTTCATGACAGATCAAGTCAAAACTAGGTTACGCTACAAACCTTTGAAGTGCCACTACCAACAGCCTATAAACACAATGAACAGGAACGACTTGATTTGACAAGGTTCTGATATTTATTTAATACTTAATCTAAACATACATTTTAATATGTCGTTTGCAAATATCTGTGGTACTGCAAAGAGGCAAGAGAGTCCGTCGACATCGAAATCCTGACGTCAAAAAGATTTGGTGTCGTATCGACAAACATCTCAGAGAAACAGCCCCTGGAATAACATAGAACTGTTTAGCTACAGACAACAACATGAAATCGTTAACTTTAGATGCGATGGCATGAAGATTGCGAAACGTTTTAGGATCTCAGTGACATCGAACCTGCAGTTTAGTTCTAGTTTTACCACATTCAGTTTTGGCGATCGGAAAAGCACGGCAGCATGGTTACAGACTGGACTCGGCCGTCCTTCCGACAATATTAGAGACCCTGTAGTAATAATGAGCCACCACATGCTCATTTTAAGATACTGTGTGATATTTATGTTCTCTCCTGGCTGACCCTTTCTAAAGAGTACGTCACAAAATAACTCTTGTGTCGAAAACGAAATCAAAACACATAAAAAAAAAAATAAGTTAACAGGTTGACAAGAATATAAATTTACAGTATATACAATCACGTACGATGAAAATATATCAGCGCTTTAGTATTCTAAAGGTTCCAAGTTGCCCGTTCAAGAGATCTATAGATCATCAAATCAAAGTCGCAGGAACAAAAAAAACAGGAGAAAAAGATGCTGAGCGCAGCATCGGCAAAATAATCGAAACGTAATAAGGCTTTCCTCACAAAATCCCAGCTGTTAAAGCAGAGCAGAACCAAAGAGCAGCCGTCTTGAAAAGATAATATATCAACAGCACTAAACATGACAGGCACCCATACTTTACCTTCAAAATGAAAGAAAATAAATAAAAATATATTCATATATGTGTGTATATATGCTTATAAAACGAAACACTGAAAATCATCATTTCTCAAACACAGTGCCGCCACACCGAAGGCAACGTTCTGCTTTCTCCATCACTTTTTAGGAAATTTTTTTGTCTTTGTAGAATAATTCTGTACACTATATATACTGTACCAGTAAACAAAATGTAAAAGTTTGTTTTTAAATATTTTTTTACTTTTTTATGTATACCCAGTGTATCGAAAAAAAGTGTTGCAGGCACTTAAAGTCCATCTCCGACGTGTTGGTGTTTTTACAGTGGAGCGCCGACGCGGGGAAAAGGGCTTGTTTGGTTATTCCTGGATTGTGTTGGATTCTGGCGAGAGACGGCGCACCAGTCTCAGCCGAGGATGTCCAAGTAGACAGGCGTGGCTTTTCCCAGAGCGTAAAGGACTTTCTGAATGTCTTTGATGTTCAGTCGTTGTTGCGGCTCTCTTTGCCAGCAGCCTAACATGAGGTCGTACACCTCCTTAGGACACAGGCGAGGCCTGTCTAGAACCCGACCTTGGGTAATGCATTCGATGACCTGCAAAAAAGAGAGAGACAGAAATGAGCAAATGTGTGCAATTGATTTAGAGGTGGTCTGTTTACTTTTTTTATGCCGTTTCAGTCAAATACAAGTAATGTTGCGTGCTGTGACTATTTGTTTGACCCGTAGCAAGCTGATACACCAACGAATGTAGCTGAAACAATGGTGCGATTTTGACGCAAACTCTCTATTTGTCCCATTTCCATAGTTCACTCACAATAAACTAATCTATTATAATCTAAAATATTCCACATAAAAATACATAAAACTCATATACACTACCATTCAAAAATTTGGGGTTGGTATAAAAAAAAGGTAAGCCAAGGCTGAATTTGTTTGATCAAAACTGACAGTAACATTTTGAAATATTATTACAATTTGACAGAAATGTTTTTAAATATATTTTAAAATTTAATTCCTGTGATGCAAAGCTGAATTTTCAGCATCATTATTCCAGTCTTCAATGTCACATGATGCTTCAGAAATCATACTATGCTGATTAGGTATGTTTCCGACACTGAAAAAAAAAAAAGAACGAAAGGTTATTGTGACTTTTATCTCATAATTCTGAGATATAAACTTGCAATTGCGAGTTATAAAGTCAGAACTGCGAGAAATAAGGCTTGACTTTTTTTCTCACAAATTGCGAGTTTGCATCTCGCAATTTTCTCAAAATTTGTGAGATATAATTTCTCAACTATGAGTTATAAAATCCAATTTTGAGTGGGAAAAAAACTTCTCAGAATTGTGAGTTTGTTTTGCACCTTTGACTTTTTAACTTACAGTTGAGTTTATATCATGCAATTCTGAGAACAAAAAGTCAGATTTGCAAGTTTATATCTCTCAATACTAATTATAGAACTCAGAATTGCGAGTTTATATCATGCAATTCTGACTTCATTTTTTTTTAAAATTGCAAGTTTGTATCTCACAATTTTAACTTTTTTCATTCAATTCTGACTTTTTTTTCTCATAATTGTGAGTTATAATGTCCAATTTTGAGTGGAAAAAAAGACTTTATGTGTGAGTTTATGTCACGCAATTCTGACATAAGAGGAAAAACAGTCTGAATTTCGAGTTTATATTGCACAATTGTGAGGAAAAAAAAGTCTGAATTCCAAGATGTAAACTCGCAATTGTGAGGAAAATAGTCGCAATAACTTTTTTTTTTTTCAGTGGTGGAAATGGCTTCAATAAGAACAGCATTTATTTTAAATATATTTTTTTCTAACTTTATTAATGTCTTTACTGTCATTTTTCTGATCAATTTAAGTTATCTAATTTATCTAAAAAATAACCATAACTGACCCCACAATTTTGAGTGGTTTTTACATTCACAATTATATTTAGTCACTTTGCAGACGCTTTTATCCAAAGAGACTTACAAATGTAACCCTGGACCACAAAATCTTAAGTAGTCTTAAGTAGCACAGGTATATTTGTAGCAATAGTCAAAAATACATTATATAGGTCAAAATTATAGATTTTTCTTTTATGCCAAGTAAAGATCATGTTTCATGAAGACATTTTGTACATTTCCTACTGCAAATATTTTAAAACTTAATTTTTGATTAGTAATATGCATTGCAAAATTGATTTTGAATTTTTTTTTTCTTTACACCCTCAGATTCCAGATTTTCAAATAGCTGTATCTCAGCCAAATATTGTCCTATACTAACAAACCATACATCAACGGAAGCTTATTTACTCAGCTTAATGTTTAAATGTCAATTAAAAAAAAAAAAAAAGACCCTTATGACTGGTTTTGTGGTCCAGGGTCACAAATGAGGACAATGGAAGCAATCAAAATCAACAAAAGAGCAATGGTATGTAAGTGCTATGACAAGTCTCAGTTAGCTTAATGCAGTATACATAGCATGTTTATTTTTTTAATTGTATAATAAATAAACTAGTTTTTTAAGAACAGAAAAAGAATAGAGTGCTAAAGGTGAACTAAGGTCTTTTTTTTTTTAATAGGTTTAATTTTTTATAAATTCATTACAATATAAAATATAAAATTTGAAAATAAGATTTATTCACACACATGTAGAGAGACAATATGAGCTAGCCATTATGCAAAACGGGACTGAAAAATCCACCAAAAAAGCAATAAACAATTCTCCCTCTGAAGTTTTTCTGAATATACAATTTAGACTTTCAGACTTTTCTACCTTTTTTTAACAGCCCTCGTGTCAGTGCACATATGATGCCTTAAAATACTGTCTAGATAGACAGCTCACAAGGTTTTCCAACCAAACTGTGTATGTGTGTGTGTGTCAAGATGTGAGCTGCCAACCTGATCTCTGACAGCATTACACTCCGCCTGTAGAGATCACACTCACATTCTAAAAATGTCATATTCACACTGACGTTCTAACAATGGCTCCGTCTCGTTTTGCGAACATTTACCTCATTATTGGATAACTGAAACCATGGCTGTTTCCCATAGGTGAAGATCTCCCACATAATGACTCCGAAGCTCCATACATCGCTCTCTGTGGAGAACTTCCTGTACATGATGCTCTCCGGAGGCATCCAGCGTATGGGCAGCATGGTGTGACCTCCCACCTACAAGATTACACATCAAGCGTTACTCACAAACATCTTACGTGGTATGGATGACATTTCCCACTTTTTGTAAACAAGCTAACAGCTTAGTCTACTAGTATAGCTCTAACTGCTTATAAAAAGTTCTTTTGATGAATTGAAACAATGCAAAAGTTTTGATCTTGCATGAAACCAGCACTGGGGGGTTGGAGTTTACTAGTTTTTTTATGCAGCAATTCATTTCAACTCTAGAAATACTGAATATATATAATACTGAAATATAAATTCTATATTTTAAGGTTCACATCCATGTATTACATTAGTTTTTTGTAGACCCTGATAAACGAATACACTTTCTGCAGAAGTTGTGAATTGCATAATCAGTGTGCTCTGGAAAATCATGTGCTGAACTGTTTTTAGAGGCTGACTTTGAACAAAACAGCACTGCATACATTTTCTGTCACAAAAAGTTAAAAAGATTTTGGAGCTGCAATTCATTACAAACACATAACCACTGATTCTGATGGACTGTAATGCAAGATTATACTCTGTCAATTCTATAACACTTTATTGTGTTAAAGGAGAGATCATATAGTATGTACTCTTTGAAGTTTGAATTTTTATTACCAGTTGCTGTCTGTAGTTTCGGTAAGTTGTTGAGGAGGAAAGAAACACTGTCGTGTGTGTGTGTGTGTGTGTGTGTGTGTGTGTGTGTGTAAGGCAGTGCAGTGAACTGTGCTGCCGCAGTGTGATACACAGACCCTACTGAGGGTATGAAAGAGCATGAACATCAAAAAGAAAGAAGATGTGTTCAAAAGTTTGAGGTCAGTGAATTAAAAAAAATAAAAATGAATGTCTATTCAAAAATGCAAGGATTCATTTAATTGATCAAAAATGTCACTAATGACTCTTAAATTGTTACAGAAAAAATATATTATAACAAAATGGTGTTTTTTCAAACTTTCCATTCATCAAAGTATCCTGGAAAAATGTATCGCTGTTACAGCAAAAATATTTTCAATATTGATAATATTTAGAAATATTCCATGAGCAACATAATCAGCATTTTAAAAGAATTACTAAAGGAAACTGTGACACTGAAAACTGGAGTAATGATGCTGAAAATTCAGCTTTGCATCACAGAAATAAATAATATTTTTAAATATACTGAAATAGAAAACTTAAAATAGTTATTTAAAATTGTAATAATATTTCACAATATTACTGTTTTTACTGTATTTTTGATCAGATCAATGCAGCTTTGGTGAGCAGAAGAGGCTTCTTTTAAAATAATAATTATATGGATATGTGTATGTCTCGAAATTCTGACTTTTTTCTCAGAATTGAAATTTCTTGCTATTCTAACTTTATAACTCACAACTCGAGTTTATATCAAGCTATTCTAATGCCATTTCTCAGAATTGCAAGTTTTCATCTCACAATTCTGACTTTATCATTTGCAACCGAGTTTATATCTCACAGTTCTGAGAAAAAAGTCAGAATTGCAAGTTTTTGTCACACAATTATGAGAAAACACAGTTGACCTATCAGTAAGCCCCTCCCCTCGAATGCAGATGAGCCAATGGCAGTTGAGTATCAGCTGCACAGAGACTGAACCTCGGACATCTGTAAGTTTCAGCACCATAGAGAAACACTGGAAGATCCGAAGCTCTTGTCGTTTTGATGGTGTTTATGCTACAAAAATAATAAAACGATGTGCCTGAGGTACTTGTAACACTGATTTCAGTTATCCTGGGAGTACTGGCAATGGATTTTGGAATTTATTTTATTATTCAACGTTCATTTTCTGGTTGTCATACTCTTGTTAAGCAGCCTTTTTTTTTATCTACTCAAGCAGTTAATGTCTGTTAATATCGTTAATATCTCTGGCTAAAACTAGGTAGCGTTAAAGTTAGTGAGTCCATGCTAACGTACAAACCTCAGCTAACTATACTCACGTCATGTCCAGCGTAGGTCAAAAACCACTGATCTATAATAGATCAGTGTCAAAAACACATAAACAAAGTCCTACATTTCAGTGCCTCTCCATATTAAACTGGTTAAATTTAAAATAATAAATCTTAAATCGTACCAGACTGCGATTGTGAATGCGATCTGTAAACCCTCAATTCCAACTTAATCATGTTACTCACCATATTTATTTTAAAATCATTTATATATCCCTCCATGGCATATTTGAGCCCTACTTGAATGCTCCTCGATGAGAGGTGGTCCTTCGGTGGTCAAAATTGATCAAAAACATCTGACCAGGTTTCACACTGACAGCTGTCGTTGTAAGACAGTGGGCAACTCTGTTTGTTTGTCTGAGGCAGCAACAGTAACTAAGGAGGGCGGGGCTTACCGACAGGTCAATTGCGAGATTACTCTGTGTCCTAAAATATGCACAAATGTATTAACTACTAACTAATGTGTCTGTGTGTAGGTGTCTATTTTAGAGCTTTCCAACCACTAGGGAGGCGTTCTTTTAACCTTAACTTTTACTTCAGCCATAGACAGACCACCTGAGAGCTCATTAATGAAAGTAAACGATAGAAATTTGTTGTTCATGGTACATGTGGGTCTCGTAATGGGTTTCTTATATAATAGAATAAGACTTAAAAAACAGTACATAACATTGATTATCCTGACCCAATCTTTGAGTGTGAGAATGTAACAAATAAACAAAACAAAGACTTAAGATCATTACTAAAGCTAAGAATAAAAATATTATTCGCTTTAATAATGCTAATGATTTGTTCCTTTGCTAGTTGAGCCAAATTGACTAAACAATAAGGCATTAATTGTGCACGCACTCAGCTTTGCTTAAAATGGCTTATTCTTAAATCTATTTCTTATTCACGTCAATTCCACTTCATTCATCATGTAGTGCTGGCATGAAATGTCCACGGGACTGCAGGATGTCGCTGGAGCCCTTCCAGCTCAGCGTGGAATTCTCTTTGTAATTACTATTCCCTCTGTTGCGCCGTTACATTGATCCTACTTCCGGCTGGTAGAGAGCAGACTAATGGATGTCTATCTCCACATTAGAAATTAGCCAAGTTCCTGTGACTACTGTCTGCTGCATATAGTCAATATCGTATCGAAACCTTTTCAGCCTGTGTTTTGTAAATGAGTCTGTTTATTTGTATCTTTGCTGCTCTTATTGCAAGTGATAGTCAGGAGAGGATGCAAAATGAAGGGGCAAACAGGAAGTTCCTAATGTGGTCACATCTCAACCTTGCAACTCAAGAGGGTAATCAACCCAAAGGGTCTTCAAACCCTTGCAGTGAGATATGATTGCATCATGTTATGAATTGTGAATTGACACGTTTCATAAAACAATGACATGTGAATGCACTGTACCCATTCTGACGCAAACCTGACAAATACTGTAAAATATTGAAAACATTTACTATATGATGTAATCATTGCCCTATTTATCATATAAACTCTAATATGTTCTCTTTTTAGAAAAGAAGGCTGCAAACTCTTTAATTCAGTATCCTAGGGAGGGATGTAGTGAAATAAAAAGCTGTATAACACATTGCAGATGCTTCTTATATTAGTTCCCTGCTGTGAACCATCTCATTTGTGATATTACATTTTTTTAGTATGAAACTACATCAAAATGTGCGTTACTAAAAAATGCATTTACAAGTGTAGCTAATTAAAAGCATCAATATGTTCTGTCAGCTCTTGTAATCAGCAGGTTTTAACTATAAAAACTCAAAAAGTGTCCTGCATGGTTGCTCACTATCTGTCTGTTTATAATATGCTAATTTTGTCAGCCATTTTTAAATTTAGTCTTAGTCTTCAAACTAATCTTAGTTTGTGTCAAATGTACTTTTTAGTTATAATATGTAGTCAACCTTGTTCTGTTTTAGTCTACTAAATGTCTGAGCATTTCAGTCTAGTTTTAGTCACATTTTCATCATGCTGTATAATAGTTAAACTGATAAAAAATATATTTGCTCAAAATTATAATCACAATGATTGTATGATTGCAAGGTACTGCATTTTCACCAATAAGCAAAAATCTATATGTGGACTCGTACATAGAAATAAAATAGTTTATTTTACCTCATCTAGTGTTCTGATTTATTGTAGGCTATTTATTATATAAATTTATTTAAAAATGTATGCACTTTCTCTCTACATTATGAAAACGGGTCAAACAAGCAAAAAATATAACCATGAAATTCCTAATAGTAATTTCAGTAATTCCAAATTGCATCAGATCATTTTTCTCTATTAAAACAACAGCGGTTGAGTAAGTGCAGTCATTCAGCAACCACATGCAACCATGACAGAATACTCAAGACGAACACCTCACATAGAGGTCGCTAAATTTTAGCTTACTTGTTTGTCTGTGTTTTCAAATCATCGACACAGCTTCCGCAACAAAGAGGAAGCGTGTGCGCATGGTTGCCAGATTGCAAAAAATTAAGCAAAACACTGGGCAGAAAATTTATTAGTTTAAAGGAGTTCACTTCCAGAATGAAAATTTCTGATAATTTACTCACCCCATAGATGCCGATTCAGGAAACGATTGAGCACCCACAGAAAAACACAAGATATTCTCGGTTCATTTTAACCAGTAAGACGTGGATTATAGCTTGTACGATTTTATTCTCGTTTTCATAGTTTATTTGAGGCATATGTCAAAAGAGTGCATTATTGTAACACAAGAGGGTGCAAGCACGAATCTCGTGGCTTTGCACTCCCTCAGATATTATGCGTGCGCCCTCAAACTTCGTCCTGTGTACGCGCGAATAAGTGCTTGTTGTAAACCAGTATATGAAGAGTTCAGATGCAAAACCAGCTAAAAGCCATCTCGGTCAAAAATGAGATAATGAATGCTCTCGAGACACATTATACATCCATCAAATACTTTTACTTCAAACTCTCTAAAATCCCACCCTCAGCCCAATCAGAAGTATCAGTACTTACATAGAAACCTGTACATCGGAACCTGATAAAAATGCTTTTTTTAAAGAAAGAGGCTTTTGCATCTGAACTCTTCATATATTAAACAACTTTATTTAGTGAAGCGCAGCCCTCATAGGAACAATGTGTGTTGTTTACTAATGTATTTGCAGTATGTGCGTTTCACTTCGCCTATGACTTACCCCATGTCATGTCTCTTTCTTAATTTGCAAAGAAATTTTCCAGGAATTTTCTCCTTATAGTGGACTTCAGTGTTGCCCAATGGGCTGAAGGTCCAAACTGCAATTTCAGTGCAGCTTCAAAGGGCTCTACACGATCCCAGCCAAGGAAGAAGGATCTTATCTAGCGAGACAATCTGTCATTTTCTTTAAAAAAGAAATCTGTGTACTTCAAAAAAACATACTAAAAACTCTAATTTTCTCATCCAAATTCAAAATCAACCCACACCATTCTTTTACCTTTTTTTAATTCACCATTGTTGTACCGTGCCTACGTCACACGTGCGTGATTGCATAATTCATGAAGTTAAAAATTATATACATTTGTATTTTTCTTGACCCACAATGACCCATTGTTTCACTAGAGAAGACCCTTATTCCTTGGGAGCCATTTGAAGCTGCATTTAAACTGCAGTTTGGACCTTCAACCTGTTGGCCACCATTGAAGTCCACTATATGGAGAAAAATCCTGGAATGTTTTCCTTAAAAACCTTAATTTCTTTTCGACGGAAGAAAGAAAGATATGAGTGTATACTTTACATCTGGCAACCGCACACATGAAAGCTCCCGTAGTAGAGGCATGTACAGCAATAATATTTTGTCTCCTTCTCCTTGTTTTTTAAAATGCATTTAGTCCCATCTTTTATCATCAGTGATATTGCATGTTGACACAGTCACATTTATCATTTATTGACCTTATGTATCTATCTGTCCACGGTTTTGCTGTATGTTATAGTACATGGTGACCTACATGCGTCTCAGCTTGTAGTTCAAATGGTGTTGGAGTTACTGGATATATTCATTGTGAATTGCTAATTGCTAATTTAAACGAGCTGAGTAACAGTGATCTTAATAATAGACTTACAAGAGACACACACACATCCTGGCACTTAAATAATGTAAATTACTTTCAAATCCCTCATTAAGATGAGCAACTAAAATTGGTTAAGCAATCATTCAAACCACTATCCGCTGTATCACCTTGGGCTTTGTGGTTGAGACTGAAGCAATTAGCTTGGCGGTTTGAAAATTGATAAGCCCATTAGACAATAAAAAAAAAATGAAAGCCGGAAAAGAAGAATCTCTCTGCTGATTGACCATATTCCCGTTCTGTCAGCATGGTGTGGGTTTCAGGAAGAAGGCAACATGTTTTTTTTTTGCTTTATTTTGGTAGTTTGTAAACTGGATTATGGGCTAGTCTGTGGCTCAATGGTAGAGGGCTAGATTGGATTATGGGTATGAAGAGCAAAGCAGCATGGTGGAGAATGGATTACAGCCCCACTAGAGCTACTCTCTGGGCGTTTACGCTTTTATACTTAGTAACAGCGGAAGCAGATTCATGCATCCATGACCGATAACAGATTTCTTCTACCATTTAAAACACTTGGCTGAATTTCAAGCAAAAACAGACCTTTAGAGAGTCCAGAAAGAAAACCCTGCCCATGTGATGACATTTAATGTCATGAGTGGTTTATTTAAGGGTGTTAAAAAACAAAACGACAGGGTGACCTGTACATTTCACTCGTTTCTAGCATGTAATCAGCTATCTGAGGTGACGAAAACCCAAGACGGCATCTAAGACAATCCGCAGCATGTTTTGGGATCGAGTCTGTGCTGTCATTTTCCCTGAATCTGTTTTCCGTACAACTATCAGCGAGCGGCTCTAAATGTTTTGAGTTATCAAAAACATCTCATGCAAAAAGATACTCGGCAGGCCATTAGGTGACAGGACATCGATGTGCCACTTATAACGCGGTTGAATTGGTCACTGATGAAAGTACCTCAATCTCTCTTCTAGTCATGCTCCATTCCTGTGGCCAGACGCTCGAGCCCCAGAGGACAACAAACGTCAATATGACTCGCCATGTGTGGATTACGTGCTTGGCAGGATCCGCTATTTATAATCACTTGACACAGTGAACGTGTCCAATGCGGTAATAATTTCGTAATCTCTCTGCTTTGTCAATATTGCAGACTGTGCATAAGCGTGTGTATGTGCGGCTGATAAAGATGTTTCTGGCCTTCAGTTTATGACTGGCTTGAATATAAAGACTCTCTCCACAATCCAGTTTTTCAGTGGAATATTTTGCTGTCCTTGGCATTTAACTTAATCTAATAGGTTGCTATTGTTAGCCCAACTATAGAAAAATCATTTTTGGAATATTTATTGGTTGGGATTGTAAATGGAAAATAACATTTTTATTACCAAAAATGTAAATTCTGTCATTAATTACTCACCCTCATGTCATTCCAAACTCGTAAGACCTTCGTTCATCTTCAGAACACAAATTAAGATATTTTTTGATGAAATACAAGTGCTTTCTGACCCTGCATAGATAGCAATGCAACTACTATATTCAAAGCCCAGAAAGGTAGTAAGGACATTATAGTTAAAATAGTCCATGTAACATCAGTTGACAAAAAGCTACGAGAATACTTTTTGTTGGCAAACAAAACAAAAATAATGACTTTATTTAACAATTTCTTCACTTCCATGTCAGTCTTTGACGCATGTTCACAATGAATGAAGTTGTTATTTTTACTTTCTTCGTGCACAAAGTTCAGGGTTTCCGCAGGTCTTAAAAAGTCTTAAATCGTTTTTCCCTGAATTAAGGCCTTGAAAAGGTCTTAAATTAGAGCAGCAAGTCTTAAATTCATGTGATCTTGGCATTCATTTTCGTTAGGGATTGTTTCCTCATATGTTTTGAAAGTGAAGTGAAAGCGTAATTTCTGTGCTACATGGCGTAGATCGCTCAATATTCATTGAACAATACACGGTAGATGGCGGTATGTGCTGCTTCATCTGTCAGTCACCCGAAGAATTTAACAAACATGCGCAGATCAACTCGTTCTTTTAAAGTGCGCTTTTTAGATGTGTGTTGGTTTGGAAGGCCGAAGAATACGTTGGAGAAATGGGGAAATGTTTATTTTCATAGTATTGCATTTGGAAAATAAAAGAACTTAACTTACAGAGTGTGAAATATAATGTTCTCAGTGCCACTGTACTCAACAAGGCAGCCCCAACGACGTAACAAATTGATGTCTGACTCTCCCACTCCTAAAGAAAAACACAATACTCCAGGAGGGTAACAGTGAGATTTTCCTTCTTTTCCTTGCTTTCATTCGCTTTTAAACAGCTTGTTAATAGCTTGTAAATGCCTGTGCGCAATTTATTTTTGCTTTTGAATTAGCGCCAAATTCGACGTCAATCGATTGAATTGACAACAACAAAGCAGTACGGCAACCGTTACACCCCTAATTTATATATATATACACACACACACACACACACACACACACACAATGGGTCTGATCAGAAGGTAAAAGTTATTTCCACATTCAAGTGGTTGAATCAGGTGTTCAAGCCTTAACATACTTAACATAAAATTAATTAAAAAGTAAGGTCAGGTTTTTTTTTTTTTTTAACTTTTAAATGTTGCTGTAAATACAACTCTTCATGTGACCTAAACATTATACTCGGAGAACGTATTGTTTTCCCTTAGATTTTTTTTTTCCTTAAATTTTCTTTAGTTGGTCTTAAAAAGGTCTTAAAAAAGTCTTAAATTTACCCTCATAAAACCTGCAGAAACCCTGAAAATGTATTCTTGTAGCTTTATTAAATCCGGTTGAACCACTAATGTCACATAGACTATTTTAACAATGTCCTTACTACCTTTCTGTGCCTTGAACGTGGTAATTACATTGCTGTTTATGCAGGGTCAAAAAGCTCTCAGATTTCATCAAAAATATCTTCATTTGTGTTTCAAAGATGAACAGGTTTGAAACGACATGAGGGTGAGTGATTAATGACAAAAACTATGCCTTTAATGTTGGGTTTGACCTGTATTTTGACCTGGAGAGGATTTTTCATTTTCAAAATTTTGATAGTTGTTTTCCCCCTACCATGATACGCTTTTGGTGTTCCTGGTCAAAAATGACTGGCCTACAAAAAAATATTTTAATTTATATATTTTTTTAAGTGCTTAATCATAGGCCTTATGCATCTCAGTTTTTGAGTGAATATTGCCAAATTTATCTTTAAATAATGCTTTTTCACCCCAAAATTGACGTGCGTAAGCTCAGATCATGAAGCCCATGTTTAATCAGTCCAAGATTTGGTGATATTATAGCATAATGAGAGATTTAGGAGAAATATTTAAAAGGCTGACCAACATAGCACAAGGGTTCAAGAATGTTTCATCCAGTCTAAGCTCTATAAACAGCATTTTCATAATGTAGACTGCCACAGAAAATAATTAAAGTAGATTAAAGTAGAACATCAAAAAAAGCAAAAATTATGGTAGTAGTCTGGAAGTTGCAATGGAAGTATACAGGGTCATACAATACCGTTTAAAATATACAAAAACTGCATTAACAAGTGTTAATGTGAGGCTTGTGTCATTAAAATCACTTGCTAACCTTGTCTTTGCAAAGTGATACTACAATACATTCATTCGTGTTGTAGTGCCAGAATAGTAAAAGCCAATAGGTTCCATAATAAAATTGGACCCCATTGACTTTTATTGTATGGACAAAAAATAAATAAATAAATAAATATATATATATATCGTCGCTGTCGGGCGGAATCCTCGTATCTCCAAAACCGTCATTTTTCAGGAAATGAAAAAAACTGCATATTTTTTGAGTTATTAAATATTTTATCGTTAAAGTTGGTATTATACCATATATTGCTATCATACACTGTTGTGTACCAACATTAAGACAACATTTCCCCAAAATCATGTTTTATCGGAGATACGAGGTTTTATGACTTGGGAGCAGGGAGATACGAGATTACGCCGTCATTGATAAGAATGGTACAGACACAGACTTCGCTGCTGCCAGCAGTTCATCAAAGTCTGCGGTCGCGTTGAGCCTTTTGACAAGAGAAAAGGCTTCAATAGTTAACCAAAGCTAACGACTGTGGTTACATACATTTTCCTAAACTCTATTTTAAACGTTAGAGCTATGAGTGATGCAATACCAAAATAAAGCGATAAACTGTCTAATAGGCGGAAATTAATCAGCAGGCAAACAAAGTCTGCGGTCGCGTTGAGCCTTTTGACAAGAGAAAAGGCTTCAATAGTTAACCAAAGCTAACGACTGTGGTTACATACATCTTCCTAAACTCTATTTTAAAGGTTTAAGAGCTATGATGCAATACAAAAAAACTGAGTCTGTCTTTTTTCCCCTTAATTCTTCCAGAACAGCTTATACTACTGTTTCAGCTATTAACATAGTTACGTTTTGTATGTAATGCCAAAGTGGTTATATTTCGTTTCGTTTTCTTACTAAGTTAATTTAGAAAAACTTTTGGAGCATTTTTTTGTTCGTTAAATATCTTTTTTTTTCTTCTTTTTTTTACGAACAGCGGCCAGCGGAAGACTTTTGCCTTTTAAATCATTACGACTTGCATAAAATAAAATCTATAGATCTAAAACAGTTAATGTAGCTATAGAACAATTTTAGTTTAAACATTAAACCTAGATAAATGTGCGCTATTATGTGAATATTGTTTTTGAAGAGGAGAAGCTGAAATCGCTTTGCAGGACAGGAGTCAGCGCGATCACATTTTTCAGCGAATAGGCTACATGCCTCACAAACATGACAAATAAATAAATAAATAAATAGAAAGCTTTAAATTATTACTAAACGAAATAAAACAAATCAGAAAAAAAAAACGCTTTCATTATGTAATCCGGAAAGATGCTTTCCTTCAAAAGTTGCGTCCAAAGAAGAGATTGCGAGTCAGGGTCTTTGCGACATTATCTCAGAATACACTAGTTTATTAATGGATCATTTAAATATCTCCTTACTGTTTCCACTGACACATTCAATGCTAATTATTTTTGCCGGTGCTTTGTGACAAGAAGACGGAAGGGGACATATGCCCCGACGCTCCAGCGGAGTGAAGAAAAGGTGGAGATACGAGCTCTTCTCAGACAGTTGAAGTGTTCAAATGAGTTAAGAGATTTGCTCTCAAGCTATTTTCAACACTTTAGATTGGTTAATAATTTGTAAAAATTACAGATCCACGTGGGCACTGACCAATAGCATCGATTTGTGAAAAAATATGAAATTTACCAAATTTGGACATACGAGGTTTCCGCCCGACAGCGACGATATATATATATATATATATATATATATATATTATTATTATTATTATTATTATTATTATTTATTTTATTTTTTTTCAAAAGAAATTTACACAAGTTTTGAAATGTCATTAGGGTGACAATATTTACAGTCAAACTGTAAAATTTATTCAGACACCTTCAACATCTATCACATTATCAGTTTATTCGCTATAGTTTAGAAAATGGAAACAAAATGTGACTCAAAATATGAGTCAGAACAAATTCTTGATCTTAATAAATGGTGATAACTGTTATGTATGACAATATATACACAACTATGAATACTTTGTTGACCAGCAGTGCTTAATTTTGTTCAGTCTGTGGTGTAAAAATGTTGCATTAGCAATTAAAGAAAAAATATGGTCAGGTCAAAGTGTCTGAATAATTTTTGATCCCAAATTTGTATACATTTTACTGGTAGTCCACTGTATATAATATATATATATATATATATATATATATATATATATATATTAATTAAAAAAAAAAAAAAAAAAAAAATATATATATATATATATATATATATATATATATATATAATTATTATTATTATTATTATTATTATTATTATTATTCTTTTTTGTATAAAAATAATAAAAAAAATAAATCTGGTGTCTGAATAAATTTTGGTTTGACTGAAAAACTATATATATATATATATATATATATATATATTATTATTATTATTATTATTATTATATTATATATATATTTTGTTTTTTACTTAAAACCTGAAAATTAAAAAAGAAAGTATACATGATTCTCTTTGAAAATTGACATTAAGCCACAAATACTGATAATAACCCCAGAACATTCCTATATTTTAGGTCCAGAAGTGCAGATAGAAAGAAATGTACCTGTAATTATGCTATATAAGGTTTTTGATTACTCAATACTTACTCGATAGTAATCTGAGCTGTAGATGTCTCTGGACATCCCGAAGTCTCCAATTTTCACGAGCAGGCCGTTACCCACGAGGCAGTTGCGGGTGGCCAGGTCACGGTGCACAAAATGCTGGGAGGACAGGTAGACCATGCCTGCCGCTATCTGTGTAGCGATATGAAGCATCTGCGAGAGACCAAGTTCCCCGTTAGACTGCATCGGTTGGCCATCGACGAGGATCATGGCGTCTGGACCGTGGGCTCTGAAACGTGGGGAGAAAGGCGTGTTGGTTACACTTGTTAGTCTTGGCAGTAATTGTCCTTCACTGCTGAGCTGCGTCCAGGTTTGCAATTACTTGCGTTTAGGATCCGAGCAGGGAAAATTGATTATGGATCAATGTAAAAGGGCACAGGGTCGAAGTGTTCAAACGTACCGCCTTATTGCCCCATAAAATAATTCCCCCTCTAATCCTTTAATCCTGTAAAGCTGTCTAATTTGAAGTGAGTAAGTCAAGGCAAAGAAAGATGTGCTTTGACTTCAACTGCCTGGTGAAATAAAAATCGCCTATTCCGTTAACTTTGTCGATTTTTCTCTTCACTCAGGGAAAATGATTTTTGTCTGATTGCGGCAGCATTTGCATAAGGTGGCTGTTCAAAAGGGCTCCACTGTAATTTGTGCATCTCTTCTGGTCAGTGCCTCTTCAGCAGTGTGCTCTTCAACTGTATGCTGAAGAGCTAACAATCAGAGAGCTAACAATCCCAGCGGCAGTACTGCTTTACAACTCAACAGGCATGGGTTCCGAATAAAAAAGGAGTCCCATTTATTTTCTCAATATAGAACTTTTTTTAACAATTCTGTTTAAAAGATTTGATGTCTAAAGATGTAATTTTGTCAAAGCCACTTAAGTCAGAGTGATTTTGACATAATTTTGGAAAATATTTATTTGGCAAATTCCCAGTGAGGAACTACAATACCCATAATCTGAAGACAGATTTTCCAACCAGTAACTATTTCAAAATATTTTTAAAGAAGTCTCTTATGACTTCATTTGAATCAAAAATACAGTAATACTGTAAAATATTATTACAATTTAAAACAACTGTTTTCTATTTTAATATATTTTAAAATAATATTAAATTATTATTATCACTAATTTATTCCTGTGATGCAAAGCTGAATTTTCAACATCATTACTGCAGTCTTAAGTGCATGATCCTGCAGAAATCATTCTGACATGCGGCTCAAGAAAAAAATTGTATTATTATCAAGGTTGAAAACAGTTGTGCTGCTTAGTTTTTTTCTTTTTTTGTGAAATATTAATAATAATAAAAAAAACTTTCCAAACAAGGCTGCTGGAAAAACAAGGGAGTGCACTGTTGTGCTCATTTCTCTAAATTATATACTCTGACTTGTCTAATATGCTTTACCTTAAGTTCTTGCTAATTCTCTTTAATTCAACAAATTTAATTTGCATGAAGCTTAACTGCAGTCTGCTTTCAAAATCTTTTTGCTGTCCATGAAAATCAACCAGACTTGTGTCATTGCAGCTTTTCTAAAAAGAATTTCATCATCATTTTTTTTTTCTTGAAATGCAAGTCCGGCCATCTGCATAAGTGTAAGAAAAAATTCTCTCACTACACAAAAGAATAATTTATTATCATCACCCATCACTTTGCTCCCACAAGACAATCATCTCACTCCAGTACTCTCTGCCTTTATATTTTCACAGTTCTCCCCTGCAAATTACAATTCACATGGCCTCAATCCACCTTGCGACGTGCATACAATAAAGTTCAAACATGAGCTGCCATTTTGAAATAGAATCTTGTGTCTCAAAACCTAGTGAGCTGTTTCAATACATAATGCCTACATAAACAGCATTGAAATCGAAATGAAACGTCATTATTGATTGATTTGAATAGCAGTAACCTTATGCGACTTTTTGAAGACTATTTGAAATGGTGAAATTATATATGATTTTAAATTATACATAAGTACTTCCCATCAGCAAATCCTTCAGATCTATTTCATATTAAATTACATCTGCTAAACAGTGACAAAAGGTACTAAATCTTTAGAAGAGATCTTGGTAATGTTTGAAATTGCTCACAGATCAGTTTATCTTGGCTATGCTATTATGCATAATTCTCTGTGTGTTCATTTTTATTTATCCTAAAGGATTTTAAGCGAAACATTTGAGACAACGTTGGTACTTCAATAACAATAACAGAGCTCAATTAAGTCTACAGTGCTACCTGTGAGCAATATATTTTTTTTTCATCTGGGTTGGCTCTATCGGACCATATTAAATGAGAATTTTCATTACTTGTTGCAACGCATGATAAAATTACATTGTTCATGAAGGAAACATGATATTCCCCAATATTTGGGCCAAAATTAGGTATCTCAGGAGCTAGAATAATTTCACAACCTACAATATCAGACAGCCTTTGCTTAGGAAGTGCACCTATAATTTTCACCCAGACTCATTGGAAATATGTGCCTGTGGCAACATTTCTGCTTGATATTGTTCCTTCTTTCATGTTTTACGACACTTTCATTCTACCCTAAACCTGATAGTGTAAGCAAAAGCAAACGTGAGACGAGATTTTAGCTTGCTTCTACTAGTAGTTGAGCTGTATTATCGACCTGCAGGTGCAATGCTGTACCAGGTGGGCTTCTGAGCAAGTTTACTACATTTAAAAAAGTCAGTTTGTGATGAAAATGTAATGTGCTATAGTAAAAGCATTTTTAAGTGTTCATTTCAGCTGGAAACTACAAAGAATTATATTTATAGGTACGTTTTGGAAGTTTTTCCAAGGTATTGCTGTATAATTCCCACTGAAATCCCAATAAAAATACCTCAGGAACTTATTGAGGTCTCCATGCTTCATGTACTCAAACACCATGATGAGAGGGTCGCCATCCACGCACACGCCGTAGAACTTCACAATGTGTTCATGCTGCAGGTTGGTGAGGAGCTCTGCCTCTCGTTGAAAGTCTTTTCTGGCAGTCAGGGTTGGGTCTTTGAGAGTCTGAGAAACAGAAAGCGTGTTCACTCTAGGAGATGTACAGACAAGAACAAATGCACAGTGCAGAGTGGGATGCCACGTTTCTACTTTAGTTGTCCTCTAGGCAAGGAGAAATGAGATGGAGGTTAAACTAATATGCCTAATTGCATTTCAGGATGTCTGCCATCAACTGAAATGAGACGAAAATGTACAACAAAAGGCCATAGCATGACTTCTCAAAACAAAAGCGCTTCAGTGACATGACTTGCATAAACTCTGTTTTAAAGGAGTTGTTCACTTTCAGAATAAAAATTTGCTTACCCCATGTCATCAAAGATGTTCATGTCGTTCTTTCTTAAGTCGAAAAGAAATTAAGTTTTGTTTTGAGGAAAATATTCCAGGATTTTTTCCATATAGTGGACTTCAATGGGGACCAACGGGTTGAAGGTCCAAATTGCAGTGTCAGTGCAGCTTCAAAGATGCAGCTCTACACGATCCCAACCGAGACATTTGGGTCTTATCTAGTGAAACAATTTTATTCTTAAAAAAACAAATGACATTGGCCCAAAGTACCAACCCGGTGTTTACAAAGCAAAAGTGCAAGAAAGTCAAACAGGCTTTACAAAAAAAAAAAGTAAAACAACGATGTCAGACTTTTTTGAAGTTCGTTTTTCGCCCTACCCTATCTTTTTTTTTAACCGGAATACAGACGAAGAATTAAACGTGTGACTTTTTTAACATGATAACGTGAATAAAGTTGTAGACACGCATAAATGAGGACCCTTATAGAGTGGGGGAACCATGATGTCACTTTGTAGGCAAAAACCCTGAAGCGAGTTAGCATTTTAGCACTTCTGGTTTCATCGTCTTACAGTCAGTGGGTTTTTTGAATGGGATTTTGGTTAAATCAATTAAATAAGGTCCGTGGTTAACACAAGCTCAAGATACTTTCATGTTTTATTCTATGACATAATACACACCAGTTACACCACACTCTTGATTTTTTTTAAACTGTTAAGGTTTCTTTAAAAATAACTGTTGCTAACAACTTGCTAAATGGGACTACAGAAGCTGTCTGAGACATTAAACATCATCACGCTGAACAGTTGATCAATTTATTCTGTTTTCTAATTTTAGTATAATTTGTAGTACAGGTTAATTGTAGAATAACCAATTACAAGTTCCCCATACTTTATATTGTTGTTCGACAATGCTTTTTTTTTTTTGCTTTTGCTTTGCTTTGCCCCGAAATGCAACCAAAAGTTTCGTATGGAAGATGCTTGTTCTGATGTAACCAGTGGAGACTCTGGGTTCGTACCTTAAGGTAAACTCATATTACGATTGTTCCATGTAAACACCGCATTTACCGGCTTTATGTGAAACTTTAATGATGCATAGTGCTTGAAGCCACGTTAAAATTAAATGTTAATGGCCACATGAAGCTGTTAGAAAGCAAGGCTGAGGATTTTCTACAAGCAAGGATAAAATGACATTTTGTGTAACCACCCTAACAAAGGGATAGCTGAAACGGTATTTTATTCACTAAAATAAAATAAATGTTACCATAATCAAAAACTTGCACACTCTGCTGTTATTTAATCATTTCATGCATTACATTTTTATTACATACTACGTGAAGACTAATTTTTCATTAAAATATTCATATTAATTAAGTATTTATTGACTTTTAATGCACCTTATTTCGAAATGTACAAAAATATGTGGTTTCATATGTTTTAGTTATTATTTTTTCATTTATTCACTCCTTATGGTTTATTATTAATGTTTCATTCAGTTTTAGTTTTTGTATTTATTCCAGTGTAAACACCACATTTACTGGCTTTACGTGGTCATGGTGAAACTTTAATGATGCATAGTGCTTGAAGCCATGTTAAAATTAAATGTTTACGGCCACATGAAGCTGAAAGCAGAAAGACTGAGGATTTCTAGCAGCAAGGATAAAATAACATTTTGTGTAACCACCCTATCAAAATGAAAGCTGAAACTAATTTGACCATAATCAAAAACTTGCTCACTCTGATGTTATTTAATACTTTCATGCACTAGATTTTTATTAAATACTACGTCCAGTGCGAACCAGTGCGATGCTAACAGCCAGTCCGCCTACAAGGTGACGTCATAATTCCACCACTCTATTCCTCAGTTGGAATCATGTAGAGCAGGGGTGTCAAACTCAATTCCTGGAGGGTTGGAGCCCTGCAGAGTTTAATGCAACCCTAATTAAACACTCCTGATCCAACTTATCAAGTTCTTCAGACTTAATTGAAACTGCATAGTATGTGTGTTGGAGCAGGGTTGGAACAAAACTCTGCAGGGCTCCGGCCGTCCAGGAACTGAGTTTGACCTTGGGCAATTTGGACCTTCAACCCACTGGTCCCCATTAAAGTCCACTATATGGAGATAATTCCTGGAATGTTTTCCATAAAAACCTTAATTTCTTTTTGACTGAAGAAAGAAAGACATGAACATTGTGAATGACATGGAGGTGAGTAAAGTATCAGGATTTTTATCAAAGCAAAGTAATCCTTTAATGGCTAGATTCATTGGGTAGTTTTCAAATAAAAATATGAATATAGACAGATAATAAATCAGAATGTAGTTTCTTATATTGCTTTTTGATGAATAATTGGTAAAATAATTTGGTAAATTACACATTTTAAGTCCTAGCTAAATTTTTCGCATGCACATGAGAAATGTAATCATTCATTACAATTTTTTTTTTTTTTATTTATTTATTTTTTTTATATTATTTAAAAT
This sequence comes from Cirrhinus molitorella, assembly GCA_033026305.1. Lineage (NCBI taxonomy): Eukaryota > Metazoa > Chordata > Actinopteri > Cypriniformes > Cyprinidae > Cirrhinus > Cirrhinus molitorella. The sequence continues at coordinate 9,674,586 of CM065118.1, read as the reverse complement.
ATTTATATTAAGCTTAACTTAAGCTTAAATTTATTTCAGTTAGTTGACAAGTTAGAATCTAATATTTATACAGTAGTCAACATTTGAAGTGGACTAAAACCTTTTATCAAAGTTGTCCTAAAACCAAAATAACAATACCCGTTCTTGTTGTATAGGACAACTTTGAACTTTTTTGATCCACTTCAAATGTTGACTACTGCATTTTATTGTATATTATTTGCAGGGTGTGACTTGTGAAAAAAGCAGGGTGGGGGGGATGCTTTTAAAACTTTTTTTCTGAGGTTGACCCAACTCCAGTAAGACTATAGCCTAATAAACCTAGTGTAATCTGTTAACAACACGCATTATAAACCCATCTTTTTAGGCAAGTACCACATAATGAGTGTCATGTCATAAAATGTTTTTCATATGACGGAAACTGCATCAAACGTGATCACAATTTAATAAAAACATTGTAAGTTGGGTTAATTTCCACTGTTATTCAAACAACGAATAAATTATATAGAGAAAGTGAGCAAAGAGCATCAACAAAGCTTTTTGAAACTCTGAATCAGTTACCACTGTGTCGCAAAATGATTCACTGTTTCAAAGTGCTCCAATCGGATCGCGTATTGCGAGATTTCAAAGTGCGTATCACGAATCATTTGATTCAAAACAGGAATTCAAAGTGTGTATGGTGAATCATTTGATTCAGAAGACGAATTCAAAGTGCGTATCGCAAATAATTTGATTCAGAACACGAATTCAAAGCGAGCATGGCGAATAATTTAATTCAGAACAGGAATTCAAAGCGCGTATATCAAATCATTTGATTTAGAACAGGAATTTAAAGCGCGTATAGCGAATCATTTGATTCAGAACAGGAATTCAAAGCGCGTATATCAAATCATTTAATTTAGAACAGGAGTTCAAAGCGTGTATATCAAATCATTTAATTTAGAACAGGAGTTCAAAGCGTGTATATCAAATCATTTGATTCAGAACAGGAATTCAAAGCGTGTATATCAAATCATTTAATTCAGAACAGGAATTCAAAGCGCGTATATCAAATCATTTGATTTAGAACAGGAATTTAAAGCGCGTATAGCGAATCATTTGATTCAGAACAGGAATTCAAAGCGCGTATATCAAATCATTTAATTTAGAACAGGAGTTCAAAGCGTGTATATCAAATCATTTGATTCAGAACAGGAATTCAAAGCGTGTATATCAAATCATTTAATTTAGAACAGGAGTTCAAAGCGTGTATATCAAATCATTTAATTTAGAACAGGAGTTCAAAGCGTGTATATCAAATCATTTAATTTAGAACAGGAGTTCAAAGCGTGTATATCAAATCATTTGATTCAGAACAGGAATTCAAAGCGTGTATATCAAATCACTTGATTCAGAACAGGAATTCAAAGCACGTATATCAAATCATTTGATTCAGAACAGGAATTCAAAACGCGTATCGTGAATCACTTGATTTATAACAGGAATTCAAAGCGCGTATTGCGAATCATTTGATTCAGAACAGGAATTCAAAGTGTGTATTGCGAATCATTTGATTTAGAACAGGAATTCAAAGCGTGTATCGTGAATCATTTGATTCAGAACAGGAATTCAAAGCACGTATATCAAATAATTTAATTTATAACAGGAATTCAAAGCGCGTATATCAAATCATTTGATTCAGAACAGAAATTCAAAACGCGTATCGTGAATCACTTGATTTATAACAGGAATTCAAAGCGCGTATTGCGAATCATTTGATTCAGAACAGGAATTCAAAGTGTGTATTGCGAATCATTTGATTTAGAACAGGAATTCAAAGCGTGTATCGTGAATCATTTGATTCAGAACAGGAATTCAAAGCACGTATATCAAATAATTTAATTTATAACAGGAATTCAAAGCGCGTATATCAAATCATTTGATTTAGAACAGGAATTTAAAGCGCGTATAGCGAATCATTTGATTCAGAACAGGAATTCAAAGCGCGTATATCAAATCATTTAATTTAGAACAGGAGTTCAAAGCATGTATATCAAATCATTTGATTCAGAACAGGAATTCAAAGCGTGTATATCAAATCACTTGATTCAGAACAGGAATTCAAAGCACGTATATCAAATCATTTGATTCAGAACAGGAATTCAAAACGCGTATCGTGAATCACTTGATTTATAACAGGAATTCAAAGCGTGTATATCAAATCATTTGATTCAGAACAGGAATTCAAAGCGCGTATATCAAATCATTTGATTCAGAACAGGAATTCAAAGCGCGTATATCAAATCACTTGATTCAGAACAGGAATTCAAAGCGTGTATATCAAATCATTTGATTCAGAACAGGAATTCAAAGCGCGTATATCAAATCATTTAATTTAGAACAGGAGTTCAAAGCGTGTATATCAAATCATTTGATTCAGAACAGGAATTCAAAGCGTGTATATCAAATCACTTGATTCAGAACAGGAATTCAAAGCACGTATATCAAATCATTTGATTCAGAACAGGAATTCAAAACGCGTATCGTGAATCACTTGATTTATAACAGGAATTCAAAGCGCGTATTGCGAATCATTTGATTCAGAACAGGAATTCAAAGTGTGTATTGCGAATCATTTGATTTAGAACAGGAATTCAAAGCGTGTATCGTGAATCATTTGATTCAGAACAGGAATTCAAAGCACGTATATCAAATAATTTAATTTATAACAGGAATTCAAAGCGCCTATTGCGAATCATTTGATTCAGAACAGGAATTCAAAGCATGTTTCAAGAATCATTTGCTTTAGATCAGGTCTCTGGAGCAGGCTTCCCCCACCGGGGATAAAAAATAATTCAGCAGAGGCAGGGATGCATAGACCAGAAGGGGGGAAAATCCCCTCATCCACCCCGGCAAATCGCACCCTGATTATTTGTCATTTAACATAAATAATTTTTTATAGTTTTAGTTAAAAATACAGTGTCGTTCTAAACTTGCATGCTGTTATCAGGACAGACAAAGTTATTGTATGGCTTCATCAAATGGCAGAAGTTTAACAATAGAAACAAAAAAGATGTTTAACAATTTTCAACATTTTGCAATAGCATTTGTAATTGTATTTTTTTTACAACACAGCTTAACCCAACATTACATTTCATCATTACATCTGGCACGTAGCATCTAACATTAATGCTTTGTTTTTTACCAACATGCCTGACATATATTTCAGACCTAGATGCATTTGTTTTAATAAATCATTACCATGATAACATTTTACTGTACATCTCTCAATCCCAGGCAACTGTGTAGGATGGGTATCCTTACCAAAGCATTAATAGCATAACAAAAGCAATCATTTAATCTTCTCAGGGCCTCCAAAGTGCTTTTTCATTGGCTTTTTCATTGTGAGTCCTGCTCCTACCAATTAAATGATAACTTAGCCTGAATGGCACATGATGCAATTTGATTTTAATTACAGAATTCCCCTGATCTCTCTGACACAAGCAGAGGGAGGCATCGACAGAGAATGGCGTATATGACACAGATGGTGAAGAGCTCATTTCCGACAGGGGAAGTGTTAGCGTCATGCCACTCAACACAATCCTGACGCGCTGGCTTTCTGTTGCAGCGTTCTGCCGAGGGAACTGGCCTGACAGCCCCGGGTTCATAAGATGTCCTCATGACACCGGAGTATTTTCACAGCATCTTCAGTTATCTTTATGATGTAATAGTTTCAGTGTGCTCTGGTGAGGCGGTACATTGGATTAGAGGAGGATGTTTAGATGTGGAGAGTGCTTTCCAATGGTTAAATGATATTACTGACCTTAAGAAGTCGTTTTAGACCAGTTCTCAACTGGTTTTGCAAAAGGACCCATATTTTACATTGGACATCAAGTGGAGAACTAATATGTGGAGAGTGCTTTCCAATGGTTAAATGATGTTATTGGCCTTAAAAAGTAGTTCTAGACCAGTTCTTGACTGGTTTCTCATACAAAAGTAAAGATTATTTTGTTAACTGGTTCATTCTTTGGACACAAAACACACAAAGCATGTTTATACAGTACTATAGTTTTACTTTTTGATCCGAACTTCTTAGATGAACTTGTGAAATAAGAGCAGGAATGTGTATTTACTTTCATAATGCACATTCCTGGTAATGGAATGGAGTGCACAGAAGAAGTGCATCTATTCTGAGAAAAGTCAGACCAAAGCAAGGCCAGAAGAAGGTGCTTTTAACTGCAAAAACATGCCTTACCTTTACAGCCACCAGCATCTTATCTTTGGTGGGGCTGAGGTTGTAACATTCGGCCAGAAACACCTTCCCGAAAGCTCCCTCGCCCAGCTCCCTCTTCAGAATAATGTCCCTTCGTTTAATATGCTGCACATCTGAAAGAGAAAACCATAGCGGTCATTAAAATTATTTTTTGTATGTCAAGGTCATCAGTTCACATGTAGCGATGCAGTAAAATGAGACTGGATTGTAAAAGGACACTGCTTTTATTTATTTTATTGTACTATTATTGTATTGATTAATATTTTGAATTAGCTTTTTATTTTCATTTTTAGGTCAGCAAATGTGTTTCAAATCTGAGTACTTCTTTAATTTCAGTTACTGTAGTTTATTTTGGGGAAGAAATTATGGAAATGAATACTTTTATTTAGCAAGGATGCTTTAAATTGATCAAAAGTGATGATAAAGACATTTATAATGATACAAAAGATTTTTATTTTAGACAAACGCTGCTCTACTCAGCTGTTTGCAATATAATAATAATAATAAATGTTTTTTGAGGAGCAAATCAGAATATTTGAATGATTTCTGAAGGATCATGTGACTGGAGTAATGATGCTAAAAATTCAGTTTGAAATCACAGAAATTAAATAAATTTTAAAATATATTCAAATAGAAAACAGTTATGTAAAATATTATGAAAATATTTCAATAAAATATTTTCAAATGTTACTGTACAAAAAATCTTACTGTTCCAGAATTTTGATGAACAAAATGTGAAAAAAATATATATATAAAAAAACAATTATAATAGTCTCTGAGTGATTTCTAATTAAGCTTTCAATAAATTTTTATATTTTAGCTTTATTTCAGGTAACGTTGTGGTGCAGTATGTCGTGTTTTCCACAGAACATAGGCCTAGCATATGGGTTTGGAATTATTTCTTTATTTTAATGAATACTGTCAGTGAATCTCATCAACTGCCATAATATATGTATCAAACAATAATGAGAGGTCCAGGCATACAATTATCCAAATAATATCATCATAGGAGACAATGTCCCTCAGGAACAGGCGGCAAAAACGTGTGCAGAAAACCCGAGCCAAATGAAATATGAGTGACAGGTTATCTGTATGCGGCCGTTGTGCGAGTTGTTTACGCATACGTGTACAAGTGTAAATAAAGGCTTCAATCGTGAGTTGTTCGCATTGTGTAAAAGGTCAGTTCCCGTGCAGATGGTGTTCTAGAATTGCTGCTCACAGTCACAGCTGGATATTTTCTGCGTGTTTTTTTGTCTCCTCTGAGTTCTCTTTTTCAAAACAAAACGAGTGTGATGCAAATGAGAGTCAATTGTAAAAGGTCTCTTTTTGCCATCTGTTGGGAACTCACCTGGGACTTGTAATGCTTTGCCATCAATGTTCATTGTCATTTCCAATTATTTGTGTGAATTTAAAGTAGCTTAAAAGCAAAAATGCTCTACCACAAAAAGGCTAGAAAAAAGGACTCTACACAAACATAACAGCCACTCTTTTCCCTGTGACAACATGAACGTAATCGTGGAATCCAGTCATAAAAATGGTATTTATTGTATAACGTGGAATGTCACGGAATTTGCCAAATTTTGGATGAATAAATTTAAATCAGGTCAGTGTGTATATATATATACATTTTAAAATAAAATCAATTAATTAGAGATGATTATGATTATTAAAATTTAATGAAACCATGAAATAAAATACAGAAAATTAACGGAAAACACAGAATTTGGTAAAAAAAAAAAAAAAATGTGGGAAAAAAAAACATATTTCATAGGGCCGTAAAATTTATTTTTTGTTAAACATTTACTAATTTGCTGTTACATCATGTACATTTCATGATTTCGATTAATTTGACATTTTTGATGAATATATACATATTTTTAATAAAAGAGAATTTATATATATATATATAGAGAATATATATATATATATAATCAATATAATTGATTATATATATATATATATATATATATATAATCAATTAATTAGAGATGGTTTTGATTATTAAAATTTAATGAAACCATTAAAATGAAATCCAGATAATTTACGGAAAACACAGAATTAGGAAAAAAGGAAAAATTTTGATTAATATTATTTTTTTTTATTTAACCAATAAAAGAGAATCTAGAAAAATTAAACCAGGAAAAAAATGGAATCCCCTTGACTTGATTAGTAAAGGTGAACAGTTATGCAGATATACGTTTCTAAATGAATCAACAGACACCAGTCTATTATTCACACACATGATATAAACATTTATTATATAGCCTGTTAAACTGCTGTCAGACCTTGTAAAAATTTTTGTTAAAGCCAACAAAAATAACCATTGCTGTGTGCGAGTCCAAACTGAACTGATTTGTTGTGATTAATGTTAACTTGTGATTTCTATGGTGAAGCTACCCACAGACATTGTGAGCTAATATTATATTTGGGTTATTGGGTCAAAGCTATTCTAAGGCAAAACGGTGTGTTTTGCAATAAAAGATCATAAATAAACTTATCTGTCATTATAAATCAGCATATTCTGGGTAGACAAACATACACTCTCAGAAAAAGGTACAAAGGCGGTCACTGGGGCAGTACCTTTTATAAAGGTACTAATATGTACCATTTAAGTGCCAATACGTACTATTTAGATATTAATATAATACTATAATACCTTTAAGATACAAATATGCATCTTTTACAGGTGAATAAAAGAAAAGAGTACTTTTTGAAAAGGTACCATCCCACTGATGGCTTTTCCCTGAGATTGTAGATCCTTGCAGAAATACGTTTGGGGAAAAAAATGCTAATTGAAGTGTGTTTGTTTGTGTTTGTATATATAATGCATTGTAAAAGTATTCATATAATGCCTTCTAACGCACCTTGTAATCAGTTGAATGTGCTTTTATAGCCTTTAGCTGTAAACAGAGTTAATATAATCTAATCATTAATAATACACAATAATACAATACTTATGAATGCATATTTATTGCTATACTTTTAAAGAATATGATGCAATCTAACATTTAAAAAATGACATGTTTTTGCATTACTAGATGAGTGGAATGCATTTATATTTGATGTACAATAAATGAGTTTTTTTAGTACAATTATTATGAAAAAAAAAACTGCATTAAAATGCTTTTATAAAACATAGTCTGGTTTCAAATTAAGTGTTTATTAAAATATTTATTTTGTTGACAAACTGTCAATAAAACAGCTTAAAGCTAAATTATATTTAATACACCTTGCCAAAATGGCAACAATAAATGTTTATAATTGCCATCAGGGATTGAAATTAACTTTTTCACTCACCAGCCAATTTGGCTACTAGATTTTTAAGTTACCGGCCATTCATAATTTCTACTAGCCAAAAAAAAAAAAATGTTATTATTGATATTATTGTGTTATTGTGCTGATATCTTAAGGACTACTGTGGACTACTAATATGAAGAATATTCTTCATATTCTTTGTGGTCAGTTCACAGCAGTAATAATTAATTTTTTTCAATAAGTTTAAATAGATTTTTACCTGTGTTCATCATCCTTTGAATCAAATTCCAATATTGAATCAGTTAATTCTAATATTAATACATTTAGACTGTTATTAAACATATGAAATCAGTATCAACACAATTCACATTTGCATAAGTTGTATATGAAATGGCATTTAGATGCATTTACACATGTTACAAATGCATAAATAATGTTTTGATATTTTGAACATGTAACGTTGAATAGACCTACTGATATTTGAAATTACGAAAAATGAAAAGATAGGCTACCGAACTTCAAATGTGAAATAAAAATCGCCAGTAAGTGGCAGTAAATCACTGCAAATAAGTGAGTCTTTGCGATTGAACCGAATCATTTTACCGGTTGATTCATTCAGGATTCATTGCACAGAGACGCAAAACTTTGGTTGTGTTTGGATTGTTTTTTGGTGGCAAAATAGAGCAAAAACATCCAATACGGTGTCTTGATATTAACTCAGGGGCATAGAATTAGGGGGGGACGGACGGGACGTGTCCCTCCCAATATCCAGCTACTGCCAAACTGTCCCTAGCAATAATTTTGCTCAAAAAAATAAATATATGTAGGCCTATATGTTTTTTGTAATTTCGGACGCATCTGAAACCAATGAGATTAGCTAAGAAGTTAAATAGGCTGCGTTAGAAAACTGCGCGCTTTCAAGGATGCGCATTTAATAAATGGGCAGAGTGTAGTCATGCACCAGACGAGAAGCAGTGCCGCGTTTAACTCACGGGTATTTCACCCAATTTAAGACAGCAGCCCAAAAAAACAAACAAACAAACAAAAAAAAACTGTTAACACAAAAGTAGTTTTAATTTGCTAATAACAAGAGCAAACGGAAAGAGAAAGCGCAATCTATGGCTATGATTAGCTCCCTATATAAAGCATTCTGACAGAAAATGGTTGAATGGAAAGATTCACAGTCTTCCAGCATTTGATAAAGTCATTATGAACATTAACAATAATGTACAAATCAAGCTGAAATAAGATTGTGCAGTTTATCTGTAAATCAGATGTGCGTGAAAACTGTGTTTGTTACTACAGCAACAGCAGAGTACTCTTCCTGGGGGGCTAATACTTAATATGTCTCATGAGTTCAGTATTGGCGCTAAACCTGCGCAGATATATTGTGTTTGATATATATGGTAGATATTGCGTTTATCACAATATTCATAATCTACATAGTAATGCATTATATATCTTTTTGAATAATTAATTTATGAAACATTTAGGTTTCAAATTAATTGTTTATGAAAATATTTATAATGCACATTGTAATGAATCATATATATATATTTTTTATAACAACTGTAATTATACAACCACATTTTTTGTTGCCGTCATGGCAAGACATTATGCTGAATATAATCTTGCTACAAGCTCTTTTTTATTGACAGTTTGTTAATAAATTAAATACTTTAATAAACACTTAACCTGTAAAAGTATACAAACTGTCAATAAAACTGCTTTATATTCAGTCTGGCACCTTGCCATAAAGGCAACAAATCTTACTGACCAGAGACACTTGAGCCACTGACAGACATCCAGTATCAAGTGCTGCTATCATCACTGATGCTCGGAGACTCAAGCAGCAGGGCTCTGGCAGATTGAAGCAGGATCAGGTCAAGTCTGGAGCACCTTCCCGTCCCCAAAACCTCATTTATATTCACTTGTTCTTCCATTAAGTGGTCCACTGGGTTTGTCCCGTCCTCTGAGTGAACAATTACATGTGCACCTGCCGTAGGAGTCTGGGATGGGTTAACTTAACCTTCAGCTTCCCACCCAACCGGTAAAGCCTGGCTCCCCCCGCTGTCTATTTACCACAATCCGTTTGTGGAAAGACTCTGAATTAGAAAGGCACTATCCCGAGACTCACCGTCGTTTATTTATTCCACACACACTGACTGAACCTGTATCAGTCCCTGAAGGTGTAATGGCAGCAAAAATCTATGATTAAAAATAATGCTGTTCATTCTTACTGAAGCGGTCAAGGTTTCTCAGTTAAAAGGAAACTCTCCAGTTAATGCAGACCATTAATTTAAAATGCAAAACAAGCTTTTTTTGAAAGCATCACTGTAGCGTTATAGACTTGAACACGTATGACTGCCCACATTTACATATTCAACAATTTGTATGTGCTGGTAGAACTAACATAAGCCAGTACGTAGAGCTTAACAGGATCGTACACTATTCAGAACTGAATTGCCTTTTGAATTCAATTAAAAATTAATTAACTAAAATTCAAAGAAATTCACAAATGTGATGTAATTTTCAACTAGAAAAGGAATAAATAAATAAAATGCGAATTTGAGGAAGTAGAATTAAAATTAAATGAATTAAAATTCATAAATGCAATAAGTGTCTTTTTCAGCTAGAAAAAAGAATGTATAAATAAAAAATAAAATGCAAAATTGTATTTAAAAAGTATAATTAAACTGAACTGAATCTAAAGAAATTCACAAATGTAACGTGAAGTTTTCAACTAGAAATAAAAAATGAAAATTTGAATTTAAGAAAATATAATTATAATGAACTAAAATTTAAAGAAATTCACAAATGTGATGTAATTTTCAACTAGAAAAGGAATGCATAAATAAAATGTGAATTTGAGGAAGTGGAATTAAAATGAAATTAATTAAAAGAAATTCATAAATGCAATAAGTGTCATTTTCAGCTAGAAAAAGAATGTATAAATAAAAAAATAAAATGCTAAATTAAATTTAAGAAAGTGTACTTATACTGAACTGAATTTAAAGAAATTCAGAAATGAAATGTGCAGTTTTCAACTAAAAAAATAAAAAAATGCACATTTGAATTTAAGTATATTTAAAATAAACTGAAATTCAAGGAAATTTATAAATGTAGAAGCTGTAATTTTCAACTAGCAGTTAGCGGAAAGTATAAATAAAAAATAAATGCAAATTTGATTTTTAACTAAAGTATAATTAAACTGAACATAAGAAATTCACAAATGTAATGTGTAGTTTTCAACTAGAAATAATAACAATGCAAATTTGAATTTAAGAAAATATAATTAAAATGTACTGAAATTCACAAAATTGCAACTAGAAAAAGAATGTATAAATAAAATGCTGAATTAAATTTAAGAAAGTGTACTTAAACTGAACTGAATTTAAAGAAATTCAGAAATGAAATGTGCAGTTTGAATTAATTTTTAATTAATTTAGGGCAGTAGATTTAAAATGAACTGAAATTGAAAAAAGATTCACAAATGTAATAAGTATAATTTTTTAAAATAAATGTATAATATAAAATAAATAATGTGAATTTGAATGAAAACCGTATATTTAAAATGACCTGTTTTGTTTTATATTTTCTATAATGTTTATATTCATGTTTTTTATAATCATGTAAGTTAACATGAACAGTAATATAGCATTTGTTAATGTTAGTTAATATTGAGTTTAAAACTTACTGTGCATTATTAAAATGTAAAGTTGTATCTGTTAACATTAGTTAAATGTACTGTGAATTAACATGAATATTTTTAATTAGCTAACATTAAAAAAAGCTTAACAAATACTGTAAAAATATAATTTTCAACTAGAAAATAAATTAAAAAAAGGCTAATTAGAATTAAACTGGAATTGCAATTTTAATTCTCAACTAGAAGTGAAACATATAAATAATAAGCAATCATGATGCTTGCCTTTTTCAAAATAATTTCCCTCCCCCAAAAATACCTATTCACAAATATGGCTGATCAGTTATCAAGCACCTGGTTTGCGTCGGTGTCTACCTTCATTGAGATGAAACGGTAGTCCAATTATAAGCAGCAACAATAGACGGACTGCATCAGAATCGTTGTGAAGGTGTGCACATTCAGAGCTCCATTAAACCTGGCCTGCATTCAATTACAATGCCCTTTTTCTGAGCGCATGCCTTTGTCTTCTCACTCTCAAGCCTGATAAATTCAGCTTGTCATCAAATGTTACCTTGAAACAATGCAATCGAAGTAATTGTGTCCAGAACAATGAAGGTGTACACAGGAGACATCAGCACGGACATATCTTATCTAAACGTCCCGAGCAGTTCAATGTGAACGGGACGCAAAACACGGTCACTGCTCGATACGAATATCAGCAGTCATTGTCACTAATCTGACGAAATTAACGGATATTGCTCTTCTCAACTGTTATCTTTAAAATTGAAAGTCATTGTTTCATTCTTACAAATGTAATTGCACAAGACATTTCTTGAATGTATTAAGCTATAGCTATGTAGCATAATATATTTTTAAATATTAAAAATGTAAAGATTAAAAATATCTTTTTATATTTTAAAATGTCCTTTGATGCAAAGCTGAATTTTCAGCATCATTACTCCAGTCTTCAGTGTCACATGATCCTTCAGAAATCATACTAATATGCTGATTTTCTGCTAAATTATTTATAATGGTTATAATCATTAATAATGAAAATAGCGTTGGCTTTGTGAGCATAAGCGACTTATGCTCACAAAAAAAAAACTAAATAGCTAAATAAATGTAAAAATGTTTTCATCATTTATTTATTTTCCCTTTTTTATTTTGTATGTATCATTTATGATATTTTGTTTTATTGGAAGAGCATAATCTGACAAACTGATAAATGTGCCAGACGCAGCACTGCTCAAAATCATCCATATTTGCAATGCACAGTCAAGATCTTATATTTATAGCCTTTGTACTCACCGGAGCTCATTGTAAATGCTAGTGCACTCACTTCCTCTAGGAATACTGCTACCTGAATAATGATCTTCAGTCTATTGCATGTGATCCAGCAGCTGAATTTCCCATGACTTATGCTAGAAATCCCAGCAGCAAATATTTCATGATTAATCATTTAATAAATTAAAGGGCCATCTCACGGAAAACATCATTTCCTTTTGCTTTCCTTTTGAAATAAATGCGTTGTGTTAAAATAATCGTATGTTTCGTGATCTATATGGCAAAAAGTGAAGTGAAGGGATGTCTTTAACAATTTAGGCCATTTGTTCTGCCAAAAAAGGTCTGCGACACAAAGCAAATTATCTTTCAAACCGACGTAGGAAATCAGTACTTTGCCACTGTGTGAAAATAAGACGCTAGAGATTTTTCTTGGAACTAGGTAAAGCAAAACTCAGTTTGTGCTAACCCCCAACTGAGACGCTGTGTTGTTCAGCCATGAACTCATCTTGGGTAGAAAGGCAAAGTAAATGCAGCACAACTCAATTGTAATTGCAGAATAGCTTCTGTGAGTCAGTCATCTTATGGATTCCTGAAAAGTCAGCATGTCATGGCTCAAGGGACTCGCTTTACTTGAAACCGTGCAACAGCTTCCTTTCAAATACACCTACTGCAGCAGTCTACAGATAAAACTGTAATCAAAGTTAGATTTTTATTTGTCAGAATTGCTGGAGAAATCAAACTCTTATAGGGAAATTTAGCATATTTCATCATTTTACTTTTAAGTGCCCATTATTCACATTATTAGATTCTCATTAATGTATTACAATAAACAGTAATACAATAATGCATATTTTTTTTTTATAAACTGTAGTACAAAAAATAGCAGTATAAGTATTACTTTGTGTAAAAAAAAGTAATTATATTTAAGTATTTTAATATAATGAACATTATTTAAGCCATTATAAATACAGTAATGATAGTGTTATACAGGGTTTCTGCAGCTTTTATGAAGGTACATTTAAGATATTTTAAGACCAAGTAAATAAAATTTAAGGGAACACAATACTTCAATATGTCCTCTAAATGTAAATGTCTAGGAAGCACAATGTGTTATATTAGCAACATTTTAAAATACAATTTCCATTACTTGAATTCATTTGACAAAAACAAAAGCTTAATAAGCAGTAAGCAATAGCCAACAATATATTGTATGGGTTTTCTTTAATGGCAAAAATCATTAGGATATTAAGTAAAGATCGTGTTCCATGAAGATATTTTGTAAATTCCCTAACTTAGATATTTTTGATTAGTAATATGCATTGCTAAGAACTTAATTTGGACAATTTTAAAAGAGATTTTCTCAATATTTAGATTTTTTTTGCACTGTCATCAATGGAAAGCTTTATGCAGATTTCAGATGATGTAAAAATCTCAGTTTCAAAAAAACTGACCCTTATGACTGGTTTTGTGGTCTAGGGTCCCATATGAAGTTTTGTTGCAAATATCTGCCAGTGGAGTCAGAAAAATTGACTTAATTTAACTGGCAGATCTGTACTTGTTTTAAGAGTAAACTTAATTTTGTTCAGTTTCTCAGAAAATGAATTCATATCTTCTTTTTCCTTCAAAAGTAAATGTATTTTGATGTAAGGTTGTGTAGATATTTGAACTGGAAAATGAACAAAAATAACGAGGAAGATATTTATCAATTTAAGGTTTTTCCGCTCTGATTTTAAGACTTTTTAAGAGTTGCAGAAACCCTGTAATAATGATAATGTGATAAATATCACAATGAAAAATTCACAAACACAGTCCTAAAAATAGGCTTCATCTTATGCTTTACATACTATTTCTTCCTTGTGATTTTAGGAGTAAAATATGACATGCTTCTTTTAGGCCAGTTTTGTAAGATCTGTAATTCACATCCTCTAAACTCTGAATATTGTATTCTTTATGGGTTTGGATTGTGATTAGATTTATACCCATTCCACACTCCTCACTCTACTAGTTAATGCTTTTTATTTGTCAGAATTGCTGTAGAAATCAAACTCTTATAATAAATTTAGCATATTTCATAATTCTATTTTCAGGTTCCCATTATTCCTATTATTAGATTATCATTAATGTATTACAGTAAAGGAATACAATAATGCGTACATTTTTTTTATAAACTGCAGTACAAAAAATGCAGTATAAAGTATTATTTTGTGTAAAAAAAAAAAAAAAAAAAAAATATATATATATATATATATATATATATATATAAATTAAAATTATATTTAAGTATTAAAACAAACATTATTTCTGCTATTACAAATACAGTGTTATACAGAGTTTCTCCAGCTTTTATGAAGGTAAATTTAAGACTTTTTTGAAGAGATTATAAGACCAAGTAAGTAAAATTTAAGGGAACACAATACTTCAATATGTCCTTTAAATGTAAATGTCTAGGAAGCACAATGTGTTGTATTAGCAACATTTTAAAATACACTAGAATATGGAAATAACTTTTACTTGTAATCATGTAAATGTCTAAACATTCTTAAATCAAGATAGATTTTCTAAAGATGCATAATGTGACCCTGGACCACAAACCAGTCATAAGGTATTAAGTAAAAATCATGTTCCATGAACATATTTTGCAAATGTCCTACCGTAGATATATCAAAACTTAATTTTTGAATAGTAATATGCATTGCTAAGAACTTCATTTGGACATGAATAGGCTTCATCTTATTTATGCTCTACATATTATTTTAGGAGTTAAAATATGACGTGCTTCTTCTAGGCAAGTTTTGTAAGATCTGACCTGTAATGCACATCCTCTAAACTCTGAATATTGTATTCTTTATAGGTTTGGATTGTGATTAGATTTCTACAATTGTAAACTGTTAACAGGGTAAAACTGGTCTGATACCCATCCCACACTCCTCGCTCTACTAGTTTATGCTCTATCCATAAAAAAATCATGAGCTGAACCTTGGACCATTTTTATAAGGTGTATCTTTATATAAATGATTCAGCTTACTACAGCTAGCACATAAAGTGCTTTCTAGTAGCCCAGAGCCTGAGAGGTAAAAATATACCCTATCTTAAGCAGCTAACTGTCATTTAAATATCACACACACTCATCAGATATGGGCACACCATGATGGTTATGTATCTACAGCCATAAAGATTTTATGCCATCCATTATGCATAAAGAGTTAATTTATTCATGAGGGCAAAATGTGATTGTCCTCTGCCTTTGGATTCCTTTTCATAGCCGTCAGTTCACCCTGTGAATAGACCACTGTTTTGTGCCTGGAATATAAATAGACTGAGTGTGTGTTGATGTGTGCAAGTCTGTGTCCCCCATATATACCATAGTATGTGCAATAAATCATTCAGGGCCCCTTTTACCCTCTAAAATTGGCTAACAAAAACACTTATGTAAAGGCACAAGTATATTTTTTACAGTTAATTACATTAAAGGTCTAAACTAAGACACCATTTGCTCTAGAAAAGTCATTTGGAAGTCTTAAGTCACAACGGACCCCAAAAATAGCAAATACATGTATAAATGATCTTATAAATCTTAACAGGAGCATTCCTGGCATTTAGACAAACAATGGAGTTGGCATTTGTTCCCATGCACTCTGCAATAAGTGCAAGCTACGAGTATCCAAAAGTCATCTATTTTTAACACAAACATCTTCATAATGACCCATATACTGCACTATTTAATGCAGATATATTCCAGGCTAGTTAGAAGGTCAAGAATAGCGATCTTTCATGAACACAGGAATAATTTTCATCACAGTATTTAAAAATATTCATTCTGAAATATGTGTTATGTAACCATGAAGATGTATATCATTTTTTAACGTGCAAAAGTCATGTAGATTTCCTTAGAAGCGCCACCTAGAGTTGCTAAAGAGTCACTAGAGTCAAAGTATTTTTAAGTGAAACAGTATAATAACCAAAAAATCTGAAATAATTGTGTACATAATAGTGTTTAGTCCACATATATGCTGTGAAGTTTCATGAGTGGCAACCGTATTTAAATAGGGGAGTGAATGAATTAGTTTTGTCTATGTATGGAACTGAACTCACTTTTGAAATTGCCATAATTGACCATAGTAACCATAGCAACAGTTTGGCTATTTTTGACTAAAGTGATATTACAGTGACTCATTATGCTCTGAGATTTTAATTAAACCATCGCCACAGAGCCGTCATGTTTTGTTTATGTTTGGAGGGTTGCTTGGCAGAGCGCTTTCTTGAAGGGTTGCCATGTCCACTTATTATAAGCAACATTTTTAAATGTCTTCGGCTTTGTTGTTTGGCCTCAGCTCATAAATATTCCAGCTTATTGAGTTAATAAAGAATGCAGGCGCAGGTTGTGATTATTTTGGTATGTGGCATATTTCCAAGATAATGCATTTGGATTTTGCAGATCTAATACAAACATGCGGTTTCTTTCCCAGCTGTTTACCTTCATAGCCATAACTGTTTTGTGCAACTTGTGTGTTGTTAACATAAATTTGTGTTTTTGACAGTTTAAGCGCAATAAGACATGAAAGAGAAGTTTCGATTTCTCCAAATGTGGTTGTTTATACTGACCCAAACTTTGAATGGTAGCATAAATAGGGTCAAATTACATTTCATTAACAAACCACAGTGAAATCGATCCTAGCATCGACTAGTGAGATGTGTACTCACAAGTGGCTGGCTTGTTGCAGTTGTGTCCATGTCGAAAGTACTGTGGGTTCTCGATGACAGGAATGCGACTCATGCCGATTACGACGGCATCAGGTCCCGCGTCAAGAGAGCAGGGTGTGACGATACCATGGTTGACGTGATGAAGAGGGCTAGCGGAGTCTTCCTCACCACTGATTACCGCCACTGGGCCTGTAAAGCAAGCACAAAGTAATGATAAACGTACAGCCGGAGTAAATGCTATTTAGAAGCATTGAAGAAAACAAAGATATTCTACCATAGCATGGCTTTGATCCAAATCAAACACTGATTACCGTCTTTGTAAAGAGCCAAAGGAGACATTACACTTTAAACACCAGCTAAACAGGATGACTTAACAACCGTCGGCTCATTTAGCAACATAAAACCTTCACTAAACTACAAAAACATCGAACACCGTTTCATCAAGTTTACTTATTTATTCATTGTGAAATTGACAGTGGTTTAAAATGATCCTGAGGGAGAGCCACTGAGCTGAATTGGAGAATTGGGAAGGAAGGAGGGTGTAACTGCTGGTAAACATATAATTTTCTACAAGCCCACCTCAAAACAGGACTCCTCAAAACAGTCGTTTGTTCACAAGCACACTCAGGGGAAACATTTAAACATGGCCAACCAAGCAAATCATCAACACAGAGGGACTGAAGTACCGAATGTTGTTTCTCTGTCTCTTCAAATGTCTAAAACCTGTTTGTAACAGATCAAACTTGGACAGATATCTATAAACCCACCCTGTGAGCATTATTTTACTGAATTTATTCCAAGCTGAGCTCTTGTCAGTTAATGTTTGATGTGAAGTTCTGTTATCCTAATGTGAAAATGAATCCCATTTATCTGAATACCCAGATTTTCTAATGAAACACAAAACCAAAACCTAGTGAGGTGCCTTGCTGTCTACATAGAGCGCTGCAGAAATAAGACTTCCTGTTCTATCATTCCTTTTTGAATGGGTTTTTGGTTAGATGACTGAAATAACGTCTGTGGTTAACACAAGGGTTCTCAACTCTGGCCCTTGAGGTCCACTTTCCTGCAGAGTATAGCTCCAACCTTGATCAAACTCACCTGCCAGTAACTTTCTAGTGATTCTGAAGACCTTGATTAGCTTGTTCAGGTGTGTTTGATTAGATTTGGAGCTAAGCTCTGCAGGAGAGTGAACCTCGAGAGCTAGAGTTGAGAACTCCTGGGTTAACACATGCTTTTGATATTTTCACATTTTATTCTACAACATAAATATATCAGTAGTACCCCACTAGTGATTTAAGCTTTTGCATTTAGGTCATTCTATGAAAATGAATGTCCCTTTTTTTCTGTCCCTAGCCTTCACAGAGATATTACAATTGAAAATTTACAATTTCTTTATATTTTAAAATGAAACAATATGTTATTTGAACAATTACACCTTCTTCAGCAACCAATGTGTCAATATTTGTTTTTTAATTAATTATAAAGAATTCCAAGCACAACAAAACTGCTCATCCCCACAGCCATGTACAGAGGGAAAAGTGCTTTCATTTTTTTTGCACCATTTAAAATACAATAATGTATTAATAACCAGTGTTGGGGAAAATTACTTTTAAATGTAATGCGTTACAATATTGCGTTACTCCCTAAAAAGTAACTAATTACATTACTTAGCTCATTTCTATGGAAAGTAACGTGTTACATTACTTTTGCGTTACTTTTGTGCTACATTTTAATTCTGGGCAGGGCTTGCTTGATTGTTTTTAATATACAAAGTAATTTGTTTTAAAATAGTTTTTAATGTTAAAGCCCTTTCACGCCAAACTAAGGCTAAAGGAAAATAAATTCACATCTGTACACTAGAACTTTAGGAAAAGGAAGTTCAACACTCTTCAGCAAAGAGAAAAATGAAGCACAAATGTTAGTTAATCTAAAGAAAGTTTTGCTTATTAGTATGGTTGAACTGAATCAACAAAGGTCAGAAGCAAAGACATTGGTTAATAAAATGGGTTTAAAAAGTAACTCAAATATTTTCTTGTAAATTAAAAAGTACTGCTTTGCTTTACTAGTTAGTTAAAAAAAGTAATCTGATTACATAACTCGCGTTACTTGTAATCAGTGTTGGGGTGTGTGACGCGAATTACGTAATCAGATTACTTTTTTCAAGTAACTTGCAAAGTAACGCATTACTTTTTCAAGAAAACATCCAAATTACTTTTTCAAAAAAGTAACGCCAGTTACTTTTTGTTTCCTTTATGTATTTAATCCGATTTTATTAACCAATGTCTTTGCTGCTGCCCTTTGTTGATCAAATGTAACCATACTAGTAAGCAATACTTACTTACATTTGTGCTTCATTTTTCTCATTGCTGAAGAGCTTTGGATTTCCTTCTCATGCTTTCTAATATATAACCGTGAATTTACTTTTCCTTCAGCCTTAGGCTTTTTAATTTCACTTTTTGGTGTGAAAGGGCTTTTACAATTGCTAAAAATTTCAACTACTAATGCATTACCCCAACACTGTTCATAACTATTAAATATATGATATAAATGGCATAAAAAACTAGATGCTAAATATATATTAAATATATATTGAAAGTATTGGTCCCTTGGAATTAGTGTCACTGGTGTTATCGTTTAACAAAAATATTTTATTTTGAAATAAAAATCACACTGATGACATCACTTGACTTCCTTCCTTCCACTTGACTTCCTTCTTCCTATTTTGTGAAGATGGGTCATTCCAGCTGGAATCATCAAATTTTGGAAAAGTTCCCCACCTGACCTCCTCAGATTTGTCAGAAAAAAATCCATGTGATGGGTAATATGCCCAATAGATCATATACAAAATTTCAGATCTCTACTGTGCGTACTTTTTTCCCAAAAAATCTGTAAAAAAGTTAGTTTTTTACCCCGTTTTGGCATCACAGTCTGAGTGAAATATCTCCAGAACTAGTTGTGCCAGGTCCATGAAATTTTCTGGGCTAAGAGTCCTAGTCCAGAACTGCATGAATTACAACTCACAGCATTGTTACTGAATTTACACCTGAATGCTGGCCCTCTACTTTTCTTTGAAACTATTAAGGGTTTTCAGATGTCCATAGAAACCTCAATTTTCAATGTATAAGCATCAGACTTGGTAAATGGTCTGATATGTACCATGTCTTTCACATCTTTTGATATCAGACAATAGAGTCTGATGGATGTTGAGATATTAAGGTCCAAAAATGGAAAGAAACTCATTCAGAGCAATATTTCCCATGAATGACACTAGGTGTGAACATAAAACGTGTTTTTTTGAAAGAGCATATTGTTACTGATAAAATATAAAACAATTAGGATGGGGTTTTGCCTCATTTTTCTGTAATGATTTTTTTTTACATCAAGATTAGGTACTTATGTTGCATTCCATTGAATGTCGGTAGTCGGTGAATCCGAGTCAGTTCTCCCGATGTCCGTCGTAAATGCGTTCCATTGTAACAGTTGGCAAAAATATGGATGCCTATGGATAATTCCAACCGACTCAGTCTGCACTGAACTGGCCCGAGTGTGTGTTTCGGAACCCCAACTTAAGTGGCCCTTCCATTGCACTTTCCTGAGGTGGAGGTCAGATTTCCCCGAGTCCCGAGCACAATGGAATGCTGCATTATAGCATTAATTTAGGCATTTGAGTTCAAAATAGCTGGTACTAGAGTAGTTGTGAATGTCACACAACAATGATTTTTTTTTAATTATTACAGAAAAATGAGGCAAAACCCCATCCCAATTTTTGGATATTTTATCAATAAGAACATGCTCTTTCAAAAAAAAAAAGTTTCATGTTCACATCTGGTGTCATTCATGGGAAATATTGCTCTGAACATTGGTGTAAATGAGTTTTTTTCAATTTTTGGACCTTAATATCTCAACATCCATAAGACTCTATTGTCTGATGTCAAAGGATGTGAAAGATATGGTACATATCAGACCATTTACCAAGTTTGATGCTTATACATAGAAAATTGAGGTTTCTATGGACATCTGAAAACCCTTAAAGTAATAGTTTCAAAGAAAAGTAGAGGGCCAGCATTCAGGTGTAAATTCAGTAACAATGCTGTGAGTTGTAATTCATGCAGTTCTGGACTAAGACTCTTAGCCCAGAAGATTTCATGGACCTGGCACAACTAGTTCTGGAGATATTTCTGTCTGAACATGGTCACTCAGACTGTGATGCCAAAACTTTTTTTTTACATAAAAAAGTATGCACAGTCTGATGATCTATTGGGCATATTACCCATCACATAGATTTTTTTCATGATTGTTTGCACTCCGAAGTGCCCTTCGGAGGGTGATATATCCCGTTTGGAATGCATCGTATGAAGAAAGGCCCATGATAAGTCCAGTGTTCCTTTTCAGTTATCAGAAATTTTTGTATGAAGCTTTTAGTTGAAGTCACTGGTATGACCTACTTTATTGTTAGGGAATTGTGTAAAAAAAAAAAAAACTAGAATAGAAATTAAACTACTTAATTTAGTGAGTATAGCATGATTGACAACATGTGGTTTGATACCTTGTAGCAGCCATTTTTTAAAATGCATTTTTCATGAAAATTCCTTATGGGTAACACCAGTGAAGATCGGTATGTGGTGTTTTTTTTCTGTCACATTAAATAAAACACAATCTCCTTGTGTTTTGCATTTTCTTTATTTTTCTGTAACTCTGGGAAAATAAAAAAAAATCTAAATATTGTAATAGAAATAATAATAGAAATATTTCCTAAAAACCTTTAATACTGCCAAAGAAGAAAGGGAATACTGGTGAAAATGGTACACATGGTCTTTAAATAATTGCACAAAAAAGATTAAATTAATAAACATTAAGCTGTCTAAATATCTAAAAAAAAAAATTAAAAATTAAATATTTTTTTTAGACAAGTAAAAACAAATCAAATTAAGTAATCTGCTAATGGGGTTTAGATTAAAAGATTATTTTGCTTACCCCGCTGGCAGATTATTTTGCTTGTTTCAAGCAAAAACTCACTTAGTTTTGACCTTTTTTTTTTCTGAAAACAAGACAATAATGTTTACTTGTCTAGAAAATCTTTCTTGATTAAAGATTATATTTTTATTGATTGATTGATATATTGGCTGGAAACAAGGCAAAAAATGAATTAAGAAAAGCATTTTTGGACCGACATTAAGGTGAGTAATTAATGACACAATTTTCATTTTGGAGTGAATTATCCTTTAAGTGTTTGTGCTCATGATGTTTTCAAATGTTGTCTAGGTAGGCAGCTCACTAGGTTAGTTTGTCACATCCTGTGAATTTCGAAGGCTAACGTCAGAAATAATAGTTTTTCACTGAATCAATAAATCTCACCAACTCTTGTGTCAGTAGCAGTTGAAGAGACCTGAAAATGTTTTTCTCACCTTGACTGTCTCAGGGTTATGGAGCATTGCCCAGACTTGCGAGGTGTAACCCCCGCAAATACAACCCTAGGTGCAAGATGTGTGAAGTCTTGCCATAACAGCAGAGCCACAGGCAAGACTGAAAGTGATGTGCACAAGTGATGTGACATGGCTTGTTTATTTGCATTGCATGCTGAATTTATTAGACACTGAATAAGGCTTTAGCTTTAGTACTTATGTTTTTAAATTGCTTGTTTGACCATAACAGTTTCTTATGAGTATTCTGGATAAGAACATCTCTAAATGTCTTAAACCTAAACATGCATGAATGTCAGATTGATAAAGTTTAGCAATTTTCTGCAGTTCTCTGAACTAGTGAAGCCTCTACTCAGTAGCTCATGTGGTGACAGAACACGTAGGTAAAAGTAAACACACGTCGTGAACAGAACCACATGTCTTTTGAGTTTGACATTTAGGGTCCTAGTGAGAAATGATGCTTGTTGGCACAAAGTAAATCTGAGAGTTCAATATTAAACATTTGAGTGTAACTCTTGGTGTTCCCAGTCAAATCTCACTCTGAGGGATACAGACCACCATTATTGATGATCCTTCACGAAGCAGGCTATAGGAAATTTATGACTCCTCCATTGGGCCGATCATTTATTTTGTTTACGATTGTATAAAAAGCTTCGGGAGAAAAGCAGGAGCATATTTTATTCTACAAGAATGCTTAACCTACCGAACGCAAGATACAAGCTTATTTTGTCTTTAGCAACTGATGCTAATGGGCTGAAATTTTGCCCTAAAACATAAATAAATAAATAAATATATAAAGAAAGAAAGAATTTTAAATAGCTATTTATTGCATTATGGAAATTTGGGATATTTTAAAAGCTTTTAAGATTTTTATGACATTATTTTCATAACAGTTACATAATCATATTCTCATTAGATCTGGATGTTGCCTTTTTTTTTTTTTTTTTACCAGTTATTCAACATAGTAATTCTGATTAGATTATCATTACTATTCAGCATGAAATTAGCATAAATTAAATTAAACAGGTATAACAAATACTACCATAAATACTATACTGTATCATGTTGACTTTTTTCTTAAAATTGTGAGTTTATGTCTTGCAATTCAAATTTTTTCCCTCAGAATTGTTTATATCTCGCAATTCTGAAATTTTTTCTCAAAATTGTGGGTTTATGTCTTGCAATTCTGACATTTTTTTTCTCAAAATTGTGTCTTACAATTCTTTTTTTTACTCAGAATTGCACGTTTTTGTCTTGCATTGTTTTTTTTCTCAGAATTGTTTATATCTCGCATCTATCTTATTTCCTCAGAATTGTGAGTTTGTCTTGCAATTCTCTTTTTTCTCAAAATTGTGGGTTTGTCTTGCAATTCTGACTTTTTCTTAAAATTGAGTTTATATCTTGCAATTCTGACTTTTTTCTCAGAATTGTCTTACAATTCTTTTTTTCTCAGAATTGTACGTTTTTATCTTACATTTCTAGCTCTGTTTCTCAGAATTGTTTATATCTCGCATTTCTAGCTTTTTTTCTCAGAATTGTGGGTTTATGTCTTGCAATTCTCTTTTTTCCCCTCAGAATTGTTTATATCTCACAAATCTTTTTTCTCAAAATTGTGGGTTTATGTCTTGCAATTCTGACTTTTTTTTTCTAAACATTGTCTTACAATTCTCTTTGTGCATAAAAATGTGCAGAATTGCACATTTTTATCTCACATTTCTATTTTTTTCTCAGAATTGTTTATATCTCGCATCTATCTTTCTTCCTCAGAATCGTGATTTTATTGTCTTGCAATTTTTTCCCCCTCAGAATTGTGATTATATCTCACAATTCTGACTTTTTTCTCAAAATTGTAGATTTATGTCTTGCAATTCTGACTTTTTTCTCAGAATTGTGAGTTTATATCTCACATTTCTAGCTTTTTTTCTCAGAATTGTGAATGTATATCTTGCTATTCTCTTTTTTTCTCAGATAGTATAAATAAAAAATAATTGTTTAAAATAATGATTGGATATTAATGGGAATATGTGAGTATGAATTGTCATAAAAATGTCTTAATGACACAAAAAATGGCTTAAATATTAAATTAACTATTTAAATATGAGCCAGATGTGTTTGTATTTACCAAATGCATCGTTTATGCGAAAAAATAAAAATAAACAAATGTAAAAATTAATTTTGTCATTGTACAACCACATCAGTTCTCAAACAATGTCAATATGTTACAAGGGTAAGGGGTAAGATCATTCTGCAAATGTATTGAACAGACTAAAAAAAACAAAATCGTAGTGGACAACTTGACAAGTAAAAACTACAACTCAACATGTGTAATTCACAATGTTACCAAGGTTTCATGTACATTAGAAAAGCTAACCAAGCACTACAAGCATTGGCCCAGCTTGATTCCTAGTCTGCACTAGCACACATTCTCCTGAACTGAAGTGCAATGAAAAAATAAAGAGCCGCTTTCATCAGTCAGACTCTGACCATTTAAACAGAGGGAGGTGTGATCAAAATTGATAACGTTGCATCATCCTGGGCAGTCGGTGGTGGGCCACGATTGAGCAGGGGCCATTAAATATTTACCTTTTATTACAGAGTCGCAGGGAGCGCACAGAAACATGTGATCATTCAGATACTGACAGTAAGACTGCTATCGATCAGGCTACTGCGCGGCCCCATGACTTCACTGATCCAACAGTGCAAAGAAAACTCTGTGCACCGAGCCACATTCAAAACCCACAGTGGCAGGCCAAGACACAGAGAAAATAGATTTGGATTGTTTAGTGCTAGCGCAGCACTTCACACTGTACTCAAATGAACAGACACTACAGGCTGCATGTAGACTAAATGTTGCAAACGTATTCATTCTAATTGCTGCAAATGATCCGACAAAGTAAACTGTTTAAGTTGTATAGGTATCTATGGAAGATGAAAAATAGTAAAAAAAAAAAAGTAATCTCACAATTTTGACTCTTTTCTCTCAAAAAAAGTTTACATCTCGCTATTTTGAGTTTAAATCTCGCAATTTCACTATGGAACAAACAATAAAAAAGGTTATTGTGACTTTTTATCTCACAATTCTGACTATATTTCTGGCAGTTGTGAGTTTCTATCTCAGTTCTCATTTTATTTTATTTTTTTCAGACTTTATTTCTCATAATTGTGAGTTGCAGTTTTGAGTTTGTCTCAGTATTCTGATTTTATATCTTGCAATTCAGAATTGTAAGTTTATATCTTTTTTTCTTCTCAGAATTGTGAGTTTATATCTACCAATTGCGAGTTTTTTGTCTGAATTCCCACATAATTTCTCTGAATTGTGAGTTTAGAACTCGCAATTTAGAGTTTGTCTAACTTTTCTGATTTTATACCTTGCAGTTCAGACTTTTTTCCTCAGAACTTATATCTTGCAATTCTGTTTTGTTTTTGTTTTGGAGTTTATTTCTGGAAATTTTGAGTTTTAATGTAGGAATTACCACTTTATTTCTTAGAATTGTGAGTTTACAACTGGCAATTTTGAGTTTGTCTCAATATTCCAAATTTTTATCTTGCAATTCGGACTTTTTTATTATCCGAATTGTGAGTTTTTGTCTTTTTTCAAACTTTTTTCTCAGAGTTGTGAGTTTTTATCTTGGAATTCTGAGTTTATTTCTGGCAATTTTGAGTTTTAATGTCAGAATTTTGACTTTATTTCTCAAAATTGTGTTTATATTTTGCAATTCTGTTTTGTTTTTTGTTTTTCTCAGAACTGTGAGTTTATATCTTGGAATTCTGAGTTTATTTTTGGCAATTTTGAGTTTTAATGTCAGAATTGTGAATTTAAAACTTGCAGTTTAGAGTTTGTCTCAATGTTTTGATTTTATACCTTGCAATTCTGACTTTTTCTCTTAGAATTGTGAGTTTTTATCTTGCATTTAAATTGTGAGTTTATATCTTGGAATTCTGAGATTATTGGAGTTTGAATGTCGGTATTCCGACTTTATTTCTCTGAAATCTTGAGTTTGTCTCAATATTCCACATTTTTATCTTGCAATTCTGACTTTTATATGTTGAGATTCTGGTTTTATTTTTTTGCAATTCTGAGTGTCTTTCTCAGAATTCTTATTTTATATCTTGCGATTTTTTCTTCTCAGAATTGAACATTGATATCTTGCAATTCAGTTTTTTTTTTTCTAAATTCTACATTTTTCCATTCTACATATCTTACATAAAAAAGTAAATGTAAGATATGTAGCATTAAAATATGAATTGTGATATAAACTTGAATTGTGAGATTCATTGACTGTCACATAATATAACATAATATTGATGCCATTTGCTAAATTAAAGGTCATGTGATAAATGTAGCATCCTACTGTTTGAGACATACATGTGCAACATGCATTGTTTCATATACCATTTCTGCCACATAGAAAGCATTATACAGTGTATACTGTGCAGTATACAAACTGAATTCCAAATAACCATGCCTTTTGTTAATGGTTAAGACTGATCAATAATCAATCTCACTTTTATGGGTTGCATTAACTTGAGTGTGCGGTTTATTGTTAGCTATTACGGTAATCAATGTAAACTTCTATAAAAAACTGTCTGAAGACAGAACCTGGCAATAAAACAAAGCCTTTTTTATTTTAACCAATCCAATACAAGTTATTCAATTAGTCAAGAACACAACCACCAGTCAATAATGAGGTCAAGTCAGCCAATAGCTGATTACAACAAGGGTTTAAAGCAAATATATTATCCTAAATTAACATGTTGGCATCGTTGCCATTGGTAAAATGCATTTTGTTTAAAAATGCAATAATTAAATGAATTTCTGCTTGCATATTGCTGATGAAAAGTAATTCATCTTTTACAAAAAACACGAAGGCCCAAAATAGACATTTCATTCCTCATTGTGTATTAAAGTGTGGGATATTCCAGAGAATATTCTTCTGAAAAAATAAAAAAATGCCTCATTGTAACATTTCCACTGTGATAAATGTTAGGAGACGATAGTGCACATTTTTGTAGATAAGTTTGTATGTCTTCACGTGAATCCAAATGAATGCAGGGTGCCAAGTTTGGTTCTATAAGGCCTGAAGGGGAAGGAAATCACATCAATAACCACAGACAATTACAATCTCCTGAAGCTCCCCAGACCAAAGCACCAGCGTGGGTTCAATCACAACTCTCTGAGTCTAGGAAATACATCTGCAAACAGAAAGCTGAAATACACACCAGCTAATCTTAAATGTGCAGTACAGATAATCACAGAGGTGAGCCGCTGTCACCCAAAATCTGGGTTAGCATAATGGGCTCAATCAGACACAGTGCTGGAGGCAAGAATGTAATTATTGTCTGATTCTCCTCAAGTCGTGCCGCAGATGGTTATGTAACATGTATCAAATCAGCATTTCTTTTTAGCTCTCCAGTTAATTCTAGATAGAATTCCCCAGGTAGTCCAAGAGGTTCATTAAAGCCAAACGAAACACACACACACACACACACACACACACACACACACACACACACGCACACGTAAAGGCACTTGGAATATACTTTGCAGCTCTTAAATCATAATACAGCTACGTTAATCCCATCACAAGAACAAAGCGACAAGTACACTGGAACAAACAAGCTCAAATTGAGAACAAAACGAGAGAAAGTGCAAAACACTTAATTTAATAATTCAACACTTGTTAAAAATAAAAGCATTTCTGTTTTCATGTCGTGTCTGTGACCCTGTTACAGTGTCTAGAATGCAGGGATTCCCCTGTCAACACTCATTTTGCTCATCAAAGGCAGATATGAGAAATATTTCATTTAGATTCATAGAGCTGTTTATAGTGAATTACCAGAGTTGCAATTTTGACTAGTAGTTGCAGATGATGGAGAAATGGAGTCCTTTAAGGACCTTTTTCAATGAATGAAATTAATTAAAATTAAAAAACAGTAATGAGAATCAAATGAGAATCACTATTGAGAATAATGTCTCATACAAAAAACTCAAATGTAAAACATCAAAATGCATTAGAATAATGAGGGGGTCTATTTTATTTATTTTTATTATTTATTTTTTGCAATATTTTTGTGTATTTGAACCCTTTCCAACAATGACTGTATGATAGGACAACTGAGGGACTCATATGCAACTATTACAGAAAGATCAAACGCTCACTGATGCTCCAGAAGGAAACACGAAGAGCTAGGGGTTTAAACTTTTGAACAAATTTAAGATGTGTACATTTTTCTTATTTTAGTCATTTTATTTTTTTCATTTAGTACTGCCCTTCAGAAGCTGCAGAAGATGCGTACATGTTCCCCAGAAGACAAAATAAGTCAAATTTACCCTGAGCTTCACATTAAAAAAGTTTTCACCCCCCGGTTCTTAATGCATTGTTTTTGCTTCTAAAGCATCAGTGAGCGTTTGAACCTTCTGTAATAGTTGCATATAAGTCCTCAGTTGTCCTCAGTGTGAAAAGATGGATCTCAAAATCATAAACAATGGGCTGTTTAACTGTTCAGGACATGAACAGCTATCACTAAATAAAAAAAACAGCTGTGGATCATTCAGATATCAACACAGTATTAAGAATCAAGTGTATGTAAACTTTTGAACAGGGTCATTTTTATAAATTCAACTGTTATTTTCTCTTGTGGACTATATGTAAACCTCTTTTATGTGAAATATCTTATTCAGGTCACCACTAAATAAAAAATAACATGCATTTTGTATGATCTCTCTTATTTTGGTAAAATAATTAACATTTTGCAGATTCTGCAAGGTGTATGTAAACTTTTGACCACAACTATATATTAAATTTTTTCCCCCCATTCATCTTTTGATTTTGGGGATAAATGCCCTTGAAAATGTTAGTCAAGGTTTCTTGTGTAGCCAGTTTTACTAATTAATTGGTATATCAAACTGTTTAGTTTCGAAGCATCAAGAAAAAGTATATATATTTCTGACAATATGACCTCTTTAAGAATAACATTTTAATGCATAGAAGTGGCACTTCTATTCTAAACAGCACTAATGACAAACTTCAATGCTCTGCTTTAGTCAAAGGGAGAGCATCCGATGCATTTAAATCATTTCTACAGCTATCAAACATTCACACTGTGTTTTCTTAATTCCTGCTCTTTCAGATGTCATATAAATACTCGATGAGGGGGCTTTGCAGCACTGAATGCTGCCTGAGGCTTATCACTGTTTGAGAGAAAGCAAACAGCTCTTGTTAGGTTTTCAATAAATTCTGTCCATAACCCTTTCAGTTTATTTCTTACACGAGGCAGAATATCCTCCAGCAATCAGTGTGTTGCTGAACGATAGCAGCGTTTTTGAAGTTACAACCCTTTTTTGATTTTCCGATGCTGCCCTTGAAGTCGTTTTGTTATGTGCGAATCAAAAGGAATATCCATATCTCATGCTTGTCCATCTGTGATTGCTGTATTAGTCCTCAGAAAGACGCTCTGCTAATGCCTGTGATTGACATAAGTGGGTAGCTTTTTGTGCCACTTAAAGTTGCTGCCATTCTGCAAACACTAACCAACACTGGTCTGATTCATCAAGTTCTTGAGGATGCAATATGATTTATGTTTTTTTCTCTAAGTGATTTCCAGAAAGCCCGTGTCCCAGAGGGGGTAATTAGATTGTCACTCAAAGTGAAGACCAAATGGGACAAGTAATACATAATATATGATTGACGTATATGTGATTACCATTATCTTTGAAGTAAATTTCAAACTGATGTTTAAGAGGACCAAGCCGTCCATTAAATCCTGCCAATTAGAAAACCGCACAGTACTGTATGTAATCACC
Organism: Cirrhinus molitorella; assembly: GCA_033026305.1. Classification (NCBI taxonomy): domain Eukaryota; kingdom Metazoa; phylum Chordata; class Actinopteri; order Cypriniformes; family Cyprinidae; genus Cirrhinus; species Cirrhinus molitorella. The sequence goes on along the minus strand of CM065118.1, from coordinate 9,644,227 downwards.
TGAATATATCACTTCCGTTCAGAAGAACTCTTGACGTGCCTCTCTTATTGCAGCAGAAAAACCCTTTTGAACGGTCTTGCTCTCTGTTGTCTAATTAGGCTGTTAACTTCTAAGACAACATACTAACGTCATGAAACCTAATAAAAAAGTAATTTGAAGTGCTCTACATAGGTAGCAACCCTCTTCATGGTCATGGCACACAAATAGCATTTCTTAATTTTCTTAATTAAGACACTTATGGTTGAGTTTGATTATTTATATATATATATGCATATACAATTGAGGTCAAAAGTTTACATACACCTTGCAGAATCTGCAAAATGTTAATTGTTTACCAAAATAAGAGGGATCATACAAAATGCATGTTATTTTTTATTTAGTACTGACCTGAATAAGACATTTCACATAAAAGAGGTTTACATATAGTCCGCATGAGAAAATAATAGTTAAATTTATAAAAATTACCCCATTCAAAAGTTTACATACGTTTGATTCTTAATATTGTGTTGCTACCTGAATGATCTACTGCTTTTTTTGTGATATTTATTCATGAGTCCCTTGTTTGTCCTGAACAGTTAAACTGCCCACTGTTCTTCAGAAGAAAAAAAACTGTATATTTGAACCTTTTCCAACAATGACTGTATGATTTTGAGATCCATCTTTTCACACAGGACAACTGAGGGACTCATATGCAACTATTACAAGGTTCAAATGCTCACTGATGCTTCAGAAGGAAAAGCAATGCATTAAGAGCCAGGGGTGTAAACTTTTGAACATAATGAAGATGTGTACATTTTTCTTATTTTGCCTAAATATCATATTTTTGCCCTTCAGAAGCTACAGAGGACACTTACATGTTTCCCAGAAGACAAAATAAGTAAAATTTACCCTGATCTTCAAATTTTTCACAGAACCCCTTAGTGCACTTAGTGCATTGTGTTTCTTTCTATAGCATTTGAACCCTCTGTAACAGTTGAATATGAAGTCCTCAATTGTCCTCATTGTGAAAAGATGGATCTCAAAATTATACAGTCATTGTTGGAAACAGTTTAAATACACAAAAATGCTGAAAAAACAAATAAATTGTGGGACCTAAAGGATTTTTTCTGAAGAACGGCGAACAGTTTAACTGTTCAGGACAAACAAGTGACTCATGAACAACTATCAATAAACAAACAAACAAACAAACAAAAAAACAGCTATTACTAATAATAATACAACTATTATTTTTTTCTTGTGGACTGTAAATGTCTTTTATGGGAAATACCTTATTCAGGTCAGTACTAAATAAAAAATCCCTCTTGTTTTGGTAAAATAATAAACATTTTGCAGATTCTGCAAGGTGCATGTAAACTTTTTACCTCAACCGTATTATATAATTGTTAGAGCTGTCAATTAAAATGTTTAATCTAATTACATGATGTGAAATTAATTGCAAACTTCATGAAACGTAACTTCATAAACAAGTGAGTGAGTAATTAATGCCAGAATTTTCATTTTTGGGTGAACTATCCCTTTAATAACCAAATCATTCAGTCATTCATTCAACCAATTTGTTCAAACGGCTAATTCACCCAAAAAGAAGCAAGTAGCTGTCTTTATGAACAGGTCAATAGATTCATTCTTAAACATGGATTCATTCAGTAATGAAACAGTGCCGTGTGTTACTCGGACAGACACAGTAGTTTTGCTGTAGCTTGTTTGGAACTGTTTTCGTTGGTGAAACTGAGCAAAAACAGACAATACTGTGTCTAAATTGCAAAACAATATTAATTTCTTGCTTGCAGGACTGTTGTATAAAATCAGTATCACATATGCATCCTTCATCATGCAGATATTCAAAAAAATGGCACTCGTGGTATTGCTAAAGTATAACATATGATATAAATGTAAGACAAAACTTACACTGGAGCATTTTGTCATCAGCAACTTTATGCACATACAACTGCAGTTTAAGTGAAAAAAAAATATATATAGAATAAATTATTTCTCTCTCTCTCTCTCTCTCTCTCTATATATATATATATATATATATATACATGCAAAGTAGTATTTAATTGTTTTTTTTTTTAACTGTATACCATTTAACTGTTAGCATTCGCACTGCTAAAGTCCAAGGGCAAAAGGGAAAAAAAGGCTGACACTAAGAATATTCCTTTTGTTTGATCAACATAAGAGGAAGATGAGTGCTTCACGTTCTCAAACACACAGTGTGTGCTGACATTTTTCAAAAGCAAATTGTGATCTTTAAAAAAGCAACTTCCTCCCACATCTGGGATTAAAACGATTATAGACTATTTTCGGGGTGTGTGATTCTGAGAGCGCAGTGATTTCTGTGCTGTTTAACAAACACTAGAGCGCTGGAAATAAGACTGATTTGCATTCGCCCACTCATCTACAGTGAACATGACGCGTTCTCTGAGGGATGACGCTGGTATCAGAACATGGCAGACGGTGTTTTTGAGATGTACAGTGAAAGGCTACAAGTGTTCCTCTAGCAGATCGACTGGATGGATGACTGTGTCTTTGACTAACGTCTGAGATACGTGACTCGTCGCATGCCTTCAACAGAGATCCTAAATATGCTGAAAAGAAAATAAGGAAAACATTCGATTTGGGAGTTGCCAAGGATCCCACAATGCAATATTATCACAATCTGCCATAAATTGTGCAAATTATCCTGTCAGCCGGGACAACGATTTAACCCTGCTGACCGAAATGTGACAGATTTTGAGATTTATTTTCATTTAGTACATACTTTTATCCAAAGCAACCTACTACAACAACAATTCCCTTGGAGCAACTGGGATTTAAGTGCCTTACTCACAGGCACAGTGGTCATATTTCATGGATCTGATCGTCTATTGCTCAAAACAGCAACCTTATTGCCTTTAGCCACCACAAAATCATCTACTATGAAAGCATTACATTTAATGTTTACGTTTTCCTGACAGGGTTCCAATATAATTCACTTTCTTTGTTTAACGAAACACAAGACGTCCTTATGAAAGATCAGATGGGATTAAATTAATATTTCACCCTAAAATATGGATAGAGGACTCAGATTTGTGAATTATTGTGATGTTTTTTATCAGCTGTTTGGACTCTGCAGAGCTGAGCAAGTGATGCAATGCTAGAATTCTCAACGTCTCTTCTGATGAAGAAACAAACTCATCTACATCTTAGATGACTTGAGGGTGAGTGAACATTTAACAAATTTTCATTTTTGGGTGAATTATTCCTTTAACCCTCAACCCCTATTCCAAGAAGAGTCACCATGTGCCTCATTGTCATTTTAAAACAGTTGCACACTGCACAATTTTTACCATCCTTTACGATTATTACTTCTCAGATTGTACAAGATTCAGCACAAAGGCAATTAATCAGCCGTTGGTGAGCACGTCACACTATGCGACCTGCAAATTTAGTGTCAGACGACAAAATCGTGGCAAGAATCATACAGTGTGCACCCAGCTTTAAGCTAATAAGCATGCTTTGCTCTGTTGAGGTTGCCTAATCTGGGAAATTACTTTTACAATTGTTGCTAATTATCATGCTCAATGAGTAAGAATTGGCTGCATTTGTTCCCACTGGAGCAGAAAAGCAGCACTAAGACAGATGAAGTTACAAAAGCTGTGACATGAGAGCAAGCCTTTCAGAAGCGAACACTCATCTAAACTTCGGCCTTTTGGGTGCTGACTAATTTTACAGTCATTAATTAATGCAGGACATTATGGAACCCCTAAGAGGCCATGCGCTATTCGTTTTTTTTTTTTTTCTTCTTCTTCTTTCTTTTCTCATTATTAAGACTTCATTTTTTTTGTAAATCTCAAAAGTACATAAGGTGTTTACCCGTGCTTGAAGTTGTTTGTTCTTTTCAAACATTTTGAAATGCAATACATGTATATTTCCATTCAAAAGTTTGGGTTGGTAAGATTAAAATGTTAAAAAAAAAAAAAAAGCTCTTACAAAAGCTGCAATTATTTGATTAAAAATGCATAAAAAAACAGCAATATTGCAAAATATTATTACAATTTAAAATAACTGTTTTCTATTTGAATATATTTTAAAATGCAATTTATTCCTGTGATGCAAAGCAGAATTTTCTCCAGTCTTGAGTGTCTCATTATCCTTCAGAAACCATTTTAATATGAATGACAAAAAAAAAGGCTGCAACTTTATCTTTGTAGGCATGTGGACAATTTTACTTCCAGCTAGCTTGAGTGTGCATGCTTATAGAATGTTGCTTGACAGATAAATTGAATGTTTTGCACCTGAAAAAGACAGAACAATAACTATGCATGACTTCTTAGGGCTTGCATACAATAGAAAAATGTTAATTTTATATATATATTTTTGGTTCAAACATAAGTGAATAAGTGCATTTCACTGCAAAAATAATACAGACAAAAAGTTCTTTTTGCAAAAATCAACATCAAAGTTGCATTGCATTATATAATTGCACTGCTTGCAATGAAACTCCGTATTAAATTTCCTTTTTCAAAACTTTTGGTGTTAAGACAGCCTGAACCATGCAACATACAGACTTATAATTATAAAAAACTTATCATTTTAGCCTCAGGTGTGGTATCTACATTTAAATATTAAAACAATATACCTTTTAGAATGAAAGAATACTTGATAGAATCAATAGAATCAATCTTGATAGTTCAGTATTTAAAGTGTATAGCTAACAGCGATGACATCATTGTAATATCTGCATTCCGAGTTTGCTTTTGGTCTTGTTTCTGTCACCTGTTTGTCTGTTTGTGACACTGGACCACAAAACCAATCATAATGAAAGCTCAATAAATAAGCTTTCCATTGATGTATGGTTTGTTAGGATAGGACAGTATTTGTCCAAGATACTGCTTTTTTTGAAAATCTGAAAAAAAATCGAAATATTAAGAAAATTGCCTTTAAAGTTGTCCAAATGAAGTTCTTAGCAATGCATTTTACTAATCAAAAATTCAGTTTGGATATATTTACGGTAGGAAATGTACAAAATATCTTTATGGAACATGATCTTTACTTATGTCCTAATGATTTTTGCCATAAAAGAAAAAACTATAATTTTGACCCATAGAATGTATTTTTGGCTATTGCTACAAATATACCCGTGCTACTTAAGACTGTGTTTGTGGTCTGGAGGCACATTAATCCATCTGTTTATCCATATACTGCATATACTTTTTGCTGCCAAGCAAGCAGTGGTATTTCCTTCATGAAATACAAAGGCTTGAGATGTGTACACTAACACGGACTCTGATTCTGCACCACGACAGCTCACATCATCGACGTTATGAGCATTGTGGTGCCTCTATTAAATTAAGTGACCTATCAATAGATGCAGAACACTGGTGAGGGGGAAACACAGTCTTGATTCGGTGTGGAAAAGAAATGATTTCTCCACCCCTACAGCACTCTTCACTATTGCGTCTCCCTCTCCTGTGACAACCGTGACAACACACCATGACGATCACAGAAATTGCCTATTATAGATGACAGTTCCGCTAAAGTTAATGCACAAAATGCCCCCGTGTTTTCAAAAGCGTATTGCACAGGTCAGACAGACAGCCTTTGGAAGACTAGGATGTTGAGCGTGAATAATCAGGATCTGGACAAATGCATGTATATACATGTATGGAAACAAGTACAACAAAATTCTTCAATTTTGCATAAGCTTGGACGATTGTGGTACCTTTTTATAATTTTTAATTGATACTTATATTCAGCAAGGTTGAACTCCTAGCTGTAGATTTCTTCTCCTCACCTAGAATGATCCACAAACGCATGCCCAAAATAAACCAAACATGTCTATAATGAGAATTCTGACCTCGGACTGAATGTTCTAGAATAATTTTATCTCACTAGTTCACAATTAACTGCACACAAACTGTTTTTTGTACAATCTACATGTGCTCACCCCAATCATTATCAAAGCACGTCCAGACCGCGTCAGCTTCTATCATGTTTAATGGTGTTACGGCAAAAGGGACTGAGCCATTTCACTGGCATGAAATTGATTTAGTGCACTGCCTTTAGGGGGCCGATAATGACCCCTCATCTCTGCATGACACACACCTTCATCTCCATTTCATACAGCCTTAAGAGGGAGAGAACAGCGTTTATCAATGTCCCCTGTTCCCTATATAATAGAGTTGAGATGGGCAGTATCTGTCTGGTGAACAGCATTGAGAGGTTAAGTGTTTTTACTATGTAGCACTTATGTTGAATAAAGCAGCTCAGTTACAAAGAAGCATAGTTTAACTACAGGTTACTACAAAGAGAGACCATACAGCAAAAAATAAATGAATAAATAAATTACCATGTTAGTGTGTATTTCCAAGTTGAATCTAGAATGCCATTTAAACTCTTGAATTTCAGTGTAATTGGAATTGAGGTAGCAAATAGGACACACAATTGTGATTTAAATTTCAAAGATGGATGTCTAATGTCATGGATAGAAGGATGGATGCATTGATGGATGGATGAATAGGTAGATGTATGTATGTATGTATGTATGAATGGATGGATGGACGAACAGATGAATGATAAATGGATTTCAAAATGTCAAATTTCAATGGATGGATTGAGATAAGAAAATAATGGAGGGAGAAAAGGAGGGAGGGATTGAATGATTGGATAGATGTACAGACAAGTGGACGATTGACATACGAATGGATGGATGGACAACTGGATGGATGGAACAGTGTATGGATTTATGGATGGAGGGAAAGATTAGATGATGAACAAGTGGACAAAACAAATGGATGGATGGCCAAATGGATAGATGAATGAATAAATGGACAGATAGATAATTGGATGAATGGAACTGGACGGATGTATGGATGGAATGAATGGAAGGACAGATGGATGGATGAATAGATGGAGAGATTGGATGGTTGGGTAGATGGTAGGGTTGTGCCAATAGACAATAGTATTGTGTATCGACGGTAGTCAGAGATATCGCCTGTTGCTGCTGCCTTTGACGATAGCAAGACAATTAATATTATTATCCATCAAAAATAGAAGCAACACAGTGAGCCACTTCTGGGACGTTCCAGAAATGTACCGTGGCATGGCTGGTATAAACAAGCATTGACTAGAGTGGCCGCGATCAGCTCTGGTGGCCGCATAGAGCCGTAACACACCACAGACGTGTGTAGTGTAAATAAGGGCTAAAAAATGTATTAATTAATCATGCAGTGTAGATAGCTTCACTGATTATAACGGGAGTGCATATACTCGCGCTAGACTGAAATCAGTAATGATGTTTGGTAACTTAAATGTTTTTTTGTAGCTGATTTTTAAATAACTGAGGACATGTAAGCATTATAATTGGCAACTTACAATGTGTCTATTAAATTGTTGTCATGTTAAATACAAATTCAGTCATATTAAAAACATTATGCTGCTTTAAGCCTTATGCTGGAGTTGGTTAATGAAACTAAGTAAATAAATAAATGAGCACGATAATATCGCGTATCGGCGAACTCACAGGCTGACAATAGAACAATATGACAATTGTCCAACACTAAGAGATGGACAGACAAATGGACATATGAATGGATGGATGGATAGCTGGACGGACTGATGGAATGAATGAATGCACAAATTGATATGGATGGATGGAACTCCAATTCAAATGCCAGTTGGCTGATATTTGTACAACCTTTAGCATTTTCTTTTTAAAAAAATGAAGAACTCACCTTCATGAAGCCTAAGTGTTCTACTATCAATGTAATCCATGTCAAAAGCTGATTTCTATTCTGGTCTCTAGATATGGCTCAAATGACATTCAGTGTCTATTCTGTTTTCAAGTCTGATTGCTTATAAAAAGGTCTGACTAAGCCACACGATTTGAGGTATCATTCATGTCTGTAGTGCAAACAGTACAGGATGAGTAATGCATCAAAATGTAATACTTTTATAGGTTTCAGGTTTGTTCAAATGCTTTAGCAAACACCACTTATAATACCAAATACTGCTATAGTCAGGCGTAATGGGTTCATACTGGCACTGTGTGAGAGCTGGGGAGCACTTAAGCAACAAATGAACCTGAAACAATGATAAAATATGAGATGAGCAAGGATTTTGTGGAACAGAGGTGTTTTCTATCTCAAGAGAGGTATATGTTCATTTTTATTACCAAAATGATGTGATTATAGACACTCGTTCGGTCGCTGGTAGGGCAGGAATATGGTTGAAACCGCACAGTGCATTAATTCAATGGGGAAAGTATCCTTTTAAACCCCAATCATAATGGAGTGAAGTGCTTTTCAAAATTGAAAAATGGAGCTGAATGACCCTGTCCCACTTTTTGAGGAGGAGGAAAAAAGGCAGCCGTTCCTTGCCGTGATTCTGACATCAGAAAGCGGTTATTGCTCCGACAGCTTCATTGTGTCATTGTACATGGCCGTCTGTCAAAGCGACCGCGTGTCAGGGTTGCCGCAGACATGTTGGCGGGTGTCTTCACATGTGAGCTGTTGTTCTATGTGTGGCTCCATTGACTGCTTCATTGGCTTGGGCAAGGTGAGTCAGTCAGCCGTGAAATCTTTGGGTTTGATGATGTGTGCTAAACAGCCCTTGGCTTATTGCAGTAATGTAGCCGAGGAAGGTTTAAGCCCTTGTGACAGCGATGATAGGATCTTAATAGGCAGGTGAGCTATCAGGGCAAAGAGCATGGAGGGAGGCAAAGGGGAGGGTTTTCGCGGTGAAGCAAAAATAAACCCTGTCACATGCAGTTAGTGATGTTACAATCATGAGTCATAACTCAGTCGTCCTACCTAATATTGGACAAAAAGCAGATCTCATGCTACAGTATTTCAGACGTCTAATGGCGACACTAAGAATACTGTTTAATATACACTGTTGTTCAAAAGTTTGTATTTTTTTATTCATTTATTAGAAATGAATACTTCTATATCAGACCTAAGTGATAGTAAAGACACCTATAATAATCTTCTACTATTCTTCAAAAATATTCAGGCAACTGTTTTCAAAAATTATAATATTACATTGTTTCTTGAGCAACGAATTGCCTTTAAAGAATGATTTCTGAAGAATCATGTGACACTGAAGACTGGAGTAATGATGCTGAAAATTCTGTTTTGACCACAGGAATAAATTATCATTTAAAATGTTACATTAGAAAAGTTATTTTAAATTGTAATATTTCTAAATTATTGAATTAATTGTCAATAATAAACAATAATAACAGTACACTGAGCCTTAGTGAGCTTTACAGCCATCTGATTCAAGATTTCTGAATAAAAACCCCAAAATAAAAATTCTGTCATTAATTTTTCACCCTTCAATTCTATATTATACAAAATAATTGAACTGTTCTGAGTTTATTAAAAAATAAATAAATAAATAGAATTTCTTGGCACTGTATACATAACATTTTTTTAATAAATATACCAAAAAGCAATTCTATATTATACTAAAGAATTGAACTGTTCTGCATGAGTTTATTAAAAATGATTTTAAATAGAATTTCTTGGTAAGAGAAACAGCACTGTAAAAAAATGTTTTCTCAGGTAACTTAGAATGTGCATCATTTAGTTGCATCAAGGGTCAAAACAAATATAAATAGCACATTAAAGTTAAAAGTTCTACAGGTCTAGTATAAAAAAATGTTTTTTGCTCAGGTGGCCATAATGTCCACCGGATAGAAAAATTTTGGATGTAAACATTGAATGTAAACATCACAGACTGACCTCTCTGCTCAATAAAGTGAATACAAACTTCAAAGCTTCTTGGTTTGCAGTGTTCAAGGAAGTAAAGAAAGTATTTTTTAACTTTTAAATGTATTTGTTATGTGGGATGTATTATTTATTAAAAACAGAAGCCCTAGAGCACAACAACATATCCTGATGAATCCGGATTATTCTAAATGCAGTAGCGCATACTCACAGTTAGTAATTATCATAATTCCCGACCAGAATATCTACATATGAGCGCTTTCCCCACAAGCTCACATTCTGCAAATGTATCCTTACACTCTATAAAAGCTTTATGCAGCAATGAAACAATTTTTATGCACGAATCAAGTTTTATGCACATATAAATAATTTAGGAAAAAGGATTTATTGTAGAGTCATTTTGTTATTCAATTTCTATGAATAATATCTAAAAATGTGCAAATCAATACATTACTAGTCAAAAGTTTTGAGATTTTTAATGTTTTTTAAAGAAGTATGTTCTGTTCACCAAGCCTGCATTTATTTGATCCAAAGTAAAAAGCAGTAAAAATATGAAATATTTATACTATTTAAAATAACTGTTTTCTATTTGAACATATTTTAAAATGTAATTTATTTCTATGATCAAAGCTAAATTTTCAGCATCATTACTCCAGTCTTCAGTGTCACATGATAATGCTTCAGAAATCATTCTAATATGCTGATTTGCTGTTCAAGAAACATTTATTATTATTATTATTATTATCAATATTTAAATCCGTTGAGTGTTTTTTTTTTAGCTTGAAGTCAGTATATAGAAATTAATACTTTTATTTAGCAGAGATGCTTTAAATTGATCAAAAGTGATGGTAAAGACATTTATAATGTTACAAAAGATTTCTAATTTAGATAAATGCAGTTATTCTGAACTTTTGATTCATCAAAGAAATCTGAAAAAATACTACTAAGCTGTTATTAACATAATAATAATAATAATAATAATAATAAATGTTTTTTTAAGATTTCTGAAGTATCATGTGCCTGGAGTAATGATGCTAAAAATTCAATTCTGAAATTTAAAATTACATTTTAAAATATATTCAAACAGAAAAAGAGTTATTTTAAATTGTAAAAATATCTCAATAATAATAGATTTTTGTTTGTTTTTGCTGTAGTTTAGATCAAATAAATGTAGGCTTGGTAAGCAAAAGAGACTTAAAAAAAAAACATTAAAATCTTACTGTTCAAAAACTTTTGACTGGTAGTGTATACATAACATTTTAATAATTATTTTTAATAAATATAACCAAAAGCTAATTTCTTTTTTTTAATTTGTGGATCAAGATTTTTGAATACAAACACAGCACACAGGTTTTATACATAATATGCATGTGTACTGAATGAGATCCAATGGATCTGTAATGTCATATATTTTATATCAGGCAATATGACGCAGTCTGATTATATTACAGATCTGAAGATCTGAGGCTGGACAAAATGTCTGATTATAATTCAGATAAAACAATGACCATAAGATAAGACCCAAGCCTGATGCTCTCTTAAAACATCCTCTCCTGACAGGAAATGAATGCATTATATGGAACTGAATCTAATAAAACATCTTAAATATACCCAGAGGAAATGTTGCAGGGAGAAATGCTCGAAAACAACATTTCCTTTGTACTTTCTTCTTGGTAATGCAAATAAATAAATATCTGTTTTCTTATTGGCATTTTGATTGATAGCAGACAGGAACTGATTAAAAGAAGCTTCCCTCCACAGAATCGGGAAATTCTTCAAGCAAAAAGCAAAAAAATTAAGCATGTTTACATAAAAGACAAGACAGGATATGATCGAGCCACCCCTTGCACTAAAAATAATCAGGCATTTAGGCTTTATTTAAACAGTAGTTGCTTAATATAAGTATTATTTATTGCTGATATGTGTTTCTTCCACCCACTTAACCTTAAGAATTAACTACCGTCTGACAAGTCCATTTAGTATTGAAGACTATCGTAAGTATACTTGAGAGTAAACAAATTCTCAAGAATGATGAGCTTGAATTAAGATGCAAACATTATTTCCCTCTCTTGATTTTTATCCACAATTACAACCAAACAACAAAATAAAGCTTAACCATTAGCAGAAATGCCCTGATTGGTTTGAAAGACAAGCAAAATCAGCTGGACATTGTGTGGCACAACGTCTATTCATAATTTGATGATTTAATAGCAATCTAAGGGCCCAAACACTGAAAGCGAGAAACACACACACATGCACACAAAATCAGATTTTACTGCCTGCCCTAAAATAGTCTGTGATCAAACTCCAACGGCAAAAAAAGGCTCCCGAATGATTGAGTGAGGCAAAAATCCAATACAGCTCAATCTGAGGTAATGGCTGCCTAAGACCTCCAGCTGATTTGAAGAGAAAAACAGTACAAGTGGTGTATTGTGGGAAGGCCAGCGTGCTGAAAAGGGCTCATATTGACGTCACGCTTTAAGTGTCAATCCTTTTATGCCTCTTCAACCTTGCCAGCGATCGTGAGACATAATGAGCCGCTCAGATTTTCTGGCTCTCGCAGGAGTGTCACAACAAAGTGAGAGAGAGCATTTCATGTTATGACACATATATGAGAAAAGTGCAGGGGGTCTTGGGTCATGGGAGTTATGTATAAACTCAGTGTGTTTATGTTGGTTTAGGAGAGCAGTCTTTGAAAAGCAAAAATGGATTTGAGGTCTGCAATAGGGATGGGAAACAAAAGATCATTTTCTGTAATTTGTTTCCTCTGACATATTGCCTCGTACACACAGTCATTATTCAAAGACAGGGTGAAATGAGGGCAAAGCTGGGATAAGATGGCAGTCTCAGGTAAATAACTGCAAAAGAGACAGAGAAGGGGTGGCTGAAAAGAGTTTATTTATAGATGTTTGTTAAATGTTTAGCTTAAACCTTTGACATTTTGCCTTAAGCAGTTTTCATTAATAGAAACAACAGTAATATAATTTTTAGGATCAAATAATGTACTTGTTTTATTATAAATACAATTACAATTTGATTTAACCATTTTACATGTTGTGTTGTTTGTTATTATAACTATTAATATTATAACTAGTATAATATTATAACTATAACTATTAATATTATATAATATTATGATATTGTACAGTTATTGCTGCTTGTCCCCATGCATCATCTACAGTTTTCAGTTATTTTATTTAAGAATTTGATGTTTTCATTCAACAAGGATGCATTAAATTGATCAAAAGTGACAGTAAAGAATTTTACAATGTTACGTATCATAATTTCCACACAAATATTAAGCAGGACAGCTGTTTTTAACATTAATAATAAATGTTTTTTGATCAGCAAATCTGCAAATTGCAATGTTTTCTAAAGGATCGTGTGACACTGAAAACTGGAGTAATGATGCTGTAAATTCAGTTTTGATTTTTTTTAAATTGTAGTAATATTTCACAGTATTATGGTTTTATTGTATTTATATCAAATCAGTCTAGCAAAAAAATTCTTAAAAAATCTTACTGAACTCAAACTTTTATCTTTGAATATGTCTCATCCAATAAATGGTCTGGCTGCATAAACTGCTTAGAATAGTCTTACAAGCTAGTCGTCTTTTTTTTTTTTTAACTTTAAGACTGATCATACATTTTTAAAGCTGGTTACATTAAAAACAGAAAAAATAAGTCTCATTATCCCTTGGTCTATCATAGTGACTAAGTTTATGCAACTGGTTTCAGAAATTAGAGTCTGAACTATAGAGGCATCAGAGACAGCAGCAAATTCCAGAAGATCTGGCCGAAGTAAGGTTTCTCTTGGCAGAGTGCTGAAAGGCCACTGACATATTTGAACTATAAACAAGTACATTCAAGTACAAACCTCTTAAAACGTCTTGGTTACGTATGGTAACCCTCGTTCCCTGATGGAGGGAACGGAGACGTTGTGTCGAAGTGACGACTAGGGGTCGCTCTTGAGAGCCCGAATACCTCTGACAGCTTTGAGAAAAGGCCAATGAGAATTGGTATGCAGTATTTGCATAGCCCGCTCCGCCCCGGAGATCCGGGCATAAGAGGGGGGGGCTAGGCAACACTCATTGTTCTGATCTGAGGAGCCGAAGCACCCGGCTACACTCAGAGGCGGTCCGAGGTTGTGGCAAGGGGGACACAACGTCTCCGTTCCCTCCATCAGGGAACGAGGGTTACCATACGTAACCAAGACGTTCCCCGTCTGTCGTTCACGTTCGACGTTGTGTCGAAGTGACGACTAGGGGTCCCAGTTGAAAACGCCACAACCAGCGGACCGCGTCACGAGTGCATGGAGTGCAAATATTAACAGGTCTTGCGTGTTAGATAAATGTCACTCACCTCTACGTGACCTTCCAATGCCCAAGAGCTTCAGCCAGCCTTTCCTCACCTTTGGTTGAACATCTTGGAGAACATTGGGCCAGTGTCCGTCCTCCCCGGGGGGGGATGGGCACTACGGAGACCACACCCTGCCCGGAGGGAGGTATTTGTGTGGAGAATACACTTGAGGGCTCGCACTAGGGGAGCACAACAAGGGGACGATCCTGAGGCAGGCTCCGCATGAGGAGAGACTGCTGAGCTCAGGGTCGGAGACAAGTTTTGTCTTAAGGCAGTGGTTCTCAAACTTTTTTGGTCGTGCCCCCCTTTAAACGTATAAAAAAATCTGGCGCCCCCCTTCTTCCCGAATTTCCATCCCACCCGAGACTAACAAATAATTTTATTACCATTACAAAAAAAAATAATGCTTTTTTAATTGTAAAAATCTAAAAGGGAAAAAAACATCTGCAACACTTGAAACTTAAAATAGCACTGAGAGAATAACTGTATTACTTTTATTTTTGCTGTTTTATGCTGTCCCCAAGGCATAGGGCACACACACACACACACACACACACATACAGACCTTTCCTCCTCACCTACGCAATTAACACCGTTTCTACACCAGACGCGAGCGGCAAAATACAGTAGAACCTATTTTAATCAGTACCCATTATAAACTTAAGTCACCGTGTCTAAACCGGACTCTACAGTTGTCGCGTCGCGTCACAGCGCAAAAGCTCTTCACTGGACGCAACAAAGCGAACGTTGCAAATCATTTTAACTTTGTGTCAGTACGTCATAAACAAAAAAAGGCATCAGCTTAATGTCGGGGATTTATCGCGCTCCACATTGAGTATAGACAGCATGTTTACAATGGTAGTTTTGTTGCGTCCCGTTTAGAGCTGTTGCGACGTGAAAACTGTAGCGTCCGGTGTAGACGCAGAGAAGCTGTGTTTAAGATACGTCTCCTCATATTTTCTGCATTTAGCTTTTGAATGACTAGCACCTGCCTGGGTCTGTGCGACTTCATTTGTTGCTTTCACAGACCAATCCGTCTCCCATTGTAAGTTACGCCCGACTTTTTTTTATTTTTTAATTTTTCTGCAGATGGACCGCGCCCCCCCTGCAATACTCTTGCGCCCCCCCTGGGGGGCGCGCCCCACACTTTGAGAACCACTGTCTTAAGGGAAACACCGCATCTCTGGGAGTATAGGTGGAGATACACACATGGGGCCGCATTAGGAGCCACTACATGTGGGGCACCAACCTAATATGAGAGTTCACAAGAGGCAACCTAACCTCATATTAGATTCTGATAGCTAGTTCCTCCGCTGAACATAGCTACGTTGCGGGTGCAACATGATGGAAATTGTCGTTCAGGGTTCACGCCAGGAAACTTACTGAACTGGGGAAGCGTCATCACCCGTGGGGAACGACGCTTCAGCAAGCTTCTACACCGTGTCAGCTTCAGGAGTTACTGGGCTTGCGTTCAGGACTCCCGAAGAGACTGGTTCTACACGCAGATTGTAGAACCTGGCAAACGTGTTAGGTGTAGCCCAACCTGCAGCTCTGCAAATGTCTGTTAAAGAGATCCCGTTCGCCAGCGCAACCGACGCTGCGACGCCCCTGGTGGAGTGGGCGTGCACCCCCAGCGGGCAGGGCACCCCTGTGGCCTGGTAGGCCAAACGAATCGCATCCACAATCCAGTGGGAAATTCTTTGTTTGGAGACAGCTTTCCCCTTCTGCTGTCCTCCAAAACAGACAAAGAGCTGACTCGACCGTCTGAAGCTTTCAGTACGTTCCAAGTAAATGCTCAGGGCACGGACTGGGCATAACAAGGAGAGGTTGGGGTCGCCTTCCTGAGAAGGGATAGCTTGCAGAGTGACCACCTGGTCCCTGAAGGGAGTGGTGGGCACTTTGGGCACATAACCGGGCCGGGGTCTCAGGATAACGTGAGAGTTAGCCGGCCCGAATTCGAGGCACGAGTCACTGACGGAGAGGGCTTGGAGGTCTCCCACTCTTTTGATCGACGTGAGCGCAGTCAGGAGAGCCGTCTTTTGGGAGAGAGCACTGAGTTCGACTGACTGGAGCGGCTCAAAGGGATCTGACTGTAGGCCCCGGAGGACCACAGACAGATCCCAAGAGGGGACAAGGCGCGGTCTGACGGGGTTCAGCCTGCGTGCACCTTTAAGGAATCTTATAACCAAATTGTGCTTCCCAACCGATCTACCTTCCACCAGGTCGTGGTTAGCGGCAATAGCGGCTACCTGGACCTTAAGTGTTGAAGCAGAAAGGTGTCTATCCAGTCCTCCTTGGAGGAAGGAAAGCACCGTTCGGATGCCACATCTCCGTGGGTTCTCCCCCCGGGAGGAACACCAGTTTGTGAATTTGCGCCATCTGAGGTCGTACAGCCGCCTCGTGGAAGGAGCTCTCGACTGCAACAGAGTGTTTACCACTGCCAGTGGGAGATCTCTGAAATCCTCCTGGTCGCGTCCAGGGACCATACGTGGAGGTTCCAGAGATCTGGGCGCGGGTGCCATATCGTGCCCTTCCCCTGTGAAAGGAGGTCCTTCCTCAGGGGAATGCGCCAGGGAGGAACGGGGGAGAGGAGCACCAGCTCTGAGAACCAAACCCTGTTGGGCCAGTAGGGGGCCACCAGCAGGATCTGTTCTCTGTCCTCCCTGACTTTGCACAGGGTCTGTGCAATTAGGCTCACTGGTGGAAACGCATACTTGAGGAGGCCCTGAGGCCAGCTGTGTGCCAGTGCATCTGTGCCGAGGGGCGCCTCGGACAGACCGTACCACAACTGGCAGTGAGTGTTCTCTATCGAGGCAAACAGGTCGACCTGGGCCTGACCGAAAAGACTCCAGATCAGCTGAACCGTCTGAGGGTGAAGTCTCCACTCGCCCCGAAGCGAAGTCTGTCGGGAGAGCGCGTCCGCTACCCAATTGAGTTCGCCCGGTATGTGGGTGGCTCGTAGAGACTTGACATTGTTTCGACACCAAAGGAGGAGATGGCGGGCTAGCTGTGACATGCGAAAGGAGCGTACACCGCCCTGGTGATTGATGTAGGCTACAGTCGCAGTGCTGTCTGTGCGGACCAGCACGTGTTTGCCCTGAACCAAAGGTCGGAACCTCTTCAGGGCCAAAAACACTGTCAGCAGCTCGAGGCAATTGATATGCCAATGCAGCCGAGGGCCCGACCAGAGCCCTGCAGCTGCTTGCCCATTGCATACGGCGCCCCAGCCTGTGTTGGATGCATCTGTCGTAACCAAAATGCGCCTGGACACTTGTCCTAAGGGCACCCCGGCCCGTAGGAACGAAATGTCTTTCCAAGGACCGAGGGTTTTTAGACATACGGGTGTGACGTGCACCCGGTATGAACCCTGGCGCCATGGCCATCTCGGGACTCGGGAACGCAGCCAGTGTTGTAACGGTCTCATGTGCATCAGGCCCAGCGGCGTGACGGCGGCTGCGGATGCCATGTGACCCAGGAGCCTCTGAAATTGTTTGAGGGGGACCGTCGGGCTGCGTGAGAGCTTCTGGACGCAGCTCAGCACTGACTGTGCACGCTCCGGGGAGAGCCGTGCACTCATGGCAACCGAGTCTAGTTGTATACCGAGAAAAGAGATGCTCCGTACCGGGGCGAGCTTGCTCTTTTCCCAGTTGACCCGAAACCCCAGATGGGCCAGATGGTTGAGAACCACATCCCTGTGTTTGCATACCAACTCCTGAGAGTGTGCTATGACCAGCCAGTCGTCGAGGTAATTGAGAATGCGGATGCCCCTCTCCCGGAGAGGGGCAAGGGCTGCCTCTGCGACTTTCGTAAAGACGCGGGGAGACAGGGAGAGCCCAAATGGAAGGACTTTGTACTGAAATGCTCGACCTTCGAAGGCAAACCGCAGGAAGGGCCTGTGTCTTGGAAGAATCGAGACATGAAAGTACGCGTCTTTCAGGTCTATCGCCACAAACCAATCCTGGAATCTGATGCACGTGAGAATGCATTTGAGCGTTAGCATTCTGAAGGGGAGCTTGTGAAGGGCCCGATTCAGAATCCTCAGATCCAGGATTGGTCTTAAACCGCCACCTTTCTTGGGTACAATGAAGTAGGGGCTGTAGAACCCTTTCTTCATGTCGGCCGAGGGGACCGGCTCTATCGCGTCCTTCACCAGAAGGGTCGCGATCTCCGCCCGAAGAACCGCAGCATTCTCGTCCCGAACCGCGGTAGAGAAGATGCCGCTGAACTTGGGCGGGTTGCGTGCGAATTGGATAGCATAGCCGAGTCGGATGGTTCTGAGAAGCCAGCGAGAGAGGTTGGGTATCTCGAGCCAAGCTGTAAAACTCTCTGCCAACGGTCTCAGGGGGACCACCGACGTACCTCGGGTGGGTACGGTGTGACTGAGTTGTGGTGAAAGCCCTTTGTTCGGGGGCGTGCTGTCCCGGAGGACACAAGGTGCTTTGATCGCCATAACCGACATACAAGGATCCGTGAGAAGATCGCCTGAGCTCAGGGGATCGACTGACGGATGCGCTTGTTTCTCTGTCAAAGTATGCAGAAGCGCAAGTTTTGCGGTTGAGCATGCTTTGATGTGTTTTGGTGGCTGGGTACCCCGGAGGGACCCAGCCATGGGAGGATCGACCATCGGAACCGACAGACAAGGATCCATCAGAAGATCGCCTGAGCTCAGGGGATCGACTGATGGATGCACTTGATTCGTCAAAGCATGCCGAAGCGCAGGCCCTGCGGTTGAGCATGCTTTGACATGTTTTAGTGGCTGGGTACCCCGGAGGGACGCAGTCACATAGATTTTTTTCGCCCAGAGGAGAAAATTGCTCTTTTATTGACCATGTGGTGGCCGTCTGCCGAGAGGCAGACAGCCGGGGTGGAGCCGAAACCCACACTCGTCCCCTCGCCGAGTGTGGATCCAGACAGGTCAGCAGATCTCTCTCCTCCGGGCTGCTCGTTTCAGGAACGCTTCGAAGCCTGACGAGGGTTCTTAGCGGCCTGAGACTGAGCTAACGGCGCCACCTTCTTGCGAGAGCTCGACCGCAAGGCTGGTTTAGGTGCAGGACCAGCCTGTGGCGGGCCCTGAGCCGGTCTGGAAGGCGGTCGTCCTCGGCGTGAAACAGGCGGAGGCTGCTGCCTCGGGGGTGCGGGCCCGGGGGGCGGCGCCCGACGAGGCAAGATGTGTTTGATAGCCTCCGTCTGTTTCTTCACTGCGGAGAACTGCTGTGCAAATTCCTCGACAGTGTCGCCAAAGAGACCAGCCTGAGAAATGGGGGCGTCAAGAAAGCGAACCTTCTCAGCGTCCTTCATTTCCGCCAGATTCAGCCAAAGGTGGCGCTCCTGGACCACCATAGTGGACATCGCCCTCCCCAGAGCCTGCGCCGTGACCTTCGTAGCTCGTAGAGCATAGTCAGTCGCCGAGCGCAGATCCTGCAAAAGCTCTGGTTTGGGAACACCCTCGTGCAACTCGCTAAGAACCTTGGCCTGATAGACCTGCAGGACGGCCATAGCGTGAAGGGCGGACGCAGCTTGTCCAGAAGCAGCATAAGCCTTCCCCACGAGAGCGGAAGAAGCCTTACATGCCCTGGACGGGAGTTTTGGGCGGTCCCGCCAGGTGGCGGCGGTCTGCGGGCAAAGATGCACCGCGATCGCACGCTCCACGGCGGGAACCTCCGTATACCCCTTCGCTGGACCTCCATCGAGGGTGGTGAGAGAGGAAGAACCGCTAAGACGCGTTCTGGCTGAAAAAGGAGCCTTCCACGACTTAGTCAGTTCCTCATGCACTTCCGGGAAGAAAGGAACTGGGGTAGAACGTGGCCGAGAACCACGGTCGTTACCCAGATACCAATCATCCAGCCGTGAGCGCTCAGGATGGGGCGGAGACTTCCACTCAATCCCGATTGCTTTGGCCGCCCGTTCGAGCATGGCCGCCATTTCCGCGTCTGCTACTGACTGAGAACCCGCCCCCGCAGCGGGTGCCTCAGATAGCGCGTCTGCTTCAGATGGCTGCCCACTCTCCGATGCTGCAGACACTTCTTCCTCCCCCGCAGGAGCCCCGAATAACCAATCCAACCCGTACTGAGACGAGTTTTCAAAGTCATCCGAAAGCTCGACCGGCAGACACACAGAGCGCGAGGGACGCGGGGAATTACCCGGCGAAACGCTCGCGCTCTCTCGCTCTTCATCAACACGCGCCGCGGCAGCCTCGTACCCGGAAGTAGAAGGACGAGCCGCGGTAGCGGTTGATGCGAGCCGCGGTCTTTTAGTAAAGAACGCGACTCGCGAACGAAGTGTGCTGAGGGGCATGTCCTCGCAAGCAGGACATCCGCCCTCGCCGAACGCTGCTTCAGCATGGTCACGACCCAAACATTGAAGACAGAGCTCGTGCCGATCGTTTTGGGAGAGAAAGAAGCCGCAACCAGAAGGACACGGAAGGAAAGGCATAGTAAACACACAAACCCACCGTGTCTGCACTCTTTTAGAGAAATTTGCTCTTTAGATTTTATTAAGAGGAAATCTGCTCTTCAAGATTCGCCGTCGAAGCACCCAGGGGACTCTCACTGCTACTGCGTTCGAGAAGGAAGAGACCGCTGCCCGTGCCGTAGATCCAACGACGAGAGAGGTGAGTAACGCTGCTTCTCAATGAAGAGACGCTGCATTCGGCTCCGAAGAAACAGAACAATGAGTGTTGCCTAGCCCCCCCCTCTTATGCCCGGATCTCCGGGGCGGAGCGGGCTATGCAAATACTGCATACCAATTCTCATTGGCCTTTTCTCAAAGCTGTCAGAGGTATTCGGGCTCTCAAGAGCGACCCCTAGTCGTCACTTCGACACAACGTCGAACGTGAACGACAGACGGGGAACTACATTCCATGAAACAAAAACAGTAATATTTTTAAAATTATAGTGGATTTGCGCATCCACCATTACACTCGCTGTAAGAAATACCACAAGTGGAGTGATACAAATACAAATGGAAAATGGATGCTGGAGTTCTGTTGCACTCTTATATCGCACTCTTACTAGCCAATCAGATTTAGGGATATATATATATATATATATATATATATACGCACGCACACAGTTATCGTGATCTAAATATAGTCATATCTTCATATGTTTTTTGTGGTACTGCCCACCTCTACTACAAATGTAGGTTTGAATATAAAGCTATATCCCTGAAAACACTGGCTCCACAGTGATATAAACTATAATATTAGCAGAGGAAGTCAGGCTAACCAAAGAAAGACTCGCAGGCATTTCCGCCAACTGCCTCCCCAAGGTCTGAGACTGGAGGATGCATTCAACTCAAATTCTATTCACACAAACCCACACAGCACAAACCAAAACCTATCTGACTCACGATGTGCCAGACCACTGTTTAAAAGCAGGCTCTAAACATAGCCTAAAACCAAAGCCGAGAACTCCTATTATGTTACAGAGTCCCTCGAGATGATTGACAACTAAAAGACTGAGGAAATCTATTGTGTTGCTTCAAGAATGGATGAAGAGAATTAAAATTATTTTGCTATTTTTGCTTTTTTCACAGGGAATAAAATATCTAAAGTCAACGGGAAATCAAAATGGACCCTTTTTACCTAGACGCGTGAAAACACAAGTGTTTGTTTTTATAATCTTTTATCAAAATGTATTGACTACTCCCATCCAACCACCTGTCGTAAAGAGACCAATGTTTCACAATCCTACCAATAAAATCCCATCCAACCAAATATCCATTGACTTTCCTGAAAATACAGAGCAAAAAGATGCCTTCATGGCGACATTAAGAAAATGTAGCAAAATAATCTAGTCGTACCTTTTATCCCAAATTTGTTGCGTCTGCTGTATTTGTTGATGAGGACGAAAATTACAATGAGGAAGACGCAGCCAAAGCCAGCCAGACCAACAGCAATCGACATCTACAGGAAAAAAGCAATAAAGCAGTCAATGACACAGCTACGTCTGCTGAAACTGAATTTAAAGGAAAGCTTCAGCCTTTTGCTTTTTCAGACAGAAAGAACATCTTACCCCAAATGAATCTTCAGGACTCTTTGCCTCATCTTCAGGTGTTGGGGCTACAGGAAATAGACAAGACACTGCACAATTAAGGAGGACACACTTTATTTCCTCAGTATTAGTTTTAACTAAAAGTAAAAAAAGGGGGGGGGGGGGGGGGGGGTGAGTTTTAATTTAAATTTTTTAATTAAAAAAAATAATAATTTACAATTAAAAATAATTGTAAATATGTTTTGTTAAATGCCATAAATGCAATATTAAACATAACAAAAAAAAAATACAAAAATAAAATAAAAATGTTGCATTGGCAACCAACTGAATAAAGCTAAAGCTATAGTACTAGAATTACTAAAACTGAAAAATAAATGAAAGCTAAACAGAAATGTAAAAAAAAAGTTATAATGCTAAATAAGTAAATAAAACAAAAACAACATAACAAAATCACTAAAACTTAAACTACAATTAAAAATAAAAAAATTAAAGCTAATTCTAAATTTTAAGAAATACTATAATATATAAGTAATACTAAAATAGCACCGATATAGAGTAGAGCAGGGCTAGTTGTCACATTTTTTTAATATTGACTTTTTACATATTAATCCTTGGCCAAAAAAGCTAAACAGGTTAAAAGTTTCCACCATTGTTTCTCAGGGCAAAAAAATTTAGCCGTTTAACACACATTGACACACATGTTCATACTATGTGGAGTAAGCTGTCACCAGAGCTGGGTAGATTACTTACAAATTGTAATCCGTTACTGATTCTAGATTACATGTCAAAAATTGTAGTCAGTAACGTAATCGATACATTACACATTTTAGGTAATATAATCAGATTACTTTTAGATTACTTTTGACTTAACTCAATGATTTAAATAATATTATTGTGTACAATAATGATGTAAAAAATGCAAAGAGTAAGAAAATACGTTCCATTCAGTGTAATTTACAACATGAAGTGCATTAAACATTATATTACATCAAGGTTTCTCAATCTAGGGTTCCTAAAGGAACTGCAGGGGGTTTGTGAGTTTAATGAAAAGCTAACAATTAATTAAATCATTAAAAAAATGTAAATTAAAATTAATTTTGAACAGTCCCTTAGTTGAACAGTCCCCACTTGCCATTAAACTGCTTATTATAATGTAATTTATAATTGTATAAAATAACAAGATATAAAATCAAGTGATAACCACTAACCAAAAACAACAACAATAATAATAATAATAATAATAATAATGACAACCTGCCAAAATGTGTATGTACTGTATATAAAATGTACTCAAGTCTTAATGTATGGTAGTGTGCTGCCAAATTTCAAAATATCCACATTTAAGAAATACATTTATTTTTCATCAAACTTTTGACTTAATAACTGTGACAACTTTCCCCTTGAAAACTAGAGCCCCAATGTAAACTGTTTTGGTTCAGGAGGTTTTTGCCTGAACCTGTGTGGCTTGTTCATATGTGTCAGGGAGGAATTGCCATTTAATTGAGTCATAATGGCAGAGGTGCAGCAGGGCTCAGATATTGCTGCATCACGCACCCAAAGCACGAGCCGTCCTCCGCTGGACCCGAAAACAATTACAATGTCCTGAACTCTTAATGCATAGAGCTTGTAAACGTGCCAAAAACGTGCTGCAATTCATAAGGGCTATTCTTCAATCTACCTCTGTATAGTGTCATTAGGGCTGTCCTGTAAGGAACTAAGGAAAATGTAAAGTATGGGATGGTACAAGGTTGATACGTTGTGCATTTTTGCTTGCCAAGTTCTGTGGTGTTCTTGTTATTTAGAGGAGCTGTTATTATTGCTTGAAGGATGATATTGTTTTATCAAATTATTCAATGTTGAACTTAGCATCATAGATTATGGCGTATTTGAAGTCAAATATTTGTTTTATTTTAACAAGCAGAACAAGGAGATGAGATGTGACTAATAGGTTTTGTCTATCTTTATTTTTTGGTCAAAACGAGAGAGGCACTTACTGTACTCAATTATTCCTAAAAGAACAGCATGAGTGGAGAAAAGAAAAATATAAAAGATTAAAAATAGACATTTTAAAACGTGTAAAAAATACACTACCAGTTTAATGGTTTGGGGTCAATAAGACTTTTTGTTTTTGAAAATTAATGCTTTTATTTAGCAAGGACGCTTTGCATCAAATATTTCAAATAAATGCCTTTTTTTTTTACTTTTTATGCATCTACAAATCCTGAAAAAAAACGCAGCAGTTTCAATAAAATATTAAGCATCATGAGCAGCAAATCAGCATATTAAAATGATTTCTGAAGGATCATGTGACACTGAAGACTGGAGTAATGATGCTGAAAATTCAGCTTTGCATCACGGAAATAAATTACATTTTAAAATAAACTGAAATAGAAAACAGTTCATTTAAATTATAATAGTATTTCACAATCGTACTGTTTTTGCTGTATTTTTAACTGCTTGGTGCATTTCAATAATTTTACTGACCTCAAACTTTTGAACTGTAGTGAATATATAGTGAAGTATATATTTCTATATCAAAATAAAATAAATACATTTCAGAGTCATCCCTACCAATAAATATCAATAAAGTCATCCCTCATGCTACAAGAGTAAATAAAGCATTAAATAACTTACCATCATCCTCAATGAACGGCGGCTCGAGAAAATAACCATAGACGGTTTTGGTGACTGACCCGAGAGAGTTAGAGGCTACTAGGGTGTAGTTTCCATTGTCGAAATGAGTTGGGTTTTGAAAAGTCAAGCAGCCCTCCAAGTAATCTTGGTAGTACTCCATCTCCAAGCGTATATACTCGCTCTGCAGGATCTCGCGGCCCTTGTGGAACCAGCGCAGTGTGGGATGGGGAAAGCCCCTCACAGTGAACTCAATGCAGGTGTGATGCCGCCGCTCTGGCTCGTCCAGCTTCAAGATCACTGGCGGAACTGATAGGAGGAAAGAAAACCAAGGGTTTATAGGAAGACAGAGGCTTTTATGTAACACATACAGGACAGAATGGCTGACAGCAAATTTTCATCAGTGAAATACACAGATTTCTCACCCATGGTAATCTGCTGTAGGCAAAGGGAAGAACACCACAGACAAAGCATCCAATCTACCATGAAATGGGCATAATTCATTTTTTTTTTTGCCTTTTATCAAATCGTACTGACCCCAAACTGTTGATAGTTCAAATGTATAATGCAAATATATTTCTGTTTTATATAGGTTAAAGACATCTAGGTGTCTGCATCAAATTAAATTGATTTCATATACGTAATTTCACAGATATTTGCATTTTATATGCTTACTGTATAACTTCTGTGGGAATAAAATGTCAAAAATGTTTAAATGTGTTTGTATGTATACTGTACAAACTTTTGACTTGGTAGTGTATATATAGTCAGTGTGGAAGAACTTGACAGGTCTGCATAACGCCAAGTGCTAATCCTAGCATCTCTGAACATCTCTGGTGTGACTTTAAATGCAGACCTTGAGCCAAAAACTCATCACCAAACACCAATGACTTGTACATACAGTATGTGGACAAAAGTATTGGGACACCCCTTTCTTTAGAACAGGTAAAAGGCACTTCCAAAACTGTAGCAACAAAGATGGAGGAATAATTTATGTATTTAAAAATTGTATTTCCATCTCTGTTCTCTTCAGTTTTGGAAGTGTCTAAAATGACTGTACCCATATGTACAAGTCATTGGTGTTTGGTGATGAGTTTTTGGCTCAAGGTCTGCATTTAAAGTCACACCAGAGGTGTTCAACTTGGATTAGAACTTGGCTTTATGCAGACCAGTCAAGTTCTTCCACACTGACTGAATCAAACATTTCTCTATGAACCTTGCCTTATACACAGAGACATTGTCATGTTAGAATATAAAAAAGGGTCCTGTCCAAACTTGTGCTATAAAAGTAGAAAGATGTAATTCCCTAGAATATCATTATATGCTTAAACATTAAGATGAAACTCATGGAAATTACTAAAGTAACCAAACCTGTTCATTGGAAATACTTTATATAGTTTATATGTACACACACACACACACATTTATATTATATTGTGCAATGAGATTTACATTTTCAGATTTCTGTTCACTTTCCACAGTGACTGTCTTATATTTCTGAAATCAACATTATGATAACAAACCCATCTAATTTCATTACCTGCAAAATGACAATGTGTGTAGATAGTCCTAAATGTCAGATTTAAACAAATTGAATTGACCCTTCACAAAAACATGCCCCCCTTAGTTACTGTTACACAGGTAACTATATCATATTCTCACAGTACAATAATATCTCGATATGAGGACACAATACTATATTTATTGCAATATTAAAAAAAAGACAAATGAAGGGGGAAAAAAATACAATTTTGTACATTTTAAAGGTAATTTCTTCTATCTAATTCACTTTGACCGTTTAAAATTAAGAGCTCCAACCCATGTACTTAACTGAGAAAACTTAAGTGAGAAAAAAGTCATAGAATTGATTTGTACCTGCATTTTAAAGGGGACTCAACCCTTTTTTGTAGTTGTGATGTACTGTCTCAGTCTAAATTACATTCACTCTGGTGTTTTAGGAAGCCAAACAAATTAGAATATAATAATGATAACAACAATTTTATATTACTGTTGTTCCTATGACAGTAATAGCCATATATTGTAAAACAATTGCACTGTAAAATTAATGAAAATGAATATAATAGGTATAATAGGTATATTATTTTTGCTTTACACTACAGTAGGGAAATTACAATATGTATTTCCTAATTTCTACCCTTGAAAGAGATATTTTGAATTTGGACTGCAGTCATTTTACCCACTTAAACATTACCTGTCAGTAATTCAATGACGGAAACTGCAATAGAGCTTTTATTTTGACAGAAAACTCCAGCTTCATTGAAATCAGACTTGTAATGTTGTAATCATCTGCTGCGAAAGTAAAGCATAACTGGTGGCTGTTGCGTTCTCAAACGCACACTAAATTCACAGCACATGCAATAAATTATTTTGTTGCCTTCACTGTGAACATAGCCATTCTAGGGCGCGGAAAACACCAGATCACGAGCTGAATGCTACAAAACGCACAGTGAAAACAGACTAGATGAAGAGATTATGCAATGTTGTGTTTTCGGTTTTAGTTCATTTGACATATACTGTCCCAAAACACAACTTTAAAGACACTTTATGTTAGAATAAGTAATATTTTTAAAACTACACATTTTGCCCGGAAGACCTATCATTTATATCGTCATGTGACCATGATTATTGCTATCGCAAATACCACGATATTGATAATACCGTTTCATCTCTTGTCAATACACACCATTTTCAAATTTAAGCCCACCAAAGTTAATCAACTCTCCTGTCTATAGGACAAAATGGTGGATTCTGCATTATGATTGGTCAGATCGCCTGTCAATCAAACTCACTGCAAAGGCTCAATGTTGCACTGTGAACAGAGCGTACAGTGAATGTGCTTGGAAATACAAATCTCTAGTCACTTTGCTTGTATCTAAAACTGAATCTCAGACATTCAGGCTAATTTTTTTTTTTTTTATGTTTCACAGGTGAAAGAAAATATGCACACAACATTATACTGACAATGGTGACAGTCAACAGCAAGAAGAGTGAGTAAATGATAAGTTTTCATTCATTTCATCTAATATTAAAGACTCAAAGACTTACTTTTTGTGAAATGCACCTGAGAAATGCATAGATTTCTTAACAATGCGGTTATTGTCAAGTCAAAAGAAGGCCCACTGTTATGTTAATATGGACTATATGTTTATAAATTGGGTCTTGGATGAAAAACGGACAGAGCATAAATTGACAAACGGACAGCTTGTAATCTTGCTGTCACAGACTGTATATTATTGTACACTATTCAAAGGTGAAACCGCATACAAACGTCTTGTCCGACACCGCCGTTGGTTTGTCATTCAAATGAGGACGCATCATTATTGTCAGCTGCCTTCTCTCACCGAAGTGATTTGTGCTTGGCTGACTGATGAGACTAGACGAGAGATAGATCCCTCCTGTAGAGCAGCTCGGCACACATCCCGCCTAAACAGATGACATGTGTTTTAGAATCAGCATGCAGCAGCACCCTTGCTCTCGGCCTGTCTGCTCTCACTACTGCATGAGGCCTGTCATTTAGAGAGTCCTGCTGCAATCCCACCAGGAGAGAGAACGAAGAACGGGAGGGATGTGCAGCCCATATGTGCGTCTCATATTCCAGGGCTTTTGATCGGAATGCTAAAATCCAACTGGTGCACTTTTCATTAGCATTATTAATGCGGCGTAGTGGAACAGGGCCAAAGCTTTTGGCTTTGTTGACTCTGCACCCAGTTGTGATGTTTCTCAAATCCGATCTTTAGGACTGATTGTCCACACTGTCAGGTCATGAAATAGGTCTGTTCTGACATTATAGTCAAAAACTGGTCTAAAGTGGCTGCCATAAAAATTAAAATAAAGTAATAAATTATCTAATTTAGAAAATATTAATAAATTACCAAATTTATATATATATATATATATATATATATAAAGTATATTTTTTATATTAAATATAATTTCATTAATTTAGCAAATATTAATTTTTTGAATTAAGTAATTTTATTTTATTCATTCATATGTATTCTTTTTTATTTTATTCATTTTTATTTCATACACACATTTTAATATATAAATATATACTAATTACTAAAATACATTTATATATTGACATTTTATATTTATTTACTAATTTTAAAGTATCTGTATATTTGTTTAACTTCATATAACATTCATTTAACATATTTAATTTAAATTGAAAATTCATTAATTCATTTATTATTCATTTTATAAATTTAATCTTTTTTTTTTTTTGTGCAGACACACACACATGCACCACCGTTCAAATGTTTGGGATCATAAGAGTCTCTTATCCTCATCAAGGCTGTATTTATTTGAATAAAAATACAGAAAAAAAAAAAAGTAATATTGTGAAATATAATTAAAATTTCAAATATTGGTTTCCTTTTTCAGTATACTTTAAAATATAATTTATTTCTGTGACGCAGTGCTGAATTTTCATCAGCCATTACTGAAGTCACATGATCCTTCAGAAATCACTCTAATATGCAAATATTTTAAATAAGCCCTGTTCTTTTTACCTTTTTTATTAATCAAAGAATCCTGAAAAAATTAACACAGGTCCCAAAAAAATGTTTTCAACATTAATAATAAATCAGCATATTAGAATGATTTCTGAAGGATCATGTGACACTGAAGACTTGAATAATGATGCTGAAAATTCAGCTTTGCTTCACAGGAATAAACTATATTTTAAAGTATATTAAAATAGAAAACTGTTATTTCATATTTCACAAGATTACATTTTTTTTCTGTATTTTGAATCAAATAGACAGTCTTGACGAGCATAAGAAAGTTCTTTAAAAACATTCCCAAACTTTTGAACGGCTTATATATATATATATATATAAATTAAACATTTTATATCATACATACCCACATAAATATATGTAATATGGTAATGTAAAATATATATTATATACAATATTTACTTGACGCCAAATATTGGCAGAATAAACAGCTAAATATAATATAATTAGCTATATAAAGAGTTTATTAGCCATCATTCCTCACTCTTTCTTAATAAAGACAAGACCTTGTACTTGGTTATCAAAACCAAGCTTGACAGTTTTTCCACTCAGCGCCTGTATATCTTGCCAATGTCATTTCAGTTTAACGTCAAAGTCATTAGTCAGCAGAGTGATAAGATGTAATGCTTTTCATCTACACACTGTCTTAAAATCATGTGCTGTTTAATGAACATAATGATGCCTGAGTGTCAGATCATATCTGAGTCTTAAAACATTAATGCCATCAGCGAGAAAAGTCCTCCATCCTATTAAAACGTGGAAAAATGGCAGAGATGCTTCGAATTCAGTCCTGCCTCTGGCTAATTCTCATCTTATACCTGTTTAACCCAGTTTAACACGGTGCAGCGCGGGTCTATTTTTATGTATGCATCACAACCTCACGCCTTCCCTAAACACGCACGCACCCTCTGATTAAATTAACACAAAGACTTACAGGTTCATAGCTGTTAATTGGTGTATCAATTCATTTAGTACCTTCTTCTATTTTAAACGTGTCCATACAGTTATTTCTTCATAAGAGAGTAGGGTGTTATATGCGGGTGTTGTGATGTTTGCAACATCAAAATTCAGTAAATGCATTTTTAATGTGACTTCTGAAGATAAAATAAAATAACTTGAATAACAATTATTCAGCAGTTTTCACAGAGTTTTACCTTTTAATACTTTAAATCTTTAAACTAAACTAAAATACTTTGTTATACCAAATAGTTTGATTTAAGTTTCATAAACTTTTAAAATTAGTATTTTAGCATTGCTTAAGTTCAATTGAGCGATTCATTGACTAACTGCACAGCGCTTTGTACTGTATTTTTGTATCATGTGCAGTCAGCGAGGACTACGCAACAGTCATGTTTATGTATATGTTTGAAGTACTCATACTCTTTATGTATATACATTTTTGCTGTGCCGCTGCTGCTATCTTGACCTCTCATTTTGTCTGTAAAATGAGGCCATTCTTTGCACACCTGCAGCAATTACAGAACGCAGATTAAATAGGCCTACTTTAACAAATTAAAGCACACTCATCTTTTGCAGTGGTTAAATGAAAAGCTTCAGTGCATTTCTTAAAGCGGAACGTGTTACACTTCTAGAGCAAATGTGAAAGGGATGTGAAATGATTTCTTAAGAAGCACTTATTTATTTTCTTAAAAAGGATAGTTCAACCACAAATGAGGATTACTCTATGATTTATTCACCTTTAAGCCATCCTAGGTGTATATGGCTTTGTTCTATCAGATGAATACAACCAAGTTATATAAACAAATGTCCTGGCTCTTCCAAGCTTTATAATGGCAGAGAATAGAAGATTTTGAAGCAAATTAAACCGTGTCCATTCTTCATAAAGACTAGTATATTCTCAACATGCTAGTCCTTATGTCATCCCATGTCATCTGCTGGATTAGAGTTTATAAAGTTTCAAATATGCATATTTTTCTTTCACAAATGCATCAGTTTGCTTCAGATGGCCTTTATTAAGCCCCCAGAATCATGTGGAGTACTTTTTATGATGAATGGATACACTTTATTTGCTTCAAAATCTCAACACCCATTCACTGTCATTATAAAGCTTGAAAGAGCCAGTACATTTTTAATATAACTCTGAAAGAAGAAAGTCATATACACCTAGGATGGCTTAAGGGTAAGTAAATTATGGGGTCATTTTCATTTTTGGATGAACTATCCCTTTAAGTCAAAACTGTCTATCCCTTTAAGATGAACTATCAAAAGTGAACTATCCCTTTTTCTGTTTGTAGAAAACTTGCTGATCATCTCAATTAAAAACCCACCAAATGTTGTCTTTTTTTCACTGTATGCAGGATTATTGTAATAATCAAGGCTTGGAGCAGTATTTTTTAATTACCATTATTGTAAACTAAACTATAAACTAGGTCCCTATATTGGAGTCATTTTGTAGAGTTACTGAATTACAGATCCAGCAAAAAAGTCACGTCACACATAATCATGACCAATAATATAATTTGAAAGCAGAATAAATAAGCTTTCCATTGATGTACAGAGATACAACTATTTGAAAATCTGGAATCTCAGGGTGCAAAAAAATCTCAAAAATATTGAGAAAAATCCTTTAAAGTTTCAAATGAAGTTCTTAGCAATGCATATTACTAAGTTTTCATATATTTACGGTAATAAATGTACACAGTATCTTCATGGAATATGATCTTTACTTAATTTCCTAATGATTTTTGTCATAATAGAAAAATAGACAATTTTGACTCATGTACTTTTTGCTATTGCTACAAATATACCCGTGCTACTTGTGACTGGTTTTGTAGTCCAGGGTCACATATGTATTATATGTGGCTAGTGTTACGCTGTAAAGCTTAATATTTGAAACAGCCCAATAAATATATAAATCCTTTTACTTTTAGATATTTTTAGATAAGTGCGAGGTTATCTTAGCCTTAACAGGTAATTTACAATGATTTTTAAGAAAATTCTATTTAGTAATTCAGTTTTGTCTTTATTCTTAAGTCAGAAAATAAGAAGAAAATAGCAGTTAAGAAGTTTTTTTTTTGTTTTTGTTTCTTTAATCTGGCTTCTGATTGCTAAAAGTACTAGCATATCTTTTCTCAACAAGCCGCATCATTTGATGTATCATTAAGGAATAGCAAACACCATTAAGAATGAGCAGTGTTGGGCATGTTACTTTAAAAAAGTAATTAGTTATAGTTACATCTTACAAATAGTAACTGAGTTACATCATTATAAAAGTAACCAATTACCAGGGAAAGTAACTATTGTGTTACTTAAAAAGAAAAAAAGTTCAAATATGTCAAATCACTTAGATGTCCCCAATATTAAATATGTTAAATCAATGAAATGGACACTAAATAGAATAAATGATTATTATAAGACACTGTACACTAATCTACACTATTTAACGTTGCTGTGGTACAATGTGAGAGACACCTATCAAATTCAATAAATTATTGTAAATATTATCAACCCTCTACGGACATCTTTGTCATTTAGTGTTTCTATAAAAAAGGGGAAAAAAATAAAAATAATGTTGATAAGATAACAAAACTACTATGAATTTTTTTTCTTGTTTCTTTTTGTGTTATTGATTTATTTGTACAGCACTATGGTCAACTGTTGTTGTGTTTATTGGTGCTTAATAAATACAAAAATAAAAGAAAGAAAGAAAGAAAGAAAGAAAGAATTCTACTACTAATAACAATATAAAATGCACTTGAGTATCAAGGATCGAGTTCATGAATATTAATCACGTTTTCTGCATTCACTCGAACAGATTTGCTGAAATCAAAACAGGGATTATTGGTGAGCACCAATGAGATTGCTGTTTGCTCATTAGTTCCGCCTACTACCGGAGAAACCACCAGTTCTTAAATGCTGAAGAATTCCAAAGGAACTCTGATATTTTGACAGGAAAATTCAACAAAGAATATCGTTTATATGCAACGTGTGAATTCTGCATGGTATGTAAGACTCTCTCGTTCTGTGTCTATAATAAAATTATAATATTATAATAAACTATAGTAACGCCACATTTAATTGTCAGTAACGTAGTGTTATAATGGGGAAAACAGTCATTTGTTTGATTACTCGTTACTGAAAAAAAAACGCTGTTTATTTATAATGCCGTTAATTCTATCACTGATTATGAGACATGAAAACCTGTAAAAAACACTATATATACGTACATAGCACAGCCAGCTGAAGGGACACATTGGTCATCCCGACCACATTCTCAGAGATGCAGGTCAGAACAAAGCCGTTGTCATCTCTGCTCACGTTGACCAGCGTCAGGTTGATTGAGTGAATGTTGGGCGGGTAGACATTCGACTGGAGGGCAGACAAGAAACATTATGCTATGGTTAGACTGAAAATAAGGTTAAACGGTTTGTTGGGTGTGGGATGAATGGCGCTCACCAGGTGCGTGTTGATGGAGTGAAGGCCGTTCACGGTCCAGTCCACCTCAGGTACCGGAGACCCAGAGCCGTTACAGCTGAGCGTTACATTACCGCCCTCCAGCACAGTGAGGTTACTGTGAGCAACACTGATATCTGGCATGTCTAGATCACAACAAGGACTATTAAGTACATTCTCTGATCACACCATGGTAATTATCCACCTTTTTCTTTAACGCAAGGAGAATTACAATGTGCAGTAAACGGTAAAACTGTTTAGACTACAAACAAGTGTGCTCATAATTAAGATAATACGTTAAAATAATATGGTAAGACACACCAATTTGCAATATCAAGCAGCAAAACGAGCTGTTTTGTATGGTTAAAATTGCTGTACGCGGATGAGACCAGAAGCCGGAGCCATAAAGTGTACAAATAGCTGCACCTGCTGTTACGGGATGAAAAAGGTGGATAGTTTTTTGCCAAAATACTAGTTACAACAGACATTTTTACCACACTGAGTCCATAACAAGTTGAAATGGTGTGGTGTAAAATTTCTAAATATTTCAGTAATTTTGTTTGCTAATACCAAAACGTAATATTTGGTGTAAACTATGGCTAGCATGGTCTTTGTATTTTATGTTTTTTGTTTATTTGTATTTATTTATTTATTTATTTATTTATGATGATGGTGTTATACTATATATCCTGTATAGGATCACTGCAAAAAAAAAAAGCTTTTCTTACTTAGATTTTTTGTCTTGTTTCCAGCCAAAATAAGCCTTAGAAGGATTTTCTAAGTAAAAATTATTGTCTTGTTTTGCTTGTTTGCAAAATAATCTTCCAATGGGGTAAGCAAAATAATCTTATTTCAAGATGAAAACTAGAATATACCCCACTGGCAGATTATTTTGCTTGTTTCAAGCAAAAACTCAAAAATTTTTTAAAATGCTTTAAGAATTTTTTTGCAGTGATGACTTTTTATTTTTAGTTTTCTTCCAAGCAGAAAAATTAGGTAAAAAAAATAAATAAAAAATCTCATTAACTACAAGTAAAACTATTAAAATGACTTTTCACTGAAGCAAAGCTAAAAAAATTACCTTGGTAGTTAAATGAAATAAATACAAAGTACTAAATACTAAAACTTGAAGTACTACAATTATTTGTATAAAAATAATAATAATAATAAAAAAAAATAATAATAATACAATTTAAAAAAGAATTAATTTAAAACTAAATAATATTAAATAAATATATAAAATAAATATATAAAAAAAAAACATAAAAATGGCAGAAGTACATACAATTACTCAAACAACTGTTATTTTTATATTTTGTTTTTAATTTAATTTAATATGAACTATTAATAAATACCTTAATGGTATATAAATAATACTAAAATAACACTGATCTATAAAATACATAACTTAATTCAGGGGAAATCTTATATACCAATAGGTACGATGTAGATTTTTAGACACAGATAATTGATTGATTGATTGATTGGTTGACTGATTGATTGGTTGATTGATTGATTGATTGATTGAAATACTTTTAGCATAAAATGTGCATTTCTCATCTGAATGTGTTTTTTCACTCAGAATGGTTGCACAATTTCCTTCATTAGGAGAGCAATACAAATGAAAGATTACCTTACTCTCCCTAATACTGCATCATAATGTGAGATAAATATTGCATCATACGAATAATATAATCTTATATAACAATATGTAGAGCATGCGTGGCCTACAGCTGTATTATTTATGAAGAAAGATGTCGTACCACAGGAGACAATGCTCATTGATCTCAGGCGAATCTTGCTTGCGCCGTTCTTGCAGTAGAGTTTCTGGGTGTGCAGGCCGGCCTCACCTCGCAGCTGCCAGAGCTGAATCCATCGGATCTCACAGCCGCAGTCAAAGACGACCCCCTCCAGCCTCCTGCGTCAACAACACACAGCCAGCGCTAGTTATACAATCCCCAAACTCCAGCATTTTCATGCAGTGTTAACTCCGAGCTGGGCATGCAAAATCAATCAAACTTTGCCTGCGTTGGTTGAAAACAGCAGCTTTGTGACACTATATCTCCCGGGTGGTGTGGTATAGTGACCCAGGCTGATTACTGAAAGGTTGTAGGTTTCCCACATGGGGAGATCCATAAGCAATCACCATCATGCCCTTGAGTAAGACTCATAACCACAGGCAGCGGGGCTCAACGGCACAAGCATTTCACTCACATTTGCCACTAAAAATAGAGGTGTGCCAACTGTAAAATGTATTTAGGAGCATCTGTGCAAATAAAACAAGTCCCTGCGGGTATTTAAAAAAATCTAGTATAACATAAATCCTAATGATCATTTTAAAAGGTCTTAAATTTGTGGAGAGAAAAGCAAGAAGCACAATACAGCCTAACAAAGTTATTATACTTTAAAAGGCTACGATTCATTAAATAAACGAGTGCTACGCATTCAAAATTTATATGCAGTGCTGTTGCATGTTCTATAGGCTCGCAATTTCAGAGGAGTTTGTAATTGGTAAACACTGTGCAACCTATTAGTGAATATTGTGGCAGTGTTTACTAATATATGGTAGACTGTTGTGTGTACAATTTATCTCCCTCATGTTTTTGAATGAGCATCCAGCAATAGTAAAGCATAGACATTTCAAATTAAGAGTCCTGGTGCATTTGAGGCTCATTTATAATTGAAAATTCTTTGTGCTGAGCATCGATTAATCATAATTAACTGCGATTAATCGCATTCAAAAGAAAAGTTTTTGTGTACATAATATATGTGTGTGTACTATGTATATTTATTATGTATATATATATATGAAGAGTTCAGATTCAAAACCAGCTAAAAGCCATCTCGGTCAAAAAATGAGATAATCATACTAAATGCTCTTCACACTGAAGAAATTACACTTTGCTACACTGTAAAGTAGTGAGTGTACAGCTTGTATAACAGTGTAAATTTGCTGTCCCCTCAAAATAACTCAACTCACAGCCATTAATGTCTAAACCACTGGCCACAAAAGTGATTCCCCCCCTAAGTGAAAATGTCCAAATTGTGCCCAATTAACCATTTTCTCTCCCTGGTGTCATGTGACTCATTAGTGTTGCAAGGTCTCTGGTGTGAATGGGGAAGCAGGTGTTAAATTTGGTGTTACCACTCTCACTCTCTCATACTGGTCACTGGAAGTTCAACATGGCACCTCATGGCAAAGAATTGTTTTTCTACATAAAGATGGCATAGGCTACAGAAAATTGCTAAGATCCTGAAACTGAGCTGCAGCACAGTGGCCAAGACCATACAGCAGTATAACAGGACAGGTTCCACTCAGAACAGGCCTCGCCATGGTTCACCAAAGAAGTTGAGTGCACATGCTCAGCGTCATATCCAGAGGTTGTGTTTGGGAAATAGACATATGAGTGCTACCAGCACGAAGGGGTTGAAGGGGTGGGGGGTCAGCCTGTCAGTGCTCAGACCATACGCCGCACACTGCATCAAATTGGTCTGCATAGCTGTCTTCTTAGAGGGAAGCCTCTTCTAAAGATGATGCACCAGAAAGCCTGCAAACAGTTTGCTGAAGACAAGCAGACTAAGGACATGGATTACTGGAACCATGTCCTGTGGTCTGATGAGACCAAGATAAACTTATTTGGTCCAGATGGTGTCAAGCGTGTGTGGCAGCAACCAGGTGAGGAGCACAAAGACAAGTGTGTCTTGCCTACAGTCAAGCATGGTGGTGGGAGTGTCATGGTCTGGGGCTGCATGAGTGCTGCCGGCACTGGGGAGCTACAGTTCATTGTGGGGACTTTTTGCTTGCAAATGCGAGTTTGTATCTCGCAATTTTTACTTTTTTTCTTGCAATTGTGAGTTTATATCTTGCAAATTCTGACTTTTTTCCTCAGATATAAGAAAAAAAGTTATTGTGAGTCAAATTGTGCACAGTTGTGAGTCATAAAGTCCAGTTCTGAAAAATAAAAAAAGGTAATTGCAACTTTTTATCTCACAATACAGAATTGTACATTTATATCATGCAATTCTGACTTCATTTCTCAGAATTGCATGATATAAATGTACAATTCTGTAATTCTGTAATCAATTGCAATTTTGTATTGTGAGATAAAAAGTTGCAATTACCTTTTTTTTTTTTTTTTTTTTTTAATTCAGTGGTGGAAATAGCCCTCCACAGAATACAGTTTGAAGCTTTTTGTATTCTATTTTTTTTTTTCTTGTAAATGTCTCTCTTATATAGGAAAACCACTTTAATGAATTTTAATGAGGTTTGTTTTTTATTGATTTATTTAATTAATTTATTTATTTGCGCTCCTAAATGTTAATTTTTTTCAACTAGGAAAAAAAGTGAATGCCTCTAGCATCTATTGAAAAAAAGCATTTGCTAAATGACTATATTTACTATTGCATGACATGCCTTGTACACATGAGCATTTTGTCAGCTGCGTCTTTTTACATGTCACATACATGATGCATAACATAAACAGCATTGAAAGCCTGGCTATTTGCATTTCAAAGCTGTAAAACTGGCAAGTGCACAAAGCACATAAGTCCCATTCCCAGTAGCGACATTCTAGATTCAGTTACTAAAACATCAGAATATTAAATGATCAGTTTATGCAAGAAATATGTTATAGAATACATTCTGAAAGCTGATCTTAATGTATGTATTTTCTTAAGATATATACTTTATTTTATACCAGAACATGCACAAGTAAACACGCTTGGCCAGCACATTGTAAGCGCACTGTCCTGTGACAAATCTCAGTCCTGACGTAGGTAATAAAGATCCTCTCTCTGTCTGTGACATTAAAACAGATGCATTATTATTCAGATTGCTAGCTATAACAAGTCGACAGCTGAACTTAACTGCAAGATTGTGAAAAGAGAGAAGTGACTGCAGCAGACAGCTGCTTGCTTTAGTGCCTACAGAAGGCAGTTTACACTAATGCTTCAGAACACAACACGTACTTTTGCAGAATTATGAATTATGTTCTAAAACATTTCAGAAAGCAACTATGTGAAATCAAGCTTGTATAGCTAGGAGCATTTACATTATAGTACTTGCACAAAGTTTCTGGAGTACAAACATATTAATACAAACACTTAAAATACAATTTTATACATACACAGTACTATTCAAACACTTGGAGTCAGTAGAAAGTTTTTAAAGAAATGAATACTATGCAGCAAGGATGCATTAAATTGATTAAAGTGACATTAGACTTTTACATTGTTACAAAAAATAATATTTCAAGTTATTACTAATACTTTTGAACTTTCTATTCATCAAAGAATCATAAAAAAGGTTGATAATAATAATAAAAAAAATTATTTCTTCAGCAGCAATCAGCATATTAGCGTGATTTCTGAAGATCATGTGACTAAAGATTGGAGTAATGATGCTGAAAATTCAGCTTTGTGTCACAGGAATACATTACATTTTAAAATATATTTAGATATAAACAGTTATTTTAAATTGTAATAATATTTCACAATATTAATTCAGAATCTTAAAAAATTTGACCGACCCCAAACTTGTATTATGTAAGATTAAATACGAAATATTACTTATATAATACATATAAATTACATAACAGATTTTCTAAAACTAATGAACTCTTTCATGAAGTGCATATTATGCTGACAAATAGGATTGTGATAACATTCAAAGCTGCACTTGGTAAAGCGGACATTGATTACTAGAACAATACAACATTTCACTTTGTGAAAACCACAGTCGCGGTGGCTGAATGGAAAGAAGGATGAGGCGCTCACAACGTGATGAACTGTATATCATTACCCACAGGCTTTGATCTCAGCGTGAAACTTTAGTCCATTAATCTGTATGCTCGGGTTAGAAAATACGCTACTGTATGTTTTCAGAGCCCTTCATTATTTTGCAAATCCCTTTCTGCAAACCTCCAGGAGTCAGGTCACCAGCAAGAACAAACGCATCTGTAAGACATGGAACGAGCTGACAGGTAGAAATGACCAAAATGACTGGAATATAATTCTGAGAGAAATGTAAAAGCAGTTTGCTCCTCATGAAGTAAACTAAGAAGTTGTTAGAGAGTCTATCAGCACAACAAAAAAAGATGCGTTTTGTTTTTGTAATTACACATGCTTTGAGCTTAAACTCAGTCATCATTTACACTGCCAGGAATAACCCGACGGGGGGGCCCTGACTATCATCAACAATGATTGACAGCCCATAACGTGATTATGCACGCTGATGAGGTTTAGTTGAGCGTGTGCACCTGAAAGCTATTGAGAAATGAAACTGTAAGATGCAAAAAAAACCTCTTCTGAATGTAATGGGATCATTTTCTTTCTGAAGAATAAAACAAAACATTGAGGTGGGGGTCTAGTTTCACTTCAGAATCCAGATTTTACTTTGAACATTAAGTGGAGACCGAACACAATACACTGCAAAAAAGTCTTGTCTTATTTAGTATTTTTGTCTTGTTTCTAGTCAAAATATCTACACTGTTAAAAACTATTTTTTGAGTCAACTTAAAATAATTTACCTGGCTGCCTTAAAATTTTAAGTTTAGTCAACTTGGATATTTGAGTTGATTAAACTTAAAATTTTAAGGCAGTCATGTAACAAACACAGCTCTTTAACAGTTTAACAAACATTTTTTTAGTTTAGTCAACTTGAATATCTGAATTGTCACTCAGTACAACTTAATATTTCAACTTGAATAAACTTATTTTAGTTGACTGAATTTAAATTTTTTACAAATTATTTTAAGTTGACT
This sequence comes from Cirrhinus molitorella, assembly GCA_033026305.1. Lineage (NCBI taxonomy): Eukaryota > Metazoa > Chordata > Actinopteri > Cypriniformes > Cyprinidae > Cirrhinus > Cirrhinus molitorella. Next base: position 9,603,816 of record CM065118.1, on the reverse strand, counting down.
CAACAAATTGTTTTTTTTGTTTTTTTTCAAAAATTCTTCAGTTAAGATGCATTTACTAGATAAGCAAAATGAAGTAAGATATTGTAACGAGGGGGACTGAGACCGGTGGATCCATCTGCAGACTTTTATTTATAACAATACTCATAGTAGACAGGCAGGGTCAACAGGGAGCGGACAGGAATGACACAGATAATCCAGAGAGAGAGGTCAGCGTACATGCAAGGGTCAGGGCCGGCAGCGAGCAACAGAGTAATCCAACAAACAATCCAAAGGTCAAGAGGCAGGCAGAGGAACAATCAGGAACGAGGAACAATCGGGGTCAGAAACGGGAAAGTAAACACGGGAAATAACGCTCAGAAATGCAAGAATAACTTAACAAGACTTCGCGAACGGCAGTGTGTGAGAATGGCTTTTATACTGTGGGTAATGAGGTGTAATGAGTGTCAGGTGTGTGCGGGTGAAGGCAAGAAGGCCGACCGGGGTGAGAGGTGAGAGGACACAGGAAGTTCATGGAAATGGGGTTATGGGAAATGGAGTTTGTGAATTAGTTCTGTGTGTGAGTGAATGCTCCCTCTGATGGTGAGAGGAGGGAGCAGCAGCGGCACAATTCGTGACAGAGCCCCCCCCTTAGGAGCGGCTTCCAGACGCTAAAGACAGTCCAATAGTACCAAAGGGTGGGGGGGTGGGACAGAGTGCAAAGAGGTGGACCAGGTCCATGCGGGCTGACTGAGTTCGGAGAGGCAGATAGTTCAGGAGCTGTGGGAATGGCAGCAGAGCAACAGAACTGCCAAAAATGTTCAGGGGACCACCAAGACAGAGCAGATATACTCCTGAGCAGTGTTGGCGGAGCGGAGAGCCTCCAGGGCGGAGCCGGCAAAGCAGACAGCCTCCAGGGCGGAGCAGACATTCTCCACAGCAGAGCAGATGAGTCAGAAGCCCACCAGGGCGGATTGGACAAGTCAGACGCCCTCCAGGGTGGATCTGGTGGAGTAGGCACCCTCCAGGGCAGAGCAGACGAATCAGACACCCTCCAGGGCAGATCAGGCGGAGTAGGCACCCTCCAGGGCGGATCGGGCGAGTCAGGCGCCCTCCAGGGCGGATCGGGCGAGTTAGGCGCCCTCCAGGGCGGATCGGGCGAGTCAGGCGCCCTCCAGGGCGGATCGGGCGAGTCAGGCGCCCTCCAGGGCGGAGCAGACAGGACAGGAGCCCTCCAGGGCAGCACGGAAGCCCCCCAGGGCGGAGCAGACAGGACAGGAGCCCTCCAGGGCAGCTCGGAAGCCCCACAGGGCAGAGCAGACAGGACAAGAGCCCTCCAGGGCAGCATGGAAGCCCCCCAGGGTGGTACCGACTGATCTGCAACATAGAGCATAGACAGACATACACACACAGAGAGAGAAGGCTCGGAGCCCAAGCTCCTGGCCAGGTTGGGCTTCATTCCCAGCATATAGAGGAGCTCTGTGGCTAAATTGGGACTGGGCGAGAGCTCAGAGTGGCATGGGTTGCTGGGCGCTACCACCGTGCAGGGAGCAGGTGCGACCTCCCCCTCGGCTTGAGGATCCGTGGCCTCGGCCACCTCCTCGGGGAAGGCCACCCTCAGAGGTTCTGCGGAGAAAGCCGCCACCTCTGAGGACTCAGTGGTGGTATAAGCAGCCCAGACAACCCAAAGAGCAGTACTTAGAAGGAGCATGGCCTCGGTGAAGGCCAGTTCCAGAGCAGCGGCAGTGGCTTGGCTTGGCTCTGGAACAGTGGCTGTAATTTGACTTGGCTCTGGAACAGCGGCTGGTGCTTGACTTGGCTCTGGAACAACGACTGTGGCTTGACTTGGCTCTGAGGAAGGAACAGTGGTGGCTTGGCTTGACTCGGGGAGTAGAGCCGCTGTATTGAAGCTTGGCTTGGAAGAAGCAGCTGCAACGGCGCTGGACTCAGGGGAAAGTGCAGTGATGGCGACAACACTTGACTGAGCAGGAGGAGCAGCTGCGACGACGACTCTTGACTGAGGAGGCGGAGCAGCTGCAACGGCGCTTGATACTGGAGGCAGAGCAGCTTCGATGTCGCCTGACTTAGGAGGCTGAGCAACTGTGGCGACGACGCTTGACTCAGGAGTGACAGCTGTGACATCACTTGACTCTGGAGTGACAGTTGCGACATCACCTGGCTCAGGAGAAACGACTGTGACATTACTTGACTCCGGAGCGACAGCTGCGATGCTAGACATGAGGGGAGCGGCTGCGGCATGATTTGGCTTTGGAGGAACAGCTGTGTGTTGTCTTGGCATTGGAGGAATGGCAGTGACTTGACTTGGCTCTGAGGGAACTGCAGTGACTTGACTTGGCATAGGAGGCGGAGCTCCGGCTTGTAACTCGCAGAGTGCAGCAAGGATGTTATCCAGCCGGTCGAGTGCTGTAGTGACATGAGAGACTTGACCTGACTTGACAGTGGCCGCTGTGACAGGACTTGATACTTGAAAGAGAGCTGCAACCGAACTTGATTCTGGAAGGGCGGCCATGACAGGTGCTGACTCTGGAAGGGCGGCCATGACAGGTGCTGACTCTGGAAGGGCGGCCATGACAGGTGCTGACTCTGGAAGGGCGGCCATGACAGGTGCAGACTCTGGTGTGACGGCCATCTTGTCCGATGCAGACTCTGGTGTGGCGGCCATCTTGTCCGATGCAGACTCTGGTGTGGCGGCCATCTTGTCCGATGCAGACTCTGGTGTGGCGGCCATCTTGTCCGATGCAGACTCTGGTGTGGCGGCCATCTTGTCCGATGCAGACTCTGGTGTGGCGGCCATCTTGTCCTTGGACGGCTGGGCTGATTTGGCAGGCTTGAATTTAGCAGATGTGGACTTGGTGTTAGTGGGCGTTGTCTTGGCTGACATGTCGCTAGCGGGCGCAGATCTGGGTGGCGGGACGTTAGTGATCGCTGATCTAGCAGGTGTGGCGCTAGCGAGTGTTGGCTTATGGAGACTGGCTGCTTTGACTGATCGCAGTGGTGGATCCTCTGTGCTCGATATCAGGCTTTGGTAGATGTTAGAACCAGGGAAAAGGGTAGTGGTAGCTGCCATCTTGTGACCATGCTCTGGCGCGGCAGCCATCTCGTATGCAGACTGTGAGATCGGCTTAGCGTCAAAGAAACTTCCATGCCCTGTGGCCGCCATTACTGTGGTGTCGCACTCCTCCTCCGCGACACCCACAGTGAATGACGAGCCCTCACACCACAAAGCATAGTCCAGAAAGTGAGTGAGAGACGTACATGGGCCCTCAAGTCTCATTCGAGACTTGAGGGGTTCATTCAGTCCAGAGCGAAACAGTTCCACAAACAAAAACTCATCGTAATAGGATACCTGGTCGATGAGATCACAAAACACACTGACATAATCCTCAATAGACATACTGCCTTGCCTCAGCTGTAATAGTAAATCCACCGGGTCCACGTCAAGGCCGGAGGTGGGAGGAAAGTCGCTGGATCCAATGGCGGCGAAGTCTTCTGTAACGAGGGGGACTGAGACCGGTGGATCCATCTGCAGACTTTTATTTATAACAATACTCATAGTAGACAGGCAGGGTCAACAGGGAGCGGACAGGAATGACACAGATAATCCAGAGAGAGAGGTCAGCGTACATGCAAGGGTCAGGGCCGGCAGCGAGCAACAGAGTAATCCAACAAACAATCCAAAGGTCAAGAGGCAGGCAGAGGAACAATCAGGAACGAGGAACAATCGGGGTCAGAAACGGGAAAGTAAACACGGGAAATAACGCTCAGAAATGCAAGAATAACTTAACAAGACTTCGCGAACGGCAGTGTGTGAGAATGGCTTTTATACTGTGGGTAATGAGGTGTAATGAGTGTCAGGTGTGTGCGGGTGAAGGCAAGAAGGCCGACCGGGGTGAGAGGTGAGAGGACACAGGAAGTTCATGGAAATGGGGTTATGGGAAATGGAGTTTGTGAATTAGTTCTGTGTGTGAGTGAATGCTCCCTCTGATGGTGAGAGGAGGGAGCAGCAGCGGCACAATTCGTGACAGATATTTAGTCTGATTTGTTACAAGAGTATTTTACTTACCCACTGGCAGATCGTTTTACTTGTTACCAGGGGGAAAACTAATTATGCACTTTGCCTAAAACAAAATGTTATTTTGCTTATCTAGTAAATGCATTCTAATTTAAGATATATTTTTTATATATATATATATATATATATATATATATATATATATATATATTTTGACTAGAAACAAGACAAAAATACTAAGTAAAGGGGCATTCACACAGAGCACGTTTTTCCATTCCAGTGCGCTACTTTTCCATTGTTTTCCTATGTTAACACATGCTTGACAGACTTTGCAGCTCCTCACTCAGGAGCGCCACGTTTTTAAGACGCCATGTCAAGTTAAAAGAATTTCAACTTTTACACACAGCGCCGCTCATCAATGGCAGTTCCAAAGCAGTGGACCAATCAGAAGAACTCGGAGGTGAGGCAAGCGTTGCAAGCTTCTGTTTATTAGCAAGTTGGCATGACAGCTGTTTTATTTGACAGCAACATGGCAGAGGAGGCGCACATAGTGGCTGTGTCCGGATACCCTGAATTATATAACATTTCTTCAAGCGATTATGACAACTTGTTCTTTAAAAAAGGAGCTTGGAGAGAAATATATCTGTCACTGAATGTATATATACTGAAAATGCCCCTTATTGTCATTATTGCATCATGTCTCAAAGGCGTGTCTCGAGACCCTGGCGTTCTATGCTGAGCTTTTTTAAAACCATTCCTGAGCGCTGCGTCTCATGTTTTTAGATGCAAAGACGCATTCTGTGTGAATGGCCCCTAAGATAAGCCTTTTTTGCTAAGTAATAAAATTGTTTAAAAGTAAACAAAAACATATTAAAACATTTATATTGAAATGCAGTTTATTATTCACTTTTAGAATTTCAAATATATTTACGGTTTCCTCTGCTACCCGTGACTCTGAACAAACCTGTGACCTGCCAGTTGAGAACCGCTGTCCTAAAAGGATAAAGTCTAAATTCTCAATTCTTTTTCCAAACCCTCAGGCTGATATTATATTACAATGACTGTTAGGATGGATTCACTGGGTCTGAAAATCAATAATGCCCGTGAATCTCATCTAGCTTTGAAGATTACACCATTATTACAGCACCACAGCAACATAACTGATACCAATCTGCACCATTCATCTCCATAATACATGCAATTTGTTCAGTGAAGTTCAAATTTGTTTGTTTACAAAGTATATTCAGTGGAAATAAATGCAGATTTTCTAGTTGTTCCTTCCTATTCTTTTTGCTTTTCTTTCCTCCATGCAGCCATAAATGCATTTCATCTAATTTATATATGTATTTGAAAAATGTTTATTATCTATTGCTACATTAGTAAAAAAAAATAAAAAATAATCTGTCTGTAATTTACTTTTTGCATCAAGCATTTTGAATCTAATTGGCTATAATGACTGTTTTGCTGAAAGGATGTGCGTGAGGAAAAAAACAGTTTTTGAGCCAGTTCAAAGTAAATTCATATTTTCTATCATATATGCTTGAACTGTGTATGCTTCAACCCAAGACTCAAATACATATACTGAATATTGTCAAAACAACAGCCTCATCCACCTTTTTCTCCTCTTAAGCGTAGATACGGCCATTTGTTTTATGGATCTGGCTTCTGGTCTCATCCGCTTCCAGCTATTTTTAGCTGTACAAAACAGCTTGTTTTGCTGCTTGATATTGCAAATTGGTGTGTCTTACCCTATTATTTTAATGTATTATCTTAATTATGAGCACATTGGTTTGTAGTGCAGTTTTACGTCTACTGCATGTTGTTATTCTTCTCGAAGAAAAAGGTGGATAAATTGAGCTATAATCTGTAACCTCCAGCACATCTTGATGTCACTTCCTTTAAAAAAGGAAGTACTCACTCACTCAGACGGAGAAGACACTCAGGCCTTTTGCTGATGAAGTATGTCTGCAAATGTTTGTGTACTAAGTGTCCTTGAAGACAATGACTTTGTCGGATTTATTGCAATGCATTCTTTCATTTTAAGTGCAGTTTAACCATATGATCAATCATTTTGATGACAAGTCATTGCCAGTGGTGAATGTATCACGAAGTCACTTTCAGATAATACAGGACAGCAAGAATATTACGATTGGTTGCAAGCTCTGATTGAACTCTGAAACATTATTTTAAACTGACAGACCATGCATAGTGCTTTAATATTTCTAGACATTTAAAGAAACAGTCAAATTCAAAAATACAAATCTGTCATAATTTACTCATGCTCATGTTGTTTTAAACCTGTGTTACTGTCATTCTGATAAGAAACACACAGAAAAAATACATTTTAAAGAGCGCTGGAGTCCATTGTTTTCCATTTTATGCATGGATAAATAATGAACAAATAAGTACATTTTAAAATATCTCCACAGAAGGAAGGCATTCAGGTTTGGAACAACATGATGGCAGAATTTTCATTTTGGTGAATCATGCCTTTAAATGTCTAGAATTATTGTCTTGCAACTATTCCTTTAAAATTGCAAAAGTAAAAGCAGCATTTACATATGTTCTGTTAATTTTATGTTGCTAAACTCTTTCGAGCTGTCAGTACTGTCACTGTTTGAAATGCATGATGTAAAGCTATTTTGTACAGTACAAGTGGGCTGTCTATGCAGTAGAAAATGCAACTTTTGTTTGTTTGTTTTTTGTGCTACACGACTACAGAAAAGAGAAAAAGGTAGAAAAAATGTAGAAAAGCTTCAACACCAATAATGCACTATTACCGACACTGTAACAATACAAAACTGATTGAAAATTGGTGAACTTAACCGTTAATAGGTATTTCATGTTGATCCTAACATAATTTAATCGAGATTTCACTCAAAAACAATAACAAAAGAGCTGACTGGATTTTATATTGATTTACATTGACTAGTATAGAACTTTCATTAATTTCCTCAACTTTCCCAGGTCCAAATATTATAATTACCTGACATTTACAGAGTATTCCTTACAGAGTTTTGTCTGTAAGTGGTCCTAAATTAAAGAATCACACAAAACAGTACTTAATCTTTTTATTGTGGCTCATAATGGCACATAGAGGTGCAGTTGAACATTTATTAAATTCAGTGCTAAAATATCTTCCATTTTAGCACTAATCTTTGCTGAAATGATTTCTAAAGCACTCACCTCCTAAATATGCCTAATTCACCATAATGGTGACCACAAATCAGATTTGGTAAAACAAATTTCCTGGAGGACAAATTTGGGCAAATGAATAATAAAACTATTATGTGCCCTACTATAGTGATAGAATTTAAGCAAGGTGTGGGAACACCTTCTTATTATCATTCTTCATTAAAAATAGATTAAGCTTTTTAATATCATTTAGCAGATTTCACTCATTAGAAACAAAACAAAAAGAGCCAACAGGAGTAACTCTAAAGATTAACAGTGCATTCATTATACAAATATCCATGACTTTTATTATTTCTACAAATTTCCTAGGTCTGAGTATTATAATTTTCATGATTTTACAGGTTATTACTGTAATTAGCCTAAAAACCAAAGAATCAAACAAAACAGTACTTGAGCTAGGTTGATTCTTTGATATTGACTCATAATGGCACATTTTAGAGGTGCAGTTGAACACTTACTACATTCAGTACTAAAATAGCTTCCATTTTAGCACTGAACTGTGCTGAAATGATTTCTAAAGCGTCCACCTGCTAAATATACCTAATTCACCATAATGGTGAACACAAATAAAATCTGGTAAAACAAATTTCCTAGAGGACAAATTTGGGCAAATGAAATGTGTTGTTTATATCATCATCTACAATACAACTATTATGTACCCTACTACAGTGATAGAATTTAAGCAAGGTTCCTACACCTTCTTATTATCATTCTTCATTAAAAAATAGATTAAGCTTTTTAATATAATTTAGCAGATTTCACTTATTAGAAACAAAACAAAAAGAGCCAACAGGAGTAACTCTAAAGATTAACAGTGCATTCATTATAAAAATATCCATGACTTGTAATAATTTCTACAAATTTCCTAGGTCTGAATATGATAATTTTCATGATTTTACAGGTTATTCCAGTAATTGGCCTAAAAACCAAAGAATCAATCAAAACAGTACTTGAGCTAGATTGATCCTTTGATATTGACTCATAATGGCACATTTTAGAGGTGCAGTTGAACACTTATTACATTCAGTACTAAAATGTCTTCCATTTTAGCACTGAACTGTGCTGAAATGATCTCTAAAGCACCCACTTGCTAAATATGCCTAATTCAACTATAATGGTGAATACAAATCAAATTTTGGTAAAACAAATTTCCTGGAGGACAATAAAGCTATTGTGTGCACTACAACAGTGATATAATTTAAGCAAGGTTCCCACAGATTCTTATTATTACAAAAAAATTACTTCATAATCATTTATAATTCATAGATAAAGCTTCTTAACTTAATTTACTGTAGATTTCACTCATTAGAAACAATAAAAAACACATTCATTGTAAAAATGTCTATGACTTTTAGTAATTTTAGCAAATTTCCCAGGTCTGAATAATATAATTTTTTAGATATTACAAAATATTCCTCACAGAGTTATTACTGTAATTGGCCAAAAATCAGAGAATCAAACAGATAGCAGTACTTGAGCCAGGTTGATCTTTTGATATTAGCTCATAATGGCACATTTCAGAGGTGCAGTTAAACACTTAACTTAAATTATCTTGCATTTTAGCACCAAACTGTGCTGAAATGATCTCTAAAGCACATACCTGCTAAATATGTCTAATTCACCATAACGGTTAACACAAATTTATACAGTTGAAGACAAAATTATTAGCCCCTTATAAAATATTTCATTATTCAAATAACTCCCAAGTGTTATTTATCAGAAAGAGGATTTTATCAACACAGCATTTTTAAACATAATACTTTATTCAGGAAGCTTTTAGGGTTTGCAGTACAAATAGAAATAAATGTATAACCAAGAATTTTAAAAGTCTACTGGTCAAAATTATTAGCTCTCTGATGTTAATAGTCAATAGTGTATCCCTTTTGCTTGATAACAGCCTTTAGTCGTTTGCTGTAGTTCTCAACATGTTTCAAGCATGTCTCCTGAGGAATCACAGCCCATTCTTCCTTAGCAAATCTCTCAAGCTCCTCCAGATTTGTTGGTCTTCTGGCACAAACTCTGGACTTTAGTGTGCCCCACAGATTTTCTATTGGAATTAAGTCTGGGCTTTGTGCAGGCCAGTCAAGTACACTCACTTTGCTCATTTGGAGGTATTTCTTCACCAGAAGTGAGGTATGCTTTGGGTCGTTATCATGCTGGCAGACAAAATGTTGACCCAAACCAAGTTTTCTTGCAGACTGTCTGAGGTTGTCTTTCAAAATCGTCTTACTTTTTCATGTTTCCTTCAACCCTGATGAGTTTTCCAGTTCCAAACGCACTGAAACATCCCCACAGCATTATACTCTCACCACCATGTTTCACTGTGGGAACGATGTTCTTGGGGTTGAATGCCTCTCCCTTCTTTCTCCAAACATAGGCAACATCTCTATGGCCAAAAAGCTCTAATTTTCTAGTCTCATCTGACCAAAGGACACGTTTCCAGTATGCATCACATTCCCCCAGGTTGTCCTTAGCAAACTTCATTCTAGCTTGGAGGTGTCTCTTCTTCAGAAGTGGAGTCTTTCTTGGTCGGCAACCTCACAGTTCATTCCTGTGCAGGGCTCTAGTGACTGTCTTCGTTGAGACATCAATTCCAGACTTGGCAAGGTCATTCACTAGTGTCTTGGCAGTTGTTCTTGGGTCTTTAGAAACCTCTCTCACTAGTTTTCTTTCCAAAGTTTTTGAAATCTTTCGCTTCCTTCCTCTGCCCGTCTTGTTCTCCACTGTGTTGGTCTCTTTAAACTTCTTGATGCATCTCACTGCAGTTCTTGACACTTGAAAATGCTTTGATAAATGTGTATCCTTCTCCATCTTTATGAGCATTAACAATTCTTTCTCTCAAGTCCAAACTAATTTCTTTTGTCTTTGCCATGATGAGAGTGCATATTATTTTACTAGTTGATTCGCAAGATACTTAACTAAGTTAATTAGGTTAATCAGGCAAATGAGGTTAATTTGGCAAGACATTGGACAACAGTGGTTTGTTCTATAGCTAATCAAACTAATACTTTCTTAATAATATTGACCTTAGCAGTTTTTTATTTATTTATTTTTTCCTTTTTTTATTCAAGCAACTATAAGAAATCAGACTTTCTCTAGAAGAAAAAAATAATAGAAAATTATGTGAAAACATTCTCTTGCTCTGTTAAACATCACTTGGGAAATATTGTACAAAAAAAAATTTCACAGGGGGGATAATAATTTTCTTCAGCTGTATATCTAATTCACCATAACCGTTAACACAAATTTATATCTTTATCCACAATAAAGATTATATGTTTGCTACAATAGTGATATAATTTAAGCAGGGTCCCCACAACATATTATCCAATCAAATCTTACTTCTCAGGCATTCACCATTAATAAATAAGCTTCTTAACCTAATATACTATTGATTTAACCCTTTAATAATTCACTTTATAAATTTCCATGACTTTCATTAAAGGGATAGTTCACCCAAAAATGAGAATTCTGTCATTAATTACTCACCCTCATGTCGTTCTATGACCTTTGTTTATCCCCAAAATACAAAGTAAGAAATTTGATGAAATCTGAGAGCTTTCTGATCCTGCATAGACAGCAACACAACTGACACATTCAAGACTTAGAAAAGTAGTAAGGACATTGTTAAAATAGTCAATGTTGCATCAGTGGTTCAACTGTAATGTTATGAAGCTACGAGAATACTCTTTGTGCACTTAGAAAACAAAAATAATGACTTATTTGAACCAGAATATACAGGCGATGAACTAAAAGAGATGGACGTTCTACAATGTGCGGACAAGAAATTGTTAAATGAAGTCGTTATTTTTGTTTTCTTTGCGCACAAATTTACAGTTAAACCAGTGATGTCACATGGACTATTTTATCAATGTCCTTACTACCTTTCTGGGCCTTGAACGTGGTTGTACCATTGCTGTCTATTCAGGGTCAAAAAGCACTCAGATTTCATCTAAAATATCTTAAATTAAGTCTTACGGGTTTGGAACGACATGAGGGTGAGTAATTAATGACAGAATTGTCATTATTGGGTGAAGTAACCCTTTAATTTCTACAACTTCCCCAGGTCTGAACATTATAATTTTCCTGACATTTACAGATTTTTCCAAAAGCAAAAAATCATACAAAACAGTACTTGAGCCAGGTTGATCTTTTGATATTAGCTCATAATGGCACATTTTAGATGTGCGGTTGAACGTAATAAGCTCAGTAGTAAATTATCTCACATTTTAGCACTGAACTGGAATGATCTCTATGTAATGATATACCTAATTTACCAAAACAGTGAACACAAATCAAATTCTGGTCAAACTAATTTCCTGGAGGCCAGATTTGGACAAATGACATGCGTTTTTTTGTATTATCCACGATATCCACGTTAGTGAGGACAGGAAAAGACAGCAATGCACACAGTCCTGAAATCCCCCAACACAGTCTGAAATGAAAGGCCAAAAAATGTGCGTAATAAAAAATTAAGCAGGACATATGTCAGCGGCCTGCAAGTTGTGTTCAGCCACAACAAAGAACGAGAACAGGACGTGTCAAATTCAAAAGAGTCGAACTGTTCTGTCATTTTAAACGCAACGAGACACCACCACGTCGTCGCTCACAATCAATAAACAAACTCATCACTTTATGTACATGCAGATTGCTCAAATATTCATGACAAACAAGAAAATGAGGTCAGGCTCCCAGCAGACAAGACCAATACATTTCACTGCCATGTCTTAATTAACCAGCACGAGCTACTCGACTGTTCGCAGACATGTAAAAAGTGTTTCTGCTTCATCACTGGAGATGTTTTGCTTTGACAGAGACACAAGTCTATCGGAGGATGGGAGCAGGGGGTGCGCAAACAAATTAGTTGACAGTAAAGTACTGAAAACATTTCTAATGAACACAGCAATGCAATCGAGCATCGAGCTGGATTTCAGCGTCCAATTTGGCAGCCGAGTGCTGCTTATCACAGACGATCTACGCAGAGAGAGTTTTGAGATTTATTGTAAATTGAGGAATTATCGCTTGGTGTGATTTTATTTTTATACTGTGATTTGGCAATTGAATTCATGTAGTTATGTCACTTTTGGAAATACTACTGACTAATGCAGGATGAACTTACAGTTCGACCAGCTGAAGGTGCTGAAAAAGCTGCCAAGAGAGTGTCGTCAGAGGGTTCTTGGACAGGTTTCTGTGCAAAAAGACAAAGAGAAAGAGGAACAGCAGTTTGTGATTTAGCTGTGAACACAGGAAGCAATAAAATCAATATAGCATAAGGTCTGCAACATATTTTACTCCCAATCCTCCCATTTCCTGTGAGATCTGTGACATCAGCTGAAAAGAGAAAGATGAAGCAAATTTGTACATTAACATTTTGTTTTTTCAATATTTTCAAGAACATATGAAAGCCCATTTCTGCCATGAATAATTAAAAAAAAATATCTCACAATTCTGACTTTTTTTCTCCCAATTGTGAGTTTAGATCTCGAAATTGTGACTTTTTTTCTCAGAATTGCGAGTTCATATTTCACAATTGTGACTATATCTTGCAATTCTGACTTTATTTCTTAGAATTGCAACTCTATATTTCACAATTCTGACTTTATAACACAATTGCGAGTTTAAATCTCACAATTCTGAGAAAAAAAGTCAGTATTGTGAGATGTAAACTCGCAACTGCAAGAAAAAATAATAAGTCGCAATTACCTTTTTTCATTTTTTATTAATGGGTTCCGTAAGAACATGAAATGATGACTCAAGCACCATATGGAGCACATCAATTTTGATTTCATGTTGACCTTAAAAATATGACAAATTATTTAACATGTTAGACAAATTTAAGATAAATGCACACTGGTAAAAAAAATTTGAGTGGACATTACATGATCATGATGCATTTTTTCTACAATAGAATAGAATAGAATAGAATAACAAATGATTTTTTACAGGTAACAGGAAATTAATTTATCTTAATCTGTGACATCAGCTAAAAATAAGAAAAAGATGAAGCAAATTTGTACATTTAAAAATTTTTTCTTCAGTATTTTCAAGAAAAATATGGAAGCCCATTTCCGCCATGAATATTTTTTTTTATCTCAAAATTCGGATTTTTTATTTCAGAATTTAATATATAAATTAAACTGCGTGTTATAAAGTCACAGTTGTGAAAAATAAACTCTCAAATCTGAAAAATTCTCGCAATTCTGAGAAAAAAAAGTCAATTGTGATTTTATATCTTGCAATTCTGACTTTATATTTAGATATAAAATCACAATTGACTTTTTTTTTTCTCAGAATTGCGAGTTTATATCTCGCAATTGTCACTTTTTTCCTCAGAATTGCGAGTTCATAACTTGCAATTGCAAGTTTATAGCTCACAATTCTAAGAAAAAAGACAATTGTGACTATATCTCACAATTCTGACTTTTATTCTCAGAATGGCGTGATACAAACTTGCAATTGAGAAAAAATTGTGAGATAAGAAGTCGCAATTACCTTTTTTGAATTTTTTATTCATGGTTTCCATAAGAACATGATATGATGACTCAAGCATCATATGGAGCACATCAATTTTGATTTCATGTTGACCTTAAAAATATGACAAATTATCTAACATGTTTAAGTTAAATGAACAGGGGTCATTACATGATCATGATGCATTTTATCTACAATAGGATAGAATAGAATAGAAAAACAAATGCTTTTTTACAGGTAACAGGAAATTAATTTTCTTAATTTTAGACATACAATATTTAAAGGGATAAAAAATGAAAAAAAAAAATGAAAATGTACTCATCCTCAAGTTGTTCCAAACCTGTATGAGTTTCTTTCTTCTATAGCTGCACACAAAATAAGATCTTTTGAAGAATGTTGGTAGCCATTGACTTCCATACACACTCTTAAAATAAAAGCGGCATCAATGGTTCCATGAAGAACCTTGAACATCCATGGAACGTTCATGGAATGTTCTTCAAAATGGTTCTTTTAGGAACTATTCACTGAAAGGTTCTTTGAGGAACCAAAAATGGTTCTTCTATGGCATCACTGCAAAAACACCCTTTTGGAACCTTTTTTTTAAGCACACGAATTTATCTAAAATATCTTAAATTAAGGTCTTACGGGTTTGGAACGACATGAGGGTGAGTAATTAATGACAGAATTTTAATTTTGGGGTGAACTAACCCTTTAATTTCTACAACTTCCCCAGGTCTAAATATTATGATTTTCCTGACATTTACATATTATTCCTTACAGAGTTTTTTTATTCACTTCATAAAAGCAAAGAATCAAACAAAACAGGACTTGATCTTTTGATATTGGCTCATAAAGGCACATTTTAGAGGTGCGGTTGAACTTAATAAATTATAGCACTGAACTGGAATGATCTCTAAATATACCTAATTCACCAAAACAGTGAACACAAACGAAAAATTGGTAAAACTAATTTCCAGATTAGGCCAGATTTGGACAATTGTTTGTATTATCTACAATATCCACATCAGTGAGGACAGGAAAAGACAGTAATGCACACAGTCCCGAAATCCCCCAGTGTTGGTGCTGGTAGCCATTGACTTTCATACACACTCTTAAAAATAAAGGTTCTTTAATGGTATCAGTGGTTCCATGAAGAACCTTGATCATCCATGGAATGTTCATGGAATATTCTTCAAAATGGTTCTTTTAGGAACTATTCACTGAAAAGTTATTTGAGGAACCAAAAATGGTTCCTCTATGGCATCACTGCAAAAAACCCTTTTGGAACCTTTATTTTTAAGAGTGCAAAAAACGTCTATAGTTTGGTTACCACATTATTCAAAATATCTTCTTTAGTGCGCAGCAATGAAAGAAACTCTTACAGTTTTGTAGCAAATTTGAGAGTGAGCAAATAATGATTTTGTTGATCTTAATGTTTTTTAGTTATATTCATTTGAATTAAACTAAATAGATTTTAGTATATTCAAAACTGTTATTGTTCAGTTAATATAGAGTTTTTATATTTAGCACAGCACACAGGAAGGTGGTACTAATAGTACAGCTATTACTCATTGTTATAAATAAATATATTATTATATACATTATAATCTTCATTCAGAGCCACATAACCACAAGCTCTACTCCTCAGCACCATGGTAAACAACAGAATTATGTAACATAGCAGATACTCTTTTAAAATGTCAGACGTAAGTGAATGTTAAACATTAACACATTCTGTTTACTCAAAAAACATAAAAAAGCACTTAATTTCCACATTTATTCTCCTAATTCAGCCCTGTGCAAAGCTGGGATCTAAAAATGTACTGCCCTTTTCAGTTAAAGAAACGCAAACAATTCATGTAGTCCCAAAACAAATGAATGAATTAAAGTATAATGTTACTGTTCAAAGGTTTTGGGTTAGTAACATGTTTTATTTTAAAAGAAAACTTTTATTCAGCAAGGATGCATTAAATTGATCTAAAGTGACAATAAAGTCATTTATAACATTAAAAAAAAAATTATGTTTCACATAAATGCTGTTCTTTTGAACTTTCTGGGGAAAAATAATGGTTTACACAGCAAAATAAACTTTTTTAACACTTATAATAATAAGAAATGTTTCTTGAGCAGCAAATCAGCATATTAGTATGATTTCTGAAGAATTATTTCACACTGAAGGCTGGAGTAATAATGCTGAAAATTCAGCTTTGCATCACAGGAATAAAATACATTTTAAAATATATTAAAATAGAAAACAGCTATTTTAAATATAGCAATAATATTTCACAATTTTACTGTTTTTACTGTATTTTTGTTCAAATAAATTCAGCCTTAATGAGAGACTTTCAAATACACTGAAAATGTCTTACTGACCCTAAAAATTCCAACAGTAGGCCATTTGTTGATTGAAAGCCATAAAAAGTTAAAATACAGTATGTTCTGCTGTTGTGTTTGTTTTAACTAATTTTAAGCAAACTGAACAAGCAAAAATATTGTTTTTAATGTAGAATAGCAAACTCAAAGACACCTTAGAAAGTGCAGTTATTTTCCTGTCATTACATATTTCCAAGAAATATCTGGATACATCCATTAGTGCAAAATTATTCAAATACTGTACATTTTGAAAGCTAAAAATAATTAGACACAAATATATATATATAAAAAAACTTAAACGTGTACCACAAATACTAATTCAGTGAACACGTTCCGTGAAACACACACCATTAACGAAAGAGTTAACATGAGAGAGAAGGACTTTATGCAACAGGAAATCAGAGAGAGCCTCCATCACTGCCAAGAGGAGCTGAGAGAAAAGGAGCAGCTGCAGGGGCCGCTCAGCCAAATCAATAAAGAGAACTTGAGCAGTTCGCCGTCTACAAATTCAGTAGACGCAATGAAAGACTGCAGGTTTTAAAAGCCAACAAATTCAATACAAAGAGGTGGTCTGGGACTTGTAAATGGCTTTTAACCAACAAAGCCAAAGGCATGATATGTGGTAGGGGGCATTAAATAAATCTACTGGTTATTAAAAAAGATGGACAGCCATGATATGGAGAAAAAATAGAACAGACGTCACAGAAACGGCTCTGTAATTCAACTTAAATCATATTAAGCATCAATATTTGGGCAAAATGGTAATATAATAATTTTTATCAATGCATTTGTTTTAGATTTCACTGCAATATATGGTTATAAATGCTCCGTGGTCGGAAACCTTGCGGTATATCTGTTCCTGTCCATCTCAAATATATCAAATAATACCATTAAGGAAGCACTCAGAATGAACTTATAGCCTTTATGTTTCCTTCAGAAAAGACTTATGTTTATCAGTAAAAAGATCATGTTTTATCATTTAAAAGGCTCTACTCACAGCAAAGACTTTTATTATCGTACAAAAGATTTATTTTTAAAATAAATGCTGTTTTTTTTTTTTTTTTTATTGTCATTAAAAAAAATTCTAATGGTTTTCACAAAAATATTAAGCATTACAACTGTTTTCAACATTTATTTATTACAGGAATAACTGAAAAATAAAATAATAAAATAAAATACTGTTTTTACTGTTTAAAAATAAATTTAAAAATATAATAAAATTGAAAATAATTATCAGTACAAAATGTCTCTTGAGTAGCAAATCAGCATATTAGACTGATTTCTGAAGGACCATGTGATACTGAAGACTGGAGTAATGAAGTTAAAAACAATAGGAATAACTGAAAAATAAAATAAAATACAATACTGTTTTTACTGTTTGCATTTTTACAGTGTGCATTTAAAAATATAATAAAATGGAAAATAATTATCACCATTTTCACAAAAATATTAAGCAGTACAACTGTTTTCAACATTGATTTATTAATAAGAAATGTTTCTTGAGAAGCAAATCAGCATTTTAAAATTATTTCTGAAGGACAGCTTTGCTATAATAATTTATAAAATAAAACAAAATAAAATAATACGTTAATTTTCTGCCAAGACATTATCCATTAATTTTACTGAAATGTCTGTTAACTCTACAACACAACACAATCAAGAATAAAATACAATTAAAATTAATTAAGTTAAACACCTGTAAAAAAATAAAAAATAAAAAAATTATACGGGAAAATATTATTTATTATACAGAACACTCTGCCCTGTTTTTATTTTATTCATTTTTTTACAGTCTGCATTTAAAAAAAAAAAATGTTAAATAGAAAAAATGTATCACCATTTGCACAAATATATTAAGGAGTACAACTGTTTTTAACATTGATTTATTAATAAGAAATGCTTTTTGAGTAGCAAATCGGCATATTAGAATGATTTCTGAAAGAGTATGTGACACTGAAGACTGGAGTAATGCTGCTGAAAATTCAGCTTTGCTATTGATAATTGATCAAATAAAACAACATTTAATTAAAAATAAAATACAAAATTTTTTTTCAGTGTGCATTTAAAAATATATTTAAAATAGGAAACAGTTATTTAAATTTGTATTATATATTTAAAGCTATATTAAATAATATTTTACAATATTACTACTGTAACTTGCCTTATTTGTACAGATACCCCAAAGATCAGACGTAAATATATTTAAATATTTTTTAAATAAACAAATAAATAAAAATCCAAAGAAGGATAGACCAAAACCACATTTCTACAACAGAATATCATCAAGACTTGCCGATGACCTCTTTTAACTTGGACCAGTAAGCAACCACCTAGCAACACCCTAGCAACCACATAAGAATTTTTCCCTAGAAATCTGCTCTTTAAAGAAACCCACAGCTGTGAGATGGCTGGAGTGATGGATGCATGTCTTATAAGAAGCTATTTTGACTAGACGACTGGCGTATTCTCAGGGTCATTAGAAACTCTTATGAGTTTTATAACAAGCACTGCTGGCTGCCAAAGACAGTCGCCATAGCAACAAGATCTCTGATGCGGCCTGATGCAGGGGGAGGGGTTTTGTTGCCGCTGTGTGCTTTAAAGTGTCAACACCCACAACACACACTCAAAAACACACACGCTTTCTCTCTGTCTGAGGCCTTTGAGCATTAGTCTGTTTTTTTATTTGAAACTGTAGTAATTCAACCATTCAGTTTCTGCTTCAAGAGCTTCTGATGGAGTCTTATTAAAATGTGTTGCATAAGTCAATCTATGTAATTGCACATCTTTGTGGGTGTTACTTCAAGGTGAAGCATTTTAAAGTGCACTTTTTCTGTTAAAATGTTTTTAGAATGTTTTTCAGTATCTCTGGTGCTATCAGACAACAGAAAGTATGTGCGGTTTTCCTTAAATCAAAAGATCATTTTATTTAAAATAGTTCAAAATAATTAGTTTATTCATTACAAGGGATAATTTGCCTACAAATTTTCTGTAAAAATACGTTTTTATTTTGCTAGAAACATCTGTGAAAATATTTCTTCTTTGTAGACCTACAGACTTGTGTTGTACAAATCTAATTTCACGTCCAAGGAAAGTCAATTGCTTGAGAGTCTAAATTGAGACTCAAGTCATTTTTTGCCCCTATAAGCCATCTGTTTTTGCTGCTGTGCCTTTAAGAAACTCTTTGCTTTTTGTTGTCGAGTCCAAAATAGTTTTAAACTGTCTTATCCAAAATCCAAAAACCATGCACATTGTGAAATCGCAACAAGGTCTGAGCTGAAATATGCTGCATAAATGAATAGTCAGACTGAAATGATCAGGCACTTCGTTAAAAATAACTTGAGCTGCTCGTTTCTAACATTGGGATTGTTTAGAAGGATATGCAGAGTGACAGGTGCTACACACAGTTAGGAATAGCATAAGGTTTGACAGACTTTTCCATATTTTATAGTATGATGTGTAGGAATAACATCTCTAGCACTTTCTCCTCTGAACTCACCATGATCAGATCAGCCAAATGTCTGCACAAAAAAACTTCATGCAACTGCGGATGTCCATGTTTTAAAGTAATAAACTACCAGTCAAAAGTTTTTGTAATGTTTTTTAAAAAAGTCTCTTCTGCTAACCAAGCCTATATTTATTTGATCCAAAGTACAGCAAAAACAGTAAAATTCTGAAATATTTTTACTATTTAAAATAACTGTTTTCTATTTGAATATGTTGTAAAATGTAATTTATTCATGTGATTTCAAAGCTGAATTTTTAGCATCATTACTTGTTTTAAAGGAATACGCTATCAGTCAAAAGTTTTTGAACAGTAAGATTTTGTAATGTTTTTTAAAAAAGTCTCTTCTGCTCACCAAGCCTGCATTCATTTGATCCAAAATGCAGCAAAAGCAGTACAATTTAAAATAACTTTCTATTTGAATATGTTGTAAAATGTAATTTATTCCTTTGGTTTCAAAGCTGAATTTTAGCATCTTTACTCCAGTCTTATGATCCTTCAGAAATCATTCTAATATTCTGATTTGCTGCCTTAAAAAGCATTTATTATTATAATTATGTTGAAAACAGCTGAGTCTAGTTTTTTCAGGTTTCTTTGATGAATAGAAAGTTCAGAAAAACAGCATTTATCTGAAATAGAAGTCTTTTGTAATATTACAAATGTCGTTATCATCACTTTTGATCAATTTAAAGCATCCTTGCTACATAAAAGTTTTGAAAGGTATAGTGTATCTGTTTTACCTTTTTAATATTGATGATAATAATAATAAATGTTTCTAAAACAGCAAATCAGCATATTAGAATGATTTCTGAAGGATCATGTAACACCAAGACTGGAGTAATGATGCTGAAAATGTAGCTTTGATCACAGGAATAAATTACATTTTAAAATATATTCAAATAGAAAGCAGTTATTTTAAATAGTAAACATATTTTACAATATTAGTGCATTTTGTGTATTTTGGATCAACTAAATGCAGGCTTGGTGAGGAGAAGAAAATTCTTTAAAAAACATTAGGAATGTACTTTTGCTGAAAATGTAGATGAGTTTGTTTCTTCATCAGAAGAGATTTGGAGAAATGTAGAAGAGATTTGGAGAAATTTAGCATTTAGCACAACTCCAGTCCATCAGTTCACATCTTGATGCGAGATTGTAAGAAACAAATCCATCATTAAGAAATCAGTTTCTTACAAACACACAGCTTTTTCACTTCACAAGACATTAATTGATGGACTGGAATCATGTGGAGTACTTGGGTTATTGTGATGTTCTTATCAGCTGTTTGGATTCTCATTCTGACGGCACCCATTCACTGCAGAGGATCCACTGGTGAGCAAGTGTGGTAAAGCTAAATTTCTCCACAACTGTTCTGATGAAGAAACAAACTCATCTACATTGTGGATGACCTAAATTTTCATTTTTAGGTGAACTATTTCTATAAAGCATCTGTCGGACATCAGAAAGTTGTGGAAGTTCAGAATAAGCATTTCAATAGGCAGCGTTTCTGAGGTGGAAGTTTTAAGTTGTGAAAGTTACAGTAGTACATCAAACTCATTTATCTGAAAAGATCAAGGAAAATGTGATTGCTCATCATATGACCCCTTTAAGATAATGACAAACTTGCGAATTCAAAGCACTAGATCTCTATTCCTGTCTGTTGGACAGGAGATTTACTACAGTACAGGACCTAGACTGGTCTCATCTTCATTACCGCAACTCTGTGTTGGCCGACGGCCCAGTATAAGCAATAAAATGTCTGCAGCACATGGAGAATGCTGCAACCCAGCTGATCCTAAACCAGGCCAGATATTCATATGTATTTCCTTTACTATGAACCCGCTATTGATACCTGGATCCAGTTCAAAAAGCCCAACAATGCAACTGCTTGGATGACGTAGTGTAGTGGTTAGAAATATACACTGCTTTTTTAGTATTAAATGAGATACAGTACATTTAGAACATTGGCAGTTGTCACAATGCATTCTGGGATTGCTTTATCCTACATAATCTGTCATATCATTTGATTAAATTAAAATTAGGTTTCTTAAAGCTGCATAATCTTGTCGCCTACTATTTAGTATTTGTATGTAAAACAGAAGACTTTTTTTAGCAGCACAACTGTTTTCAACATTAATAATAAATATATAAATAAAGTTGTTTCTTGAGCAGCAAATCAGCATATTATAATGATTTCTGAAGGACCTTGTGACACCGAAGTCTGGAATAATGGCTGATGAAAACAAATTAACACTTTTCTCATCTGTTGTCGGTAGACCACAGCAGCAGTTTTCTCAAAAGAAACCGAACCACTTTTGCAAAAGCTCACCAGATAAGAGAGTCTGCTAAATGCCTTCAGTGTAAATCTAAATGTTTTGGTGTTTTGTGCAGAGCCACCTGCATATTTCAGGAGCTGCTCTTTTAAAAGGTCATCTTTCAGCACTGTGAAGAAAAATGTCAGTGCAAATTGAACAGGGCGGATGGTAGTTAATGAATTAAGAAATAAATTAATTTGGCACCAGTTGTGCAGGAGCCACACTGAATTTATTGAAAAACTGAAAAAAGTAGCAGTCTAGGAGAGTGATACAAAAATAATTGTGCCTAAAGAACATTTGCATTTTCCAATTCTGCACACCCAGTTGAATGCACAAGACATTCTTCCGTCCGTTTCACAGAAAACCATTGATCTCAGACTGTCACATAGTCATTTGATGGCAACTTGCTGCAGCACATGCACTTCGAATGTAAAATTGAAAGAGTACCACTGTAATACCATGATCATGTACCGTTGAGTATTAGGTAAATATCATGTGAAAATTGTAATCAGCAACCGGAAAACACACTTCAGCCTTTTAAAAGCTCTAAACATTATACTTTATCGGTGGAAAATACATAGAAGAATATACTTCTACAGTACAATTCAGAAGAAAATAAGACTGTATATAACCTCACAACAATCAGTGTTATAGAGGAGGTTTATGAATCATCATAATGTGCTCACAGGCATTCTGCTACTCGCTTCTGAAGCAACTGTTTACGTCTGGGTCAGTGAGGGTACGATTTCAATACTGCTCTTTAATCAGAGATTGAGAGGCAGGCCAGTGATTCAGTGCTAATAACAGGAACAACACATTGTCACATGTGGGGGTGGACTACTCTGATGAAGCCATGACTATAAACTACAATCTTTCTAGATTTCTCTACAAATGTACAGTGCCACTTAAACGTTTGTGAACCTCTTACAATTTTCTATATTCCTGCATAAATATGGTCCAAAATGTTTTCAGATTTTCATATAAGTCCTGAAAGTAGACAAAGAGAACCAAATTAAACAGGTGAGAGAAAAATATTTGCTTTGTCATTTATTTATTGAAAAAAATGATCCAGTGTTACATATCTGTGCATTGCAAAAGTATGTGAATCTGTGCTTTTAGTATCTGGTGTGACCCCCTTTTGCTGAAGTAACTGACGTTAAAATTTCTTGTAAATGCTGATTAGCCCTGCACAATAACATGTAGGAGTTTTAGCCCATTCAGTGCAGAACCACTTAAACTCTGTGATGTCGGTGGGTTTCTTCCTATGAACTGCTTGCTTAGGCTCTTCCACAACATTTTAATTGGATTAAGGTCTGCACTTTGACTCAGCCATTTCAAAACATTAACTTTGTTTGTGTGTGTTTGGTACATGACCCACGTTCTCTTGAGACTCTTCCCAATCTTCCGGTTTCAAACGCATCCAGCTGTGTTTAGCTGTACAAAACAGCTAATTTTGCTGCTTGATATTGCAAATTGGTGTGTCTTGCCATATTATTTTAATGTATTATCTTAATTATGAGCACTTTGGTTTGTAGTGCAAACAATTGTACCGTTTACTGCACTTTGTTATTCTTTTTTCTTTGTTATTATTTTCCTATAGCCGCTAATGAACTGGATGTCTCGCACATTCACAGAAAACGGCTTATTTCCGCATTGAAAAAAGCTAATAATATGCTAATAATATGCTAATGCTAATATGCAACTAGTTAATAGTGAATAGTGTTCCCTATTTCAAAGTGTTACCCACTTAACCAGTACTACTATACTTTACTATACAGTACTATACTAGTTTATAGGTAATATTTAATAAATTTTTTCTAACTAGCCGCTACGGTGACACGTGAAATTTCTGTTTTAGAAACTGTTTCTTTTTCCGCAACGTCGCGGCTGGAATCTTGTCGCGTCGCGTGTAGTTAGGACACGGTGTAACTGTAGGTGAAGGAAGCTGTTATACAGTACGTAGGCTACCTTTTACAGCTATGCGCAATTTATGATTCATTTGACAACCTTATAACATCTAGCAGGCAATACATCCCTATGAAGCTCTGAACAAAGCTCCTCAAATCAATCAATCCATCACAAAAAGGTTACAGACTGTGTAAGCACACATTGAGTCATAAACAGAGTTAAGCTGTGCACATTTAGAGACTGGCGGAATATTTCTCTTTTTATTTAAAAAAATCCCTGGAATGACATGCTTGGGGGGAACAAAATACCAACCGGGAGCTTAATTGCTCAGCTCTGGTTCAAGGGCTGGGATGGAGTTCTGCCAGTGTCTGTTTTTGGCTTGGCTAAAGCTAACTTTTTAAGAGCTGTGTTGTCAGAGATGCAGCATGCCACCCACCCTGTTCAGATTCCTCTGCCTCTCTTTCTCTCTCTCTGCACGAGGCTGAGTCATGCTGCCGTCTATTATTCATAACTGCAGATACCTGCTTTAAATTTAAAACACAGCTTACAAATCCTAAAACGTTTGGACACTCCAATCTTCAGTGTATGGTAACGTTAATAGTTTAGTAAAAGATCCTCTTTACTGTCTACGACAATATGAGATAAACAGCATTCCAAAATGTCCCCTTTTCTTTTCTTTTCTTTTCTTTGGCACACCTTTGGAAAACTTGGAGTTTCAAAGACTTCACAGTATTCCAAAACACAAAAAATAACATTCCAAAGCAAAACATAACATCTAAAATAATTTAACTTTTTTTAGCTAAAATGTTTATTTTATTATATTTTTATATTATTATTTATTAATTATTTATTAATTAATTTAAACTAATAAAAATTAAAAAGGCACCTAATATTTCTAAAACTTCAATTAAACTGAAAACAAAAATAAAAGAGTTCAGAGTTACAGACTTCAGAACATCAAGTGATATCAAGCATTAAACAACATTTGGAAAAAAAACACATCTTAATTAGTCTAGACTAAGCTGGTTTGATGATCTTAGTTGGTTTATGCTGTTTTAATTAAAAAACTCCCTGTAAACCCACCAAAACAGACCAGTTTAACCCATTTGAGAGACCAGTTTAGAGCATCAGACTATCTTAGGCTGGCTTAAAGTGTTTTTTCAGCAGGGGTCTCTGCTGAAACATCTTAAACCAGCAACTTTTGATACGAAACTAGCCAAAATCAAAATTACAAAAAACTACATTTTTACATGTAATGAAGAAGTTTGAGTTTAAATGGTCCATTTAAAAGTAATTTTTAATCTGATTAGATTGTTTTTCTTTTTGTTTGTTTGTTTTTTTTCTATTTAGCATCCCTGTTGAAAAAACAGCATATGCTGGTTAGGTATGTTTTGAAGCATGGTAGCATGGTTTGAGCTGGTTTAAGCTGGTCCTTAGTTGGTCATGAGCTGGTTATGAGCAGGAGCTAGAAGCTCAGGACCAGCTTAAAACCAGATCAGGACAAGCTCAAACCAGCTACCATGCTTCAAAACATGCCTAACCAGCATATGCAGTTTTTTTTCAACAGGGATGGGTGTTTCAAATTATAAAAATAAAAAAGAATATATGTGACCCGTGCTGGCAAAATAATTTGGAATGAGCAAATTTTCAATGAACAATTTTGTATTTTTTTTTATTCATATTCAGAAGGATTCACTTTATATTCATATTCCATTAATATACCTTCAAAATGATATGGCTTGTTGGAATCAGACACAAAATGACGTTTTAAAGGCGATGGAGTCAGCAGATCTGATTTTGAGAAAAACCAGAGTTGAAGTTTTCTGTAGATTCCAAAGCAAAACCACCAAGCAGCATTGCATATTTACTTCCAATTCTTTCCTTATAATAATTACTATATTATTAATCACAATATAGCTATTTTTTATTTTAGCTTTGTTTTTTTTTAAAGAACAAATATGCAAATAAACAGTAGTTTAATTAAGTGCAGCGAGTGATTCTATCTTTTCTTTAATGTTTGATTAACATTGAGAAAGATCTATATTAAGACCTACTGTAATGCATGGATCTAATATAATGTTACATATCAGAAACCATTAGCTAAACGTTCATGTAAAACATAACAGATTATTATAGGGAGATTACACACTCTCTGAGAGAGATCTTTTTTTTTTCATCAGCATATGGGTTAGAAAATCATATTTCACTGGTTTGGACTCATCTCATCGAGAATTCGATATAAACACTCTCAAAGCTGCAATGCTACACTTTGCAACAATAGACCTACAACTTGTGGAGAGAAGAAGCAGTGGTCTGGAAGTGAGCAGAGAAAAAGGTACAAATAAAGATAGATGTTTAATTACTATATGGGGCATTGGGATCACTAGAAGAGGAACACATTTTTGCGAAAACCTCAATATTTACCAAAACTTTTGCATGTAGCTAAAAATTAGACTGTGCGCATTCCGACTCAGGTCACCCAGCACAGGTCACATATTATCTGTCACACCCCTGTGAACCGTCTGTTTTGGTTTCTCCCTTGTGTGCCCATATTTGGTGTTCTTGTCTTGTTAAGTGTAATCACATCACCTGTTTGTAATTAGTTAGTGTCCTTTATAAGTTTGTTTGAGTTCTTGTCTCATTGTTTGGCTACAAGGTTATCTCATGTGTGCGTGTGTTTCTGCCATTCTTACCCCTGTGGATTATCATTAAAGAACTTTGCTTTGAATTCTACGTTGTATTGCGACATAGGTTTGTGGTTAATCTGGATCGTGATTAAAATGATGTACAGTAGTTGCCTTTAATTTGAAATTGTTACAGATATTTTATGCTTGTTTAAGTCCAGTTCAGCCTGTAATAGAGCAAATAAACATCTTGTTCATGTACTCTTTCATTCTTTCTTGTGTCTTGTTTTAAAAGAAAAAAAATTGTCAGCATCAGAATTAGCCCATTTGCTTGAAAAATTTGGAATGGTGCATCCCTAATTAACATACTGGCTCACTAAACTCACTAATATTAAGACGCTCAAAGGAATAAATGTTTTCTTTATACGTAACAACAGGAACCACAATAGAAATATTTTCCCAGACACAAGTGGGTGCTGTTAACAGAATGTGTTATTTTCACGTCAACACGCTCACGTTAATTACTAAGAAGTTACATAGAAAGGCACGCAAGTGCAATAATAGTTTCAAATGTCTCTATTAAAGCCTTGTTTGGTGTAAGTGCTGTCCAATTGTTCTTTGCTGTAGGAAAAGCCTTTTTTAAAAGACTGAATCAATAATATGCACTGGTGCTGTGTATACTATCATGAAATAACCGACTCATCTCATCAGCATTTGCACACTCTGTGGCACCAAAAAAAAAAAAAAAAAAAGGGAAAACAAAAAAGGTTCTTTAAATGTTAGATATTGCAAGTCTTCGAACTAGAAAACTGAGAGGATTGCATTGCACGAGACGCACTGCCCCACAAATGGCTTTTCAAATACTGTCCCCTTTGATTGCCTCCCTTTGATGACGCTGGTTTTCAGTGATTGCACAATGAGTAGAGGAAATAGATTCATGAGATGGGACATCATGCTTTCAGGCATAATCCTGGCAGGGGATGCTTGAAAAGAGAGAAATATAAGCTCAGGTGGGGGGAAAAAAGGAGGGATGGGGGAACAAAAACACTTGGGACATGAAAGATCTGCTGCTACTGCAGCCTGACCAAATAAAGCATCGCCTGTGTTTCAATTCCTCCGGGTGGTCTCTGCACCCAGCAGGGGAAACTACCTCTCTGCTGTCTCCTTCAATAGCTCTCCTATTACACTCACAAATCCATTCGGCGTCTCATCAGCCATCACCAGTAGCAAAAGCATTGTCTATAAAACTCACCTGTTCACTTTCCCAAAGGCCTACAAAGGAATCAACACTTTGCTAAAATGCGTTCTGCCTTTTTGGTACTAGCGGTGGGCGGTAAGACCAAGGGTACAGCAGCTATTATAACATGTGCAAAGGCTTTTTGCCCCTCCAACTTTTTGTGCCATGGTCATTATAATTTAAGACCAAACAGAAACCTCTAACCTTTCTCCACATCCACAATGCAAAAAATAATACAAATAGTTATTAATCTATTATCCAGTAAAACACAAAAAAAACTATAACACATTCTTAAAACAGAAAATATATTTATATTTTAAGACTCGTTTTCAGAGAATCTAAACTGATTGGCAAATAAAATAAATAAGCCTAAATCAAAATCCTGTGAGTTTTATGTATTTGTTAATGAGGCAAGAATTTAAATAATGAAAATACAGAAATACAAGACAAATGTACTGATTAAGAAAGTTTTTTTTGCAGTGTAAGCAGCTTTTCAGAAAATAATTTATGACTTTCGGGCAAATGTCACCTAATTAATATTCATGAGACATGCTAACAAGGACTGGTACATGTTATAGATTGTTCCCACGCTCTAGACTAAAAGCTTTCATTTTATATTATTGTAATAGCACACATCATAATAGTTATATTTGCAGGAAAAATCCAAATTCAAATGTTTTTCCTAGTTTATACTAGGATATATATATATATATATATATATATATATATACTGTGCCATGCCAAAGTATTATTATTTTTTTTTTCACATTTTGTTATGTTGCTGCCTTATGTTAAACAGCTCCATACTCCACACACCATAATGACAAAGCAAAAACAGAATTGTCACAATCGCTAAAAGTACACTGCATAAGTATGCATACACTTATACTCAGTACTTAGGTGAAGCACCTTTACAGCCTCAGATCTTTTTAGTATGGTGGGACAAGCTTCGCACATCAGCATTTGGCAATTATCTGCCATTCTTCTCATCTCTTCACCTCTCAAGCTCTGCCAGGTTGGATGTGCACATTTGGGCACAGACACACATTTTCAGGCTTCTCCAATAATATGTGATTGGGTTCAATCCCAGGCTCTTGCTGGGCCACTCAGGGACATTCACTGAGTTGTCTATAAGCCACGGTCTTGTTGGAAGGTGAACCTTCATTGTGAGGTTCTGAATGTTCTGAACTGGATTTTCATTAAGGCTATTTTAATATTTTGGTGCATTGAGTATTTCTACCACAGCATGAGGCTGCTACCTTCATACTTTACTTTTGGGATGGTACTCTGCAGGTGATGAGCAGTTTCCTTCAAACATGAGGTTCATCAGACCAGAGAAACTTGTTTCTCACAGTCTAAGTGTCCTTTAGGTGCTTTTTTTATATATGTATATATATATTTGCAAATTCCAAGTGCGTTTTCATGTGTCTTCACTGAAGAGAGGATTGAGTTTGGCCACACCACCATAAAGGATTGGTGAAGTGTTGCAGTGATGTTTGTACCTCTGTAGGTTTCTCCTATCTCCATATATGATCATAGAACTCAACTAGAGTGACTATCAGCTTCTTGGTCACCACTCTAACCAAGGCCATTCTCCTTCAATTGCCCAGTTTGACCAGGAGGTCACCTCTAGGAAGAGTCCTGGTTGTTCCAAACGTCTTCCATCAAGGGTAACAGACACATGCTTCTGTGAACCTTCAATGCAGCAGAATTTTTCTGCACTCTTCTCCAGATGTGTGGCTTACTGCAATCCTGTTTCTGAGCTCTAATCCAGTTTTATTTGACCCCATGGCTTGGTTTTTGCTCTGATATGCATTTTTAGCTGTTAGACCTTTTATTAGAACGTGTGCGCCTTTCAAAATTATACCCATTTAATTCAATTTGCCACGGCACCACTCAAAGTGTACATCTACAAGCAATGTGCATGCTCCTGAGATAAATTTCAACTGTCACAGATAAGGGTTTAAATACTTATGCAATGGAATCATTTACGTTTTTTATTATTAATAAAATGTAAAAATATATTTCTTTTTCTTTGCCAGTATGGTGTATGGAGTGTAGATTGATGGCGAAAAAAGTAATTTAAAGCAGTTTAACATAAGGCAGCAACATAACAAAATGTGAAAAAGGGGGTTTAAAAATACATATATACACAAATTAAATTGACCAAAAGACTGGCGTAATGATGCTGAAAATTAATTACATTTACATACATCCATTACAGGAATAAAGTATTTTAAAACATATAAGTATAAGCAGTATATTTTGACTTTTTCAAAAGAAAATTTAAACAGTGTTGTATCTACTTTTAACTCATTTCTACCATAGCTCACTCTATACTACAAAACAGCCCAACCCTATTTTACGCCTTCAGATGCACCAATAAGGGCAAAGCTTGTCAGGACGGATGCTAGAGGGTCCCGTGAACGACAGAGGTGTGAGGGGCACTAATGAATGCTGAACTGTCACTGTGCCCAGACCTGGCAGAATGCCGGCACCTCACAGCAGCTCAAAGCTGTCATCCACGGAGCCGCCGTGCCCTGGCACCTGGGCCCGCCACCTTCAGCTGCTCTGATGAGTTGAGAGACAGGGGCAGATGGCAATGTTGAACTGGCACAGGGTTACGATGTTTGGAGCAAAGCTGCACGCCCCTGCAAAACTCAATCAGTGGGCTGCCTTGATCCGGGTGATTGGCTAGAGATTTGGTTTTCCTCAAGTAATTTGACACACTATATCATAGAGATCAAACAAAGGTACTGAACACTATAGTCTTATGTTCATCAAGGCTGCTTATTTGATTAAAAAATATGTAATATTATTACAATTTAAAATAAAAAAATAGGTTTTCAAATGTAATTTATTCCTGTCACATAATAATCATTCCAGTATGCTGATTTGCTCATGTTGCATGTATGCAGTATTTTTGTTTGGATCGTGATTAAAATGTAGTGGTTGAGTCTAATTTTTAATGGAAAGAGTAAATCTATTTATTTATTTATTTGGGGTTTGTTTTAAAATTTCAATTTAGTTTTGTTATTTAACATATGTGACCCTGGACCAAAAAAACAGTCTTAAAAAAATATAAGCAATAGGCAAAAATACATTGTATGGATCAAAATTATACATTTTTCTCTTATGCCAAAAATCATTAGGATATTAAGTAAAGATCATGTTCCAAGAAGATAATTTGTAAATTTCTTACTGTAAATATATCAAAACTTAATGTTTGATTAGTAAGAACTTAATTTGGACAACTTTAAAGGTGATTTTCTCAATATTTAGATTTTTTTGTATCCTCAGGTTCCAGATTTTCAAATAGTTGTATCTCAGCCAAATATTACCCTACATCAAACCATACATCAACAGAAAAACTTATTTATTCAGCTTTGCATAGATGCATACATCTCAATTTAAAAAAAAATTGACCCTTATTACTGATGTTGTGGTCCAGGGTCACATATTTTAATTTCACAGAGAAATGTGCAGCATTATGTCCAAGGACACCTACAAAAAAACACCTTTTTATTTATAAATTGTCTTTAATCTCAATCTCAATAATCTCCAAAAAAAAAAGTGAGAGAATCATACAGTGAAATCAATATTGTGAATCGTATAACATTGTTACATCCTTAGTTTATTGCTATGATTAATATTAAGTGATTTTACCACAGTTAAGGCTTAAACATTGTAAAATTAGGTAGAATAGTAATGGTAGAATTAGAGTAACCATGTCCTCTTTTTTTGTTCAGGCCAGGATTTTTAAATGGCCAAAAATGTCCAGGTTTTGGCTTTGTTTGCTATTGGTCAAACTACTCAAAAGTAGTGCAGGCATTTTAGATAATTACCCAATTGTGGCATGCAAGAAAGAATCCACAGAGAATGGTCAAAGCAATGCAAATACACATACATATAATGTAGGACTGTAGAAAGTATGTCAATAGCAAAACAAATCCAAAGCCTGGACATTTGAGGCAATTTATCCTGACCAGGACATGTCTGGGAAAAAAAGGACATATGGTCACCCTAGGATAAATCACTGTAAAGTATGGCTTCTCTTGACTTACTGTCTGACACACAAAAAAAATAAAAAATAAAAAAGTCAGCTGTGGACTTTAAAGGATGGATTGAATAGTGGTGGGATATGAAATGAAATCACACTGCCCACATAGTTTCCTGTTTTAGTTATTGGCATCATCTTTGCCAAGCTGACCGATATGGCACCAAAAAAAAAAAAACTGTGAGACTTGACAATGCCAGTGTCCTACTGTCTGGAGGCCTAACCTGACAGGAGAGCTCTGGCCTGTTAGGCCTCTGTGGGTTTAAATTAGATCAGTCAGATGAACAGATACATGCCCAGCGTGAGCATTATATTGTGCATGAAACCTGTGCTTGTACAGTACTTCATGCTGCAAATAAATGTCCAGTACTTTTAGATTTAACTCAACCATACTATGTGCAAATTCATTCATTTTTATTAATTCATTACAATTAGTTTTAAATCTAAAATCATACATTTTAACCAATTAGCTTGCATGTCATAATGGTTCATGCATATTGCTTCAGCTTCACATTTATATTTAAATATCCAGTTTAGACTTAACCTTATCATTTATTTCTTAAATTTCAGCTTACATGTTCAGAAAAGTGAAATGATTCAGAAAGAATGAAGACAAATGCAGCCTCAGCCTGTAATTCGATAAAAGCGTGATTGTTTCTCATACGCCAAGTTACTGCGGGAATAAAAAAAACTAAAATGGAAATAAAAATGTAATTATATGTGCAAATTTGCAGCACTGAACCAGTCATGTAAACAACTTAGCTCACTGCCTGAAACATCTCAGAAACAACAACTTGAATAAATGTCACTGGAAGTTCATTTTTTGTTCACGTTTTTCTGCAATTATGTTAAACAGGCTGCCCAACTGAGACTGAACAATGTTCAGCACACCAACAAACTTTTTTTTCATCATCTGAGATGAAACACATCATGTTCTGTGCTGCAGAATCAACTATCAGCTGTTGTTGAGAAATCGGGCTAAAACAAGATGACCCCACCGGTGAGTGGACAGGGTGTGAATGGAAGACATCTTCCCACAATCCCCCGGAGTTTGAGCCGACAGTGATGAGCTTGAGCTCGCGGCTGTGATAAAACGCTTTGGACTGGAATGAGTGACAGCAGCTTGGAGAGGCTGTCTTTACCTGTGTACACATGGTGTCAGGCTCAGAGCCTGTAACTGTCTGTCAAAACGCAACCTGCTGACTGAGCAAAGCACGTGAGCTGGGCCGGATCAATAAGCCCTAATCTTATTTAAAAGACAGAAATCTTAGGGGAAAAAATTATATTAGTTTAAGCCTGCAGAGACAACAACACATTTGACTTGTGTGTCATACATCTGCCATATTGCAATTATAGTGACTCACTATAGATCATCTTTGGCTTCTACTGACAAATTCCAGCATGAGAGCTACATCCCAGTAAACGAGAACTATGCCCTTGTGATAGTAAAAATGATAATATAATATAATATAATATAATATAATATAATATAATATAATATATGTTCATTGTGAATTCAATTCAAATTTGCTGAAACTTTACTCACCCTCAAGCCATCCAAGATGATGAGTTTGTCGGAACAGATTTGGAGAAATTTAGCATTTCATCACTTGATTGCCAATGGATCCTCTGGGTGCCAGCAGAATGAGAGTCTAAACAGCTGATGAAAACATCACAATAATCCACAAGTAATTTATATGACTCCAGTCCATCAGTTAACGTCTTGTAAAGCAAAAAGCTGTATGTTTGTAATAAACAAATCAATCATTATGACTTTCTAACTTTAAACCTTTTCTTCCAGCCAAAATATGAGTCCATTATCCATAAAAATGCTTCCTCCAGTGAAAATGTCCACCCCCTGTTCCATTTTCTTGATTCGGATGAGATTTCTTTCACTGGAGAAAGCAGTATTATGGACAGAGAACTTTTTTTTTTTTTTTGAAACACAAAGCTTTTCGCTTCACAAAACATTAATTGATGGACTGGAGTGAATTAGTTGTGGATTATTGTGATGTTTTTATCAGCTGTTTGGACTCTCATTCTGACGGCACCCATTCACTGCAGAGGATCCATTAGTGAACAAGTGATGTAATGTTAAATTTCTCTATATCTGTTGCAATGAAGAAACAAAATCTCGAATGGTCTAAGCATGAGTAAATTTTCAACAAATTTTAATTTTTTGGGGTGAATTATTCCTTTAAGCATCATTAAATGCAAAAGCCAAACAAAACCCAGATGATCTATTCACAATGAGCAAAAACAAAGCAAAAGAAAATTTGTGGTGCAGTTGATTGAGAACTAAATTCGTACAAGTGCAAAACATGGCAGAATACACCTTTTTAGCTGGTGTCTGGTGCCAAACAGCTACAAAGGACAAGCAAGCAAGCTCAAGACCATCAGCAAAAAATATAGTATAAATGTATTCTCAGACTTCAAAGTCACAGTGGAACATTCACTTTCTTTTCATGAAGAAGCTCCACCTAAGATGCACAAGATCCCAAGACATGCCGCCGTTTATCAGTAAATGATGAAGTACTTCTTAACGGATAATTTATTCATGGAATGAAACCCAGATGGGACGTTTAGCAAAAATGAAGTCAGACAACTCTTGACACATTTTCTTTTTTTCCTTAAAAAGGCTGCAGTATTAAATACAAGATAAAAAGTAAGACTATGACTTTAATGTTTTTAATCTTTTGGATTTCGTTTTTCATTTTTAAAGATGCGAAAGGCCTTAACAATGTAAATTTAATCTTTAAAAAATTATTTTTTAAAAAATGTAAAATTGATTTAATAACTCCTTTAATATTTTAAAACCACAAAGAATGACATAGTGCTTCCCAAGCCTATGCAAACACAGTGTAACAAACAAAAGGATGTAACATTCAACCTTTAGCACAAGCAGCAATTAATCCAAGCAGAGTATCACGTTTGTGGACAGACCGCTCTGAATTTCTTCTCTGTATCCAACCACAGCTATTAGCTTATCACTCGCAAAGGCTAAATGCTGTGTGTTCTGCATATCTTACGGGGATGTTTGAAAAGCTTTCAAACAGCCTCTAAAATCTTCCTACTTAGCTACATCCAAATCTGTGGGTAGCTTACAGTCTGTTCACTGGCCATCTGATGCACATTTTGCACAAAATCGTCCAGTTCCAATCCGATCGGCATGCGATACGTGACTTCTGGGAGTCAGGTGGTGCGCCAGTCACTGGAAACAAACAATGTTCACAGCCATAACAGCTTACTAATGATTAAGCCCTAAGTGTCCATAAATTTGAAAGAAAGCCCTCCATGATACCACTTTATATCATTCACGGCTCCGGGGTTTGAGAAAATGGCAGCTCGCATTTGAGAAATACACTGTAACGTGCATGGACACTAACTGTAAATAGATGCAATAAGAATAGACCATGTTACCGCCGTCGTTGTCTCGATGAACAATACATGCTGCATCTGCCAAATGGACTCTGACTAGCCTGACTAAAACATTTAGGGCCAAAAAAAGCAGTTATGTCATTCTCTGGTGAGTCCACCTAAGTGTCGGGATGGACTAAAGTGATCTGCCAGAAGAAACAACAAATCAGTAAGACCACAAAAAGAAATCTGGCTTTACTGGGCAAAAGCTCTTAAGATCAGTGGGGGATCTCATGGGTTTTATACTAAAATACAACTTGGAAGTGGTGATTTTAAGGTCATTATTTATATATATATATATATATATATATATATATGTGTATATGACTACACTGTAAAAAATAAAAAACACAATTTGTTGAGTCAACTTTTAATTTGTCAACTAATAATTTGTTACCCTGCTTCCTTAAAATTTTAAGCTGAATCAACTCAAATATCTAAGTTGTCACTTAGTACAACATTTCGAGTTGACTGAACTTACAATTTTAAAACAGCCGGGTAACAAATTATTTTAATTTAACTCAACAAATAGTTTTTTACAGTGTATAGTCACAAATCTGAATATATAAAGCTTAAAATTATATATGTGACCCTGGAACACAAAACCTGTCATAAGGGTCAATTTTCTAAAATTGAGATGTATACATCATCTGAAAGCTGAATAAATAAGCTTCCCATTAATTATATGGTTTATTAGGATCTAACAATATTTGACCGAGATACAGCTATTTGGAAATCTGGAATCTGAGGGTGCGAAAAAATCTAAATATTGAGAATATTGTCCAAATGAAGTTCTTAGCTATGCATATTATTAAACAAAAATAATTTTTTTATATATTTATGGTAGTAAATTTACGAAATATCTTCATGGAACATGATCTTTACTTAATATTCTAATGATTTTTGACATAAAAGAAAAATCAATCATTTTGACCCATACAATGTATTTTTGGCTATTGCTACAAATATACCCCAGCAACTTATGACTGGTTTTGTGGTCCAGGGTCACATATATGAAATTTTCTGATACTTTACTCACCCCATGTCACCCAAGATGTTTATGTCTGTCTTTCTTCAGTCGAAAAGAAATTAAGGTTTTTGAGGAAAACTTTCCAGTTTTATTCCTCCATATATTGGACTTCAATTGGGGATCAGTGGGTTTAAGGTCCAAATTGCAGGTGCAAGTGCAGCTTCAAAGGGCTCTACACGATCCCAGCCGAGGAGTAAGGGTCTTATCTAGTGAAACAATTGGTAATTTAAAAAAAAAACAAAAACAAAAACTATATATTTTTAGACACAAACCCTTGAAGCTGCATTGAAACTGCAATTCAAAACAGAATTGAAACCTTGATCCCCATTAAAGTCCATTATACACTCTTAAAAATAAAAGCACCAAAGGGGTGTTTTTGTGGTGATGCCTTAGAAGAACCTTTTTGAAGAACATTTTAAAAACCTAAAAGAAACTTTTTCCACCATAAAAAACCTTTTCTGCATTTGAAAGGTTCTGTGGATGTTCAAGGTTCTTCATGGAAGCATTGATGCTGAGTGTATGGTGAAAAATCCTTGAATGTTTTCCTCAAAAACATAAATTTCTTTTCGACTGAAGAAAGAAATACATGAACAAAATGATCAGAAATTCTTAATTCTGGAGTGCACTAATCCTGTAATAAAATAGATAATTACCATTTATTTTCTTCAGCCTACTGCTAGTCTTTTCATAAATAGCTATTACATCATGGATAAAATTATAAAAATGACACACCATCAGATACTGCAGGCAGATACTGTAATTTCTTTTTATGTCTATTTTAAGTATAATGTGCCTTTTTGACTCTTCAAATTCATCAGGATTAAAATCTAGTAATGGGACTGAGCTTGGGGTATCTTTGGTTTTCTTTGCTGTCCTTGCAACCCAAACCACTTTGACTTTTAATATTCCATAATGTATGTTATATTTAGAATATGTAGGCTAATCATCTTTCTAAGGCAGCTAATGCATCTAACTGTCCTATTAAATGCATTTACAGTAACTGTTCTTTGTATAACTTTATTTACTTGCCGTTTGTGTTATTGGCTCCAGAGTGCTTTACATGATGGCACGTGCAATGCATGATAATTAGGTCAGTGAAAGCTATGTATAGCCAACGTATTAAATCCAAACTTTAAAATGATTAAAATGCATGTTTATAGCTAAGGTGAAAGAAACTTAAAACCGAGAAACTGAGAATAAATCATTTCAGATTCACTAAATATATGCAATACAGCTTTCTAAATTCGGTTTGCATTTCCACATGAATGAAGCATCAACAAGCACTTATTTAAATAATATTTTATGCATTAAAAAACAAAAAACAACCTAAAGTAACAATTTTCCTACAATGCCTTATGAGAAAAATATAGCCATGCCATTGTATTACAAATCTGAATGTGTACTTCACATATGAATGGACAGTATAATGAATAAGAAAAATCTGACCAACAAAAAGCATTATAATATTAGCCCTATTTCACATATAAGATCACTCAGCCCTACAGTGAAGTCATTTTGTCAGAGATATTCTTGTGCCGATCTGAGTCATGTTCAAATGAACACATAATATTTGGCCCTAATTGAATGAGATGTCAGAGGAGGGGGTTCGGTGAAGAAAGTGACATTTTAGGAAAGGAGAATCACGTAGAGGAGAAAGACTTAATGAGGGAGAGACTTTCCACCCTCCCAAGAGGATATGACCTTTCCTCCTTCCCTACAATGGGTCCTTCAAATTTATTAGGCTCCTGTTGATATGTGGGCTGTGGAGACACAACGTCTGGCCACCCAGACTGCGCTCCGTCATTTAAAACACAGGACATTTAGGACGCATAAAAACCGAAAGGTTTATTCAAGTCAATGTGTGGAATTAACAAGCGGTTTTCTTTGGGAGCTGGGGAATTCATTGTGATGGAAATTTGCTTGAGATTAAGGAGCCTGCTATCAGTCAAACACAAAATGCGTGTTAGAAATGAAAAATAAACTACTTATATACTGTATACTTTTTACTGGGTGAATCTCAAAAAACATCAGATGAAATTTTACCTTGAAATCAAAAGCTTGAAAATAATCTCTTAATAAAAGAAGAATTTAAATATAAAAGAAACTAAAAATACGCTTAATTTTCATTATTCCAAAAATATAGTTTGATTTATTTCACATTGTCATTTTTTAATATGTGATGCGATCTAAAAAAAAAAAAAAAACAACACGTGGTGAAATTTTACCTTTTTTAGATTTTGATACCATATGAAAGCTAGGTTCAAGCCCTTTCCAAAACTGTAATTTTGATAAAAACGGGTTTAAAGTGAGATGCCTTTCACTTTCACTTCAGGTTTAAGGAGAGATGTCAGGAGTGCTATACAGCATCATTACACAGACAGACTAATGTCTGTTTTCCATTGTTTATCATGGGTATAGTCTCTGAACTTTTGATCACCCCTTGTATGTTTAAATAGCACGAATAATGTACCTTGTAGTTGTAGTTTACATTTAGAAAAGCGAGTGTCATCAATGTCAGTTCCAAAGGACCAATCAGAAGAACTCGGAGGTGGGGCAAGCGTTGCGAGTAAGGGTGCTCCGATTGATCGGCTAACGATCAATTTCGGCCGATAATCGGCGGTCTCTAAAAAGGCCGATCACATAAAGTGATCTAAAGCTGATGAAGCGCATGCCGTGAGAGGTTTGGCACAACATTCAGCGGGACAGTCTCAGTCTCTGTCCTGTGCGGGTAAAACAATTATAATGCTGACGGTGAGGTACAATTCATATGTCTTCATTAAATAACTTAAAAAGGTCATTTGAAAACCTTAAATGAGCCGTAATTTCACAAACAGCACGAGTGAATGACCGCACGCTCTTTCTCTTTCTCTCTCAAAGTGTGCAAATGGCTTCCAATCACCACATCGTGTCTGACTATGACGCTGCACAGTTGACACAGGATTAGTTGCTTCCACAATAGAGGCAGTGTCGCATCGTTGCTAAAGTTTATAAATTGCATTTCTTTTTAATTGTTTCCAGTGTTTAATTATTATTAACCGCGTGCTCTCCTGAAGACTGGCCACACATGCGCACTCAAAGCGCACACACATAACGCCAGGTTCACATAACTCCGTTTGCAGTGCGTATTTTTTCCCACACTCATGTTAACGGATTAAAGCATTCAAGCTGTGCACGGTTGCGGTCTGGCAGTCTGCACTGCACGCACAGAATTAAAGCGACAATATGAACAAGAATTGACACGAAAACGTCATTTTACACCATAAATGCATATAAATAAAGCCTGCTGTGTTTCGCAGTTAACACATACTGGTTTTTGGCTAGGTTTAAAGGAAAGGAGCACTTTTAGATAAGGCAATCATAGATGGCACTAGGTAGGAAAATAAAAAAAAGAACAAAAAAAAAGTAGTTTAAAGCTTGGAGAGAAATTTCTCTGGGACTGAATATATATATATATATATATATTCCTGAGCGCTGCATCTCGCATTTTTAGATGCAAAGACGTGTTCTGTGTGAATGGCTCCACAAGATTTAGACGAGAGATCTAAGATCGTTTGAGAGAGCAGCTTCTTCCAACTGCGTTGATCTCTTGCGCTCCACCATCTCACGGTATTAAAAAATAAATTAATTAATTAATTAAAAAAACGTTGCTTGCTGTAGTTTACACAGGACTGGCAGGGAATGTGCATTGATACACCTTTATTAAATATGTTACGTGATTTATTTTGATAGGTTAACTGTTTTATGGTGTTAAGAGAAAGCACCTCAGCAGCGTTCTGAACATAAGAAAGAGAAAGACATTAATAATGAAAACCTAATTTTGACAAAAAATTGGCATTCGACCTATTTTTCGAATTTCCTGAAAGTGTCCAAGCGCGACATCCGATGGGTTTTCCCAGATCACATATACACTCCTAAAAATAAAGCTTCTTTATTGGCATTGATGGTTCCATGAAGAGCCTTTAACATCCATGGAAACTTAGTGGAAAAAGGTACTTTAGACTTATTATAGACTATTATTATTATTACTTCTTTAGACTTATTACTATTTTATTCTTTAAACATTGCTGGGAACGAGAGTTATTGAATTTAGTTATTAAGAAAAACTCTGAGATCTCAGTAGTTGTACTGTACTTAACTTACTTGTCTTAATCAATATGTTTTGTCTTTTGAAAATCCTGCCCGTTACTGAATCTGATTTATTTCCATAGGCCATTACAGCTTCTAAAGTGGCCACTTTAATCTTCTGAGAGCAACAATTGAATAAGACATAAGCAGTCATCATCTTTGTTACTGAAGTTCCTGACCGTATTTCTTAATGAGCCCGCAATTAGCATGTCCATCTGCTCTGTCTGTGCCTCGAGTGAACACAGGATCTTTTACTTTTTAGCTCATTCATGAAGTGCTTAGCCTGTTCACTTGCCTTTAACTGAGACCATTATCGCATACTCTAGAAAATCATGCATTGCTCTGGTAGTGAGACTCTGGCAGACATCAAAGGTCACAGGTAGACATTTTGCTTACTGGCATGAAAGGTAAAAAATGTAGTAATGAGTGTATCACGATGATTTCTCCTAGCTATAGTAAAAAGAACGTCTATCCATTAGTTGTGCAACGGTTCAAAAAAGGTTAGCCAACATGAAAAGTAAAAGCTATGGTTTTCAAAAGAGGTATACCTTCCAAAGGGCGCCTACATTTCAGAAGAACAAATTATAAGCAGAAAATTGTTTACATTTGGCATTAAAATAAAGATTCACACTATCTATTTTCCACATGCATGTTATTGGTCATAACTCAGACTTCTATCTGGTGTCATATTTTGTACTTCTCCAATCATTTAGTCTGTTTAAACCCCACTCTTTTCTTACAACAGACTGCAAGCTCCACATTTAAGCAATCTGCCATCCAATCAACAACTGATTGATAGAACCAAGTCCCTGCCCAGCATGTCCTTTCCTATAATCTTTTCCATCTCAATACAAAAAAAAAAAAGATCTCTACTTCAGATTGCAATATTAACTTGATTTACAGTAGGACACATGTTCCTGGATCAGCATCATTTGTTGTTTCAACACTGAGAAAATTTGTTTTTGGTAACATCATACTTAAAGCTTTTGTATATAATGCATTACAAAGGTATTTGTAATGTACATTGCAATGCATTATAGAGGGTTTGCACTTACATCACAGTTTGGTCAGTTACGTGGATGCGTGGCCATATTGGAGATACTCAGATGTAAATAACAGCATGGATTGCACGGTTAATGTACTACTGTATATGTTGTTCTGCTGATTTATGCTGTCTAAACCACTGAAAAAAACATGTGGAAGCTGCTAAATCATATAGAGAATGACTTAGTAAGCAGGAAAGGGTGCGATATTTTGACAAACTAAAGTTAATAGGTGGTACAGATACGTATGAGCAGTATTAATTAAGATATTAGCCTAATATTTTACCTGACTGTATAAAAACAACCATAGATGCCTTTTTTCCTCAGACAGTTTTTTTGGACTCTTCTCCTTGATTTGTTATCATTTTTGGCAGTTTATAGAATTCCAAATGTTTTTCCCGGCCAGAACGATTAGTACAGCCCAAAACATGACAATAATTGACCATTTTCAGCAGCAATAATCAGCTAAATTTGTGAGTTCCATTCGGTTCAGTGGTACTGTTTATGTTCTGTGCTGCCAATATGGCTGCATTGTAAAACACTCTATATCTTAGAAATAATTATAACTGTTAAAGTGCATTATAATATTTAAAGGGCTGTTCGCAATGTTTTTAATGCATAAGTATTAAAATTAAGTATACAATTATTCATGAGATCATACGATGCATTGTTACAAAACATAATCAATGCATTAAGACAACCTGCATTATATTTAATGACCTTAAGTAAAGTGTTACCATAATTTTTACACAGGAATTGCTAGTAAATTTGCAATGAATGAAAAAAATGGCAAGTAAAACGTTGAATCAAGCATGAAATTTTAAAGTAGAAACACTAAAATTGTATTTTCTTTTAAAACATACTTTCCAACCTGGGATTTTGCAAACTGATTTTAATCTTTTGACTCATTCAGTGACTCTTTCTGTCCACTGTATCATTACACCAGCTACTATTTACAACTAATAGATCTGAGCTACAGTGTGCACCTAATGTAAATTTCCCAACACTGTTTACAGGTGCATGGAAGTGAACAAGAACGATTCATTTAGAGAATGACAAAAATACACTTAAGAGACATTTTACTCACATGTAGCGGAGGTGAGGGTTCTGCGCAAATGCACGAGCCTGGATTGTCCGTAAACTGCAGTTTATAATTGTCCTGAGAAAAAAAATGAGAGAGAGAAACCACTATATGAAAAATGTACTGTTTCTCTCAAAAATCAGTGAATGACAGGTGTCACTGGTTGGCCACAAATGACCAGCATCAATCCAGCAATGATGAGGGCGAATGAATTTCCCAAGGTGAGACCACCAACATTTATTTCAGCCTCCACACAGCACGGTTCACCCAGTAATTTTGACTGAGGGCCCTGTTGTTGGTCATTTGCACCTGGCACTGCAAGTCGATCATTCAAACCTGAGGAAGCCAACAGTTCATTAGAGCCTTGCGGCTTGATATACACCGTTTATGATGATAAACTGCAGAAGCAATCTCAGTTCACCATCTTTCCCATCTCTTCAGAGAGTGTCATTAGAATAATGGTATCATCAGGGTCCCCAATTTCACAGCACTGAGCCGCAGCGGCTGCTGGAATGAATTGTGCATCCTAAAGACTCCGTGCACAGTCTTGGTGGCATTAATTGGTAATGACTGCATCCTTTTCATTACAGGAATTTAATGCAAAAAGTGATTACACTCACAACACCCTTATCCGGTGAACAGTAATCA
This sequence comes from Cirrhinus molitorella, assembly GCA_033026305.1. Classification (NCBI taxonomy): domain Eukaryota; kingdom Metazoa; phylum Chordata; class Actinopteri; order Cypriniformes; family Cyprinidae; genus Cirrhinus; species Cirrhinus molitorella. The sequence goes on along the minus strand of CM065118.1, from coordinate 9,560,784 downwards.
GTACAGAATTAGTTTTATTATGATGATGTCTCTATAGCTAGAACTGTTTCTAGGAATACAATTATCCGTCTCTGTTATGTGGGAAGATATAAGGAGGATGGTGACCATCTTTATACCATTTCTCCTCTTAACCATTCAGCTCTTAAAAGCCTGAAAACAAATGCAAGGGGCCTTATTACGAAACCCTCATGATGGTCCTTCACGTGACACGCGTGAACTTGTGGGGGTGGGATTACGAGTGTAGGCAGATATTTCATTCCGGCACAGCTGCAATGGTGCTTCTGTATGTGCTAGTGAACTCCCTATGAGTAGGTCAGTGGTCCCTACCAATGTTTGAACAAAAAACAAAAATTGGCAAAGTTTGGCTAAATTTACAAAAAAAAATAAAAAATCAAACCTTGCACTTCAAATGTTGTTTAGGCCTTTTGTACTTTGAATACCTCAAGATCTATACAAGGTTAACAGGATAGTTCACCCAAAAATGAAATTCCTAGGTAAAATCATTATACTTACATTCATGTCCTTCCAAAACAACATCTTTCTTCCGTGGAGCACAGAAGAGATATTTTGGGTACAAGCAATATTTCCACAGCAACAAAATAAATAGAATTTTGTGCTCTACTGATGAAATGAGGTCATACACATTTGAAACAAGTAAATGGTGACTGAATATTCATCTTTGGGTAAAATATCCCTTTAAGACTTTGATTAGAAGGATTGACACATAGATAGATACAGTATGTAAATGTATGAATAGACTGATAGATAGACAGATGGACAGATGAAGATGGACAGACAAATGTCAGATAGATAGAAACATGGTTGGACAGATGGATGGAACAATGAATGGATGGATAGAGAAAAATAGGTGTATAAACTCATAGATGGATGGATGGGTAGATGGACAGATATATGGGTAAATAGATGGATAGATGGATGGACAGATAGATAGATAGATAGATAGATAGATAGATAGATAGATAGATAGATAGATAGATAGATAGATAGATAGATAGATAGATAGATAGATAGATAGAGAGATGGAGAGATAGATAAATGGATTGATAGACATTTAGATGGATGGATGGATGGATGGATATATAGATGGACAGATATATGGTGATAGATGGTTTGGTAGATGGATAGATGGATAGATATGTGAGTGAGTGAGTTTATAGACAAAAAGATAGATAGATAGATAGATAGATAGATAGATAGATAGATAGATAGATAGATAGATAGATAGATAGATAGATGGATAGATATATGAGAGAGTGAGTTAGTGAGTGAGTGAGTGAATGGATGGATGGATGGACAGATAGATAGATAGATAGATAGACAGACAAGTTTGTACAGCAGCTCATTGTTAAGTCAACATAACATCAGTGCACAAAACTACCAGCTTACCCATCAAAACCCCACAGGTGGGCTGAGATGTTGTATGACTCAACAAAACTATTCCACAGCAAACTTACACAGACAGGTCCCGCATTCATGCGTTTGGTTATGTAACGTTGCTTATCTGCAGTGTTTGTGCTTAAAAAAAGATGTGAAGAGCAGAGCTCAACACACGCGGAAGCCGATGACCTTTAGTGGAACCTCAGAGGGTAATTTAGAGGCCTGGAGGTCAGAGCTGTTTTCAGGCGTGGGAGGAACCAGGAGAGCCCACCATCAGCAGAAGAGAGAGAAATGTTAATGAGAAAAATGCAAATGGGTAGCTGGGAATAGTCCACTTGGCTTCCTTACTGAGGGATCAAGGGGAGTGGAGAGGGAAACTCTGTCTTGAGGATACGATGAACAGGCGAAGGGTTAAGAAAGACGGGAGGGCTTGACAGAGGTGAAGGGAAGCTCATAACCAGGAGTGATGAAACACTGTGGGAGGTCTGGATCTGTAACAGATGGTCTAGTCGGTTTCCTCCCGCTAGACCTTTTCATCTATATGCTTTTAGATATGAAGTTTTCACTGATGATAAAACTGATTATGTTTTCTGAAATGAAGAATAGATCCATCATGGAGCAACTTGTTATTTTATTCCATTGCATTAGATATTACAATTCTCAAATAATTACCAGATTTTGGTACCTAATAAACCCACTCTCAGATTTTTTTGAGAAATTAAATTGTTCTCTAAAATGTGTGGTAATGAAAGCATTGGGCACAGCAAATCATTGTTATAAAAGTACACAAAAAGTTTAAAATATTGTGTAAATTGTTAGGAACACTGCAAAAAAGATTGTTTTAACATTGAAACACGGTTTGTGGTCAGTATGATTTTTTTAAATTTTATATTTTATTTTATTTAATTTTTTGAAGGAAATGTATACTCTTTTCAACAAGAAAGCATTACATTTTTTTTGTACATTTTAAGTAAATAATTTATAATGTAAAATGTTTCAAATAAATATTCTTCTTCAGACTTTTTGTTTATCGAAGAGTCCTGATTTTTTTTTAGAAAAAAACTTATAATGATAAATACCAAATCAGCATATTAGAATAAATAAAATAATACAATATATTAAAATAAAAAGTATATTGTAGTAATTTGTCAAAATATTACTGCTTTTGATTGTATTTTTGACTATCATAAGACAAAAATCTTACTGACCTCCAACTTTTAAATACAAGTAAATGTAAATATTGTAATAATAGTAATAAGCAATAATAATAATCTGAATATAAATGCTAACTTTCAGAATAACAAATCAATGACAAAAAATATAACAATATAAATGTATAAACCCAGTGCACACAGTGCCATCATTTACAATTGTTGCTTGTCATATTGTCTGATATAACCCCAGTGCAATCTCTTGGGTAAATGTCACTGGAGACTGTGTGAAATCAACTGTCTTCTACATCAGACTGTGTGATATAGATCTCAGGATTTTAGTCACGATTGACAGCGTTGAATGTGTGATCAATCATCTCACATTTTTGACATCCTCATTGACAAACAAAACTGAAATTATATCACACATACACAAGCAAGCCCTTGAGCTAATATCAGCAATGTTTCACCCAGGTTTAGACAGTCCAAAATGTACAGTGTGCCACCAGGCTTTAGTGTAAAACACATACAATCACCAGTATATGATCTGTTTTTTTTATACTCACAGTCTCTGGAGTCCTGTGTACAGTTCCATGTCAACATCTTTAAGAATCTGCAATCCTGTCCAGTTCTCTATGTGTCTACAAACAGAAAGAGAGAAAATATTGAAAACAGCACCATTACCACCAATTTATTCAAGCAGGGGATATGTGTTTTTCCGCTTGATGGCCGGGGCAGGAACCCAATGGATGGTCCCTGGAGTTTTGAAAAATGTATCATAGTTTAGCGAGCGCTCGTGAAACATTCCTCTCAGAGGCGTTGGTGTGTTGGTTAGGCAGATGGCCTAAGGGTGCGATCACTTGCAAACTGCACCGTGAAATAATTAGCAAAACAATTTGTTTCTCCATAGACTGTAAGGTCAAATGCATAGAACATGTGGGGAGCACAAAGATAATTATCATGTATGCTATGTAGAACAACCAGAGACATAAGTCAACTTGTACATGGGAGCACAGGGATTACTGTAGCATGCAGTTAATGTATAGTCCGCGATATAACACAGTGCACTCATTATAGCCATATCATGTGCAAGATTAGTTTAAATCTCTATTTCATTCCAATATTGTTTGGTTTCCACAAAAATATTAAGCAGCACAGATGTTTTTTAACATAGGGAATGATAATAAATGAAGAGTTCAGATGCAAAACCAGCTAAAAGCCACCTCTGTCAAAAATGAGATAATGATAGTGAATAAATGCTCTTGACACATATTATACATCCATCAAATACTTTTACTTCAAACTCTGTAAAACCAGAAGTACCAGTACTTACATAGAAACACCTATACAGCGGAGCCTGATAAAAATGCATTTTTTTAAGAAAGATGTCAGATGGATTTAGAGGCTTTTGCATCTGAACTTTTCTCTGTTTAATGATGTGACACTGAAGAGTAGTGTAATAATGCTGGAAATTCAGCTTTGCATCACATGCAGGAATAAATTACGTTTTAAAATATATTTAAATTAGGGCTGTCAGTCGATACAAATTTGTAATGTAATTAATTACATGATGTTTTGATTAATTAATCACATTTTTGTTCATACTATAAAAGTAATTGGTAACCAAAATTATGTTTCACAAAAGAAATTTTTAAAGCGACATGAAGACTATCCCTTTAATGTTTTTTTTATTTTATTATTTTTTTTTAAAGGAAATTATACTCTATAATTATACTCTATAAGAAACTAAATCTGCCAGCAGGTGGCGATAAATGCCTTTATGAGTCGTTATAATGGCTGATTCATTTAGGAATGAAGTAAATGGCACACTTTAAATGGGCCTTTGAATCATTGGGTCACATGACTCTTTAAAATGTTTTCCGTTCAGAAACTCTGAGACGCGCAACAATTCTGCTATGGCTTTAAATGCAGGGGCGGATTTAACCAATAGGTGAGGTAAGCAGCCGCTTAGGGCCCCGGGGAATCAGGGGGCCCCCTCTGATATATCCAAAACATATTTGCAGCGTTGAATAATGTAGCCAATCACACAACGCAAACAGAACGCAATGACCAGAAGTGTTTACGTTAGAAGTCCACCCCTGTTGAAATGTAATATGTTCTCTGCAAAATTTAGCAAAAACACATCAAATTGCATTTAAAATATAACCAAATATCAACTTCTCCTTTACTGAACTGTTGTATAAATCACATTTAAGGTTGTGATAGATCGGGTCAAAATCACTTGTGTCATATTGCTCTTGCTGCTGGTGTGATATATATTTCAATATATGACACATAAACATGCATTTTTGCACCAATATGTTGAATTTTAGCACATAACTGCATTTATGGAGTTGTTGCCCTGCATCATATTTGTCATCAGTCAACTGTATCGACTGTAAGATGATGTAAAGGTCTGGGGGCGGGGCTAGTGCGTTAACTGCGTTAAAATTTTTAATCGCGTTATTTTTCATAACTAATTAATTAACTTAACGCGTTAAACTCACAGCCCTAATTAAAATAGAAAACTGCTACTTTAAATTGTAATAGTATTTTACAATATTACTGTTTTTACTGAATGTCTTATCAAATAAATGCAGCCTTGGTGAGCATAAGAGACTTATTTTAAAAACACCTTACCAATGCCAATCTTTCGAAGAGTAGTGTATATTATAAATATAATCATTCACATTAAAGATATTTTTTATTTTCTGTTACATTTCATTTTATATTGCATTTATTTTATTAATGCAACTTGGTGCTTGCATTTTTAGTACAATGGTGTATGATTTAAGTGACTTGAGTAATGACAGATAATTTTTTCTGAATATTTTCTGAATAAATCCAAAAATCCAAGTGAAAAGAAAAAGTCTGTAGGATATTTTTTTTCCCACCATTTATTGTCCACTAGGAAAAATTGCAGTCTGGTTTCTTGGAAAAGTAATAAAACACCTCTCCTGAACAAGCCACACGGTTTGACGTATCATTCGTTTCCGTAGCACAAACGGTGTTGGATGAATTATGTGCTGAAGTTTAATACTAGAGGTTTGATCAAAGAACTTACTTTAAGTATTAATGTGTTTACATGCTATAAAATATGCTGATAAACACAAATGAGCACATTATGAAATCCAGGAATGCAAGAAAAACATGTTTATGTGAGAATTTAAAAATGTGGGTTTTTCTTTGTCAGCCCTAATGTCAAAACATCAATAGTGAACACTTAAAAAAAATAAACAGAATTTTTAACAAGGCATTTACATGCAAAACAAAACAAAATTGTGGTAAGGGGTAAAATTAAAAAGTCAAGGGGTGTCAGTCGAGTTCAGTCACATTTACAGTATACTAAATCCTTTCTGAATCCAAAATCCAAATGAAAAAAAGACTAAAACGATGACAATTTTTGTTGCTCTCCCCTACCGTGTCACTGAAACACCATTATCAGTGTCAGAATCTGCTTGAAAACACGCTTGCATTTAAATTCAGCTATTGACAGGGCATGTGGCGGCACTGCCTTTATTTCCTATTCCACAGGCTTCTTATCTGCCAGCTAAAACAAACACAATCTGGACAGAAGTGTTCCAAGCAGGAGAAATCACAGATGTGCCGCTGACAGAACACAAGCACACACAGAAGCAAACACGCCTCTAGATCCACACACACCCTGATAATGCCACAAGCCCCTAGAAGCACAGTCCAGCACAGTACATCAGGTAGATTTAATGTTTCTGTTTACAGCAGGGGAGAGAGTGACACTTTACAAATGAGTCGCACTGCAGTTAATGTAATACAGCAGAGGCCTTGCTACTTTACTGCCCATTGGTTTTATACAGCGTCCTCAGGTCACTAATTTCCCCAAAGAGCTTTGACTGAGCTCACCACTGAACCATGCCTAAAACCATTCGAGGATCACTGGTTTTGCTTCTGGACCCAGATTTTACGTTGGTCAACATGTGGCCATCCAGAATTGTGGTAATTAATGGACAAAGTTTATGCATTTGACACTAATCTATTCTATTTAATATATATGCATGCATGCGTGTATGTATACACATTATTTTTTACACTGTAAAAAAAAATCTTGTGGTGATAGAATTTTACCGTAAAAAATACAGTAGCAGCATTTTAGGTTTTACGGATTTAACCTAAATTTACATTGAAAACCCGTATTTCATTAACTGATATAATGTTGATATACCAACCTATTGAATTCTGAAATATGTTTAGTACCTTTGAAATACTCTGACCACCAAACCACCAAAAACAGGTGATAAGAAAGTCACATGATCAACCAAAGCTCATCAGTAACACCTTTTTCACAAGCTGAGAAGATAAATACTAACATATAAAGAAGGTGCATTGTGTCATTTGCACAAATACTAAACACCATCAAGGTAACACACATTAAACTGAAATTTAATTAATTTAATAACATTAGATGTATCATACAAACCTAATTAACATAACTGAAAAAAACTAAGAAACATTTCCATTTCATTATTTCAATGAAAAAACATCAAATGTGAAATGTAACACAGGGAATTGTGAGAATGTCTGTTTAATTTTATTATACGTTCCTTTTCACATTCAAAAACTGTATTTTACTGTAAAATTACATGTCCAATAGAGTTTTCACCATATATCATACAGGAACTTATCGTTACCCATTTAATATGTTTTTACTGTAGCATTTTTAGTCTTTTGCCGTTAAAATTGTGATAATTTTTTACAGTATGTATACATACACATTATTAATATATTATTAAATGTATCAAATGTAATTACAATAATAAGGTATTCATTATTCCCAGTATTGCCAACAGTCCCAATGTTTTAACTACAAAAAATCAAGCACTTAACTAAAAAAACACCTTTTAGTTAAGTTTTTTTCATTTTCAAATAATATGCATGTATATATATACAGAGTTCTGGCATGAAATGTAGTCTGATGGGTCTAACTCAATCTGACAACATGACATTATAATCACATGGCACAGACGATTGGTTCTCTCCTGTATCGGTAGCCAATGAGCTCACTGCTCAACATTCAAATAAATGATAGATGTAGATGCTAGATGTAGCAGTTTGCAGCATGCTTTAGAAACCCTCCACCTTCCCCAGCTCCACCTGTATAGATCTGCTACAAAGTGATTCATGTATGCTGGGGGGGTTGTGGATGCAATTAATTATGATTAATCGATTTGACATATTTTATTTATTTAAATAAGTAAAATATATTAAATTGTTTATCATAAACGTATAAACTCTAAAATATATCAATTATAATTATAACAATAAAACATAATTTTTCTCTTTAAGTTGAGTGATTTACAAATAATACATCATTTAGATGTAGACTCATCAAAACAAAAAGAATATTTTTTTATAAATCAAGGTAACCAATAACAATACTTTTACTATTAATCTTTATATACAGTATGCATTCAGAACATTTTTAAATTATAAATAAAATTAATATTTGCCATTATTGCAAACAATAGTGTCCCCACCTCATTTTATTGCTAAACAAACGTATCTCTTTTTGTTAATTGATTTACATAGTATGCAAAGCAGTTACACAGAATGTTTTTTCATTAATCAGACATCGTTGAATGCAGAGAAATCTATAACAGTACTTTAATTATTATTTTTATAGGTATGCATTTATACAATTGGTAAATTATAAATAATAATAATTAATTCCCCAACTAAATTTTACTGCTTAAGAAACTGATCCTTTTTAGTTAAGTGCTTACATAATAGTATATCAGTAAGACTTTAAAATATTGTTTTGTTTAATAATCAGACATCCCTTGCTGGATGCAAAGAAATCCATAACGAGTCTGGATGGAGTTGCTGTGATCCAGATGCACTGGAACAACCATGTTTACATAGCTGCACGCCGTAAAGCATGTGAATCATTCAAATATCAGTCAGAGGCTCTGAGAACATTTCATTTCAGCATCTGATGAAAAGCCTCTCTCAGGCTGTGCGCAAGTTCATGGATGTTTTCTCCCTAATCGTCTCTTCATTGTTCCCAAAACTCATGCCTGAGCAATGATAAATGACTTTGTTTAAATGATCTGCAGCACAACTACATAGAGCTTAATGGAAGAACGTTTAATAAAACAGATTGTCTCAGGTGTGCTCTTCAGGCATTGATCGACACCTTCCTTTTAATCTTAGAGCCAGAGTCTTTACTTCAAGTAAAGAATCCTGAAATCCGGAAACCAAGTCTTTCCGTTATCTTGCACTTCCATTCCAAGAATACAGAATAAAGAAATCGGCCAATGAAATGATTTCAAATACTATAATAACAAGCAACCTTATCTGTAAAAAGGTACAACACATTTCAGCATGACTGCTTGAGTTAGTAAACATACTGTTTTACTCTTCACCGATTCTTTACTGGCGATTCTTGTACACCCACATAACATCTGAATAAATGTAATTACTCTGAGACAGGTGTACAACATGCCTAATTTCTAATGGATCTAGTCAGCTGGCCTCCATCTGTTGCTGATTTCAGGTTTCAATCCAGGATTTACATTTCCAATGTATAAATACAACATGCCTCACCTTTGGCGCTAACAAGCTATGAATCATTCGTAGGTGCCAGGATGCTGATTTGCATTTTAAACACTGGAAATATATGTGGCCTTATGTGAGACAGCACTTCTGAGGTTTGTTAGCATTTGTTACATGGCAGTTGGAGTATGCAGGATCTTTTTTTCTAAACAAAGAACAGCTGTAATTACAAGCGGTCGCATTTACATTTTCTTACGAAAACATTTACTTTAGAAAATGTGAGTGGTGTTTGTCCGTACCAGTGCTAGGGTTTAGAAGATGGTTGCCAGGCCACTCCTATGTGCTTCCTAAGGCTCCCAGACTGGTTGTCAGCATGTTGTTAGGGTGTTCTAGATACTTAGTAGGTGTTTGCTACTGAGTGCTGTTCAGGAAGGTCAACATAGTTACACCCTCAGTTTAATTCTGTATGCCACCAAATGCATTGTTTGTCAACGTGAAAAAGGGCTGACTTCCAGGAGAAAAAAATTGAGAACACCTCTCCTGAACATGCCACATTATTTGAGGCATCAAAAAGAAGCACATTACAGAAATTACTAGATAGATAGATAGATAGATAGATAGATAGACCATTTGATAGTTTCAAATGGTCACCCTAATTGCAATGAAAAAAAAAAATGGCTCGGATTAAATTATACCTTGGTGAATATATTTAGTTATAAAACATAATTTAAAAACTTTTCAAAAATGAAAATTCTCAGCAAATTTTCATCCTCATGTCGTTCCAAGCCTGTAAGATCTTCGTTCATCTTCAGAACACAAATGAAGATATTTTTTGATGAAATCCGAGAGCTTCCTGACCAGAGGTTTAAAAAGTACTGAAAAATTTTACTCAAGTGTAAGTACAAGTATCTGGCCAAAAACGTACTTAAGTAAAAGTAAAAAAGTACAACTTTAAATTGTACTGAAGTATTAAAAAAAGTAGAAGTACTTTATTTCTGACACACATATAGAGGTTTGGTTAAATGGAGAGAACAAAACAAAATGCGATAGCACAGGTCAAACACGTTTCTGGTGCAACAACAATTAAAATGCAGCACAGTGGACCACAGAAAAAATAATACAGGGAAAGGGATTAAAAGGAAACTCCATCCTTTCCACCCTCACACCATAAAATATGACTTTCATTTATCAGATGAATACAAACAGAGAGCTTTAGAAAAAAAAAAACATGTCTCTTCATATGCAAGTTCTGACACTTCAAAAACTACACAAAGTCAGTATGACAGTAACCCCATGCAATCCCTGTTAATGAATCAGTGTCTTCTTAAGTGAAACGATATGTAAGAAGAATACAAAAACGATTATTTTAATCTTGACCATGATGTTTACTTTCTAAAGTGGTCCCCTTGCATTATATGGACTATAAATCTTTGTTTGTATTCATCTGAAGAAAGAAAGTCATAAACATCTGGGAATGCAGAGGTTTGGTAAATGATGGGAGAATTTTCATTTTTGTATAAACTATCCCTTTGAAGAGCAAGATGTGATGCAGAGGCTAGAAACATATTCCAGACAGTACAAGAATGTGCTGAATTTATGAGGAGAGTCATAGAATGATAACATACAACATAACGTTTTAAAAGGCCACTTTTTTGTGCTGTCTACAGTATTTAATGTCACTGTCTAAAAGGATAATTAATCTTTTAATAGTTTATTTGGGGCATTTAGAGTTGTTTTCTCAACAAACAATTAAATATGAATTAATGAGCAAATCATTTTTTTATTTGCATTCAATTTTGCACTCATTCAGCTAATATATTACAGAGCTGATGGCTCTAACAAAACAGAACAAATAATGAATAAACTTTTTTGGGGGGGGGGGGGGGGGGGTGTATTGTCAAGATGAAATAAAATTTTTAAGGAGAAAATTGTACTGTTTTTTTCTTCAGAAATGTAATCAAGTAAAAGTACAAGCAGTCAGTTTAAATTGTACTTGAGTAAAGCACAAATGCCTGAAAATACCTTTCTAGACCTTGAACGTGAAAGGACCCCTGCTGTCTATGGAGGGTCAGAGAGCTCTCGGATTTCATCAGAAATGTTAATTTGTCTTACAAAGACAAACGAACGACATGAGGATGAGTAATTAATGACATAATTTTCATTTTTGGGTGAACTATCCCTTTAACAAGCCTATATTTTAAATACTTAAAATTATAATTATCTTATTTTGAAATGAGCTTCTACATTACTGATTAGGCACATACATTGAGAACTAGATGAGACACTGCAGCAGTAGCTGAGACTTGAAAACTGGAAATGAGTGAAATGTGTATTGACTGCTTTGCTCACTTTAGACTTCTAAAAGTATTGAAATATTGAGCTTTCAGATCAATTGGTCTGACTTCCTCAGGGAAAAGGTGCTCAATAGAGGTAAAGTCACGATAATGTCTCACCCCTAGTACACACACAGGGCAATTAAACTGTCTCCATATTAGCAGTGACCTTTCAAAATGTGCAAATGTCTCCCTTTTCACTACACCTATCAGCAATGCCTTTCAACATTCTTGACATCTTCATATATTGTCATTTTATCACAGAAGAATGTGTTTATGTAATTTATTTAGAACAGATTTTTACACTTTAAAAAACCTGAGCTCTCTTTTTAAACATGGTCAGTTTAAAGACAACATAAATAAGACTGTAAATCTGCACCTAAGATCTGCCTGACCCTTGATTTTATGATAAAAGCTCTATCATTAAAAAAAAAAGAAAATTTGCTGAAAATGGACTCTTAGACCATCAAAGTTGTAGATGAGATTGTTTCTTCATTGCAACAGATTTGTAGTAAATTATAATTGCATCACTTACTTAACAATGGATACTCCGCTGTGAATGGGTGCCGTCAGAATGAGAGTCCAAACAGATGATAAAAACATCACAATAGGGACACCTAAGTTTACTTCACCATTTTACAAATAAATCCTAATCTAATCATGACAAACTATATATCATTGGAAAGGTCTAAGACTCCTAAATAGATATTTTACCTTTTTTTGTGTGTGTGTTACAAATTATGTAGGAAAAACAATAGATTAATTTAAGAGTGTACCTCAAAAATCTACTTCATAACAGGAGTTCTGACCTTGGTCGTAAAAATACTTTCTTCGTTGCCTTTTTCCCTATCACGCTTTAGAAAACATTAGACATTAAATATCACTTGAAAACTTGAAATCTCAAAATTCATCCTTTGAAAACTGTTTTAAAATCAGACATTGCATTACAATGGAAAATGTACATCAAAATCAAATTACAAAATGCTTACGTCCATGAATTATAAAAAAAAAAAAAAAGGTTGAATACTGCATTTTCACGTCTATGTTCAAAAATGGGAGTGACAGTTAAAGGGTTAAGGGATTTTAACTTAATCCATCACTTCTAGCTAAAATACGCTTGATCTGTGCATATTTCTCTCCTGATTTAGACAAAAAAAATATATTTTGGATAGAAGACTTGTATTTTAGACTGAAACACTAGTTTAAAGTTAAAGACGTATTAATGATGAATTTGTTTTTCACAAACACAGCTTTTCACTTCACAAGACATTTACTGATAGACTGGAGTTATGTGGATTACTTGCAAATTATTTATTTATCAGGCGTTTAAACTCTGACGGCACCCATTCACAGCAAGTGAAATAATGACAATTTCTCCAAATCTATTCTGAGGAAAAAACATCTACATCTCTCATCTACATCTTGGATGGCCTGAGGGTAAGTACATTTTCTGCTTTTTTTTTTTTTTTTCGGCTTAACTGTTACTTTACAGATAATTCATCCAAACAGAAAATTATGTTTACTCTTTACTCCATGTTAAGTCATTCCAAACCCATACGACTGGGACCTAAATGGCATCCTTTTTGAAAGCTTCCTTGTTTTTTGGAATTGTGTAACTGTGTAAAAAAATACTTTTTCATTTTGTTTTCCATGGAAGAAAAAACTGTTATACAGATTTTAAATGACAAAAAGGTGAGTCAAATACTTTCATTTTGTGGTGAGCTACTCTATTCTTATTCCAAAAGTGTTCTAAAATCTTTGACTCTCACCAGCAAAAAAAGCAATTACACATTCTCAAAGGAGATTTCCTCCATATTAAGTATTTCTGATCCAAAGTGCTGCTGGCATACTATCGAAGCTAATGCACGTAAGACTTTACTTTCCCAAACTACCCGGGTCTAGGCAGGCCTGCATTTAGGCTGTGTATCAGTGTGCCTCAGATTAACTGCAATGCAATGCATCGCAGCTTCATGGTCCATGGCCAGAACTGGCAGTCTAAATATAGGCACAACAAAACCCCTTCTGAGCTGTATCTACATTCTGCACATCTCTACCCTCCATCCACTCCTGAGCTTCAGCCAAAATGAAAATGAGCATAATTAGGTCCCATGAGGCAGAGAGCATTAGACAGAGCAGCAATAGTGGCACGGACGCCAATATCTTTCTGGTGTTGGGACGCCAATGTCACTTGCAATGCCAAAGGCTGCAACGAGCACTTGTTTGGAAAACCTGCACGAGATGACTTCCTTAACACAGAATAGCAGGGGATTCTGATTTCCCGCACTTATCAGGGAAAAACAGGCCCAAATTTTGCTCTCTGGTGAGGGGAACATATCAAGAAAAATACAGCGATGGTCATCGACTCAGCAGCATGTCTGGCTATGGAGTTAAAGTGAATATTTTTCACATTATACATGCAACATCTGCTATTACGTTTTTGCATTTTGTTAAAATCATATATATATAATACACCACTGTTCAAAAGTTTGATGTTGGTAAGACCTAATGCTTGTAAAATTACAAAGGCTGCACTTTTTAATTAAAAATACAGTACAGTTTTCTTTTTCATATATTTTAAAATGCAATTTATTCCTGTGATGGCAAAGCTAAATTTTTTATACTTCGTCACATATTCCAGTTTTTAATGTCACATCATCTTTCATCAAGCATTCTAATATGCTGTTTTGCCACTGAAGAAAATGTCTTATTTTTATTTTTGAGAAAAAAATTAATTTCTCGATCATTTAAATGCATCCTTGCTGAATTAAAGTATTAATTACGGACACCAAACCTTTTGAACATTAGTGTTTTTATACTATATACAGCTTTGCAAGAAGGCTAGAGCTTACTCTGAGGCAGAGGAAGGCAAGGTGAGGAGGAAGCTGACAGGACAGGAAGTCATTGGCAAGCAGAGAGTGTGACACAGGAGACAGTGGCAGTGAGCAGAGAAGAGACAGAAACAGAGAGGCAGAACCTGTTTCCACTGTCTTTGAACAGACAGGTGAGGCTGTCTGCTGTTGTGCCCTCACTAGGTAACAAGATTGCAGTCACAAACTGGACTGAAAGAATTGTTGTTTAGGGGTAAATGAGTTTTATAGGTTTTCTTGGCATATTTCATCTATTATGTTGAGTATTTGTGAGGGAGATTAAGTCTGTGTCTGTGTGCTGGGGGGTAATATGTATAATGAGCACTGCCTTATTGCACTGAATTACATTACTAATATTGCTTCATGTTTCACCAGATCCAAACCTCAACACAGGACGCAAAGAATTTCCTAGGGACCCAACAGCATGGAATTTGTAATGTACAAATGCAAAACTTTAATTGTAAAAATGTGTCCAGCTAATGTACTAATGAGTACAAGCATGAGAGAAGATACTTTTTTTTTGTAGTAACTAGAGTATGGCTTCCGAGGAGTAGTTCACTTCCAGAACCAAAATATACAGATCATTTACTCACCCCCTTGTCATCCAAAATGTTCATGTCTTTCTTTCTTCAGTTGTAAAGAAATTATGTTTTTTGAGGAAAACTTTTCAGTGCCCATGAGTGTGAACTTCCAAAATGCAGTTTAAATTAGGCTTCAAAGGACTCTAAACGATCTCAGCCAAGAAATAAGGGTCTTATCTAGCAAACGATTGGTAATTTTCCTAAATAAATTAATACTTGTACACTTTTTAACCACTAATGCTCGTCTTGTCCAGCTCTGCAATGCGCATGCGTACTCTGTGCGCTCCGGTTCCAGACAGTTAGGGTATATGCTGAAAAACATCAAAATTGTCCTACGTTGCTGCGAAAGTACCAACCAAGGTTTACAAAGTGAACGTGCAAAGAAAATCAAGCACCGGACGATTTTGAAGTAGGAGGAGAACATGAGTTTTTCAAAATACCCTAACTGTCTTGAACCGGAGCGCACGGAGTACGCATGCGTATCGCAAAGCTAGACAAGATGAGCATTTGTGGTTAAAAAGTGTATAAATATTCATTTATTTAAGAAAATGACAGATTGTTTTGCTAGATAAGGCCCTTATTTCTCAGCTGGGATCTTTTAGGGCCCTTTGAAGCTGCATTTAAACTACATTTTGGAAGTTCAAACTCGTGGGTACAAGTCCACTATATGGAGAAAATTCCTGAAATGTTTTCCTCGAAAAAACTGTATTTCTTTACGTCTGACGAAAGAAAGACATGAACATTTTGGATGACAAGGGGGTGAGTAAATTATCTGTACATTTTTGTTCTGGAAGTGCACTAATCCTTTAAGGCTGACAATATACTTCTTATTTTAAAACACATAGTTTTGAAGGGATATTTCGCCCAAAAATGAAAATTCTGTCATTAATTACTCACCCTCATGTTGTTCCAAAACCACAAATTAAGAGATTTTTTATGAAATCTGACAGCTTTCTGACCCTGCATAGACAGCGACACAACAATGTTAAGGACATCAATAAAATAGTCCATGTGACATCAGTAGTTCAACTGTAATGTTATATAATACTTTTTGTGCGCAAAGAAAACAAAAATAACAACTTTATTCAGCAATTTCCACATTAGAACGTTGGCTCCTGTGTCTGCAGCACCACACACATGCGAAGAGAAGAAATCGTTGAATGAAGTAGTTTTAGTTTTAGTTTTGTTTTTTAATGATGTCCTTTGGGTCTTTGGGTCTTGAACGCATTGGTTTCAGACTCAATTCCTGGAGGGACTGCACAGTTTAGCTCCAACCCTAATCAAACACACCTGATCCAGCTAATCAAGCTCTTCAGGGTAACTAGAAACTTCCAAGAAGGTGTGAGTTGGAGCTGATTGGAGCTAAACTGTGCAGAGCTGCGGCCCTCCAGGAATTGAGTTTGAGACCACTGCATTAACTGTAAATGTTATTTGTAAAAGTGCAAATCCGTAACTGCAAATTACAACACAGACTGTCAGTATCTGCATTAGTGGTGGACTTTTTAGTGATTCCTTGCGCAGTTTACATTCATACACTTTGAGCTGTTCAGTAAATCGATTCTTTCAAAACACTAATTCGTACAGGGGCGAAACAAATGAAATTGAGTTCATCATTGCACATTGCACAACTTTAAAAAGTATGTTATATAGTTTCTCTAGTTAGCAATTTATTTTCTTGTGCACAAATCATGTAGAACACTATATTTGTACGTTTAAGAGAGATATTGATGTTAACTGCTCTTTCTGTTCTGTGCCCCACATTTTCTGCCATTATAGTATAAAAAGCTGTTTATTTATAAAAAGAAAGTGTAGTTTTTGGATATTTAAAGTATGATAATCTGATTACTTTATTAGTCAGATATCATGTTCATTTGTGACCTTATGGGATAATAGTAGGTCATCCAGGTCCTTTTCACCTACTGTTTTATGAATACTGTGAATTTGGATATAATACTTTTTTATACACTGTTTTTTTCTACTATATGTGACCCTGGACCACAAAACCAGTAGCAAAGATTGTGTTCCATTAAGGTATTTTTTTAAAATTCCTACTGTAAGTATTTAAAAACTTTTTTTGATTAATAACATGCATTGCTAAGAAATTCATTTGGACAAATTTAAAGGCGATTTTCTCAATATTTAGTTTTTTTTGCACACTTTTTGTACTATACATCAAGGGAAAGCTTATTCATTTATGAATGAGTCTTTGAACCACCAACTTAATTGATTTATTTAAAACGGTTTCATTCTAAACAAGTGAGTTTCATTATGAATTAGTAATTGAATCATTCATTCAAACGAATCATTCAAAAACAACTTTGACTCCATTGTTGGACTTTTAGTGATAACCAACGACAGATTAATCTATCATTTTAAAATATTTTTGTTATATAATGATTCATTGACAGATTACATTCAAATACTGTATTGCTTTAAAATGCAGTCTTTATTATTTGGGTCTCACCTTTAGATCTTCACTCGCCACCACATAAAAAAATCCAATAAAATGCTGCTGTCAATGACTTGCTGTTGATTCCATGGTGCAAAACATCAGCAGCAGGGCATCAGAGCAGGTACGCCTGTCAACAAGCCTTCTAGCACTATATCATGTAGCTCTTTCTTTTGTGCACTCAATATGTCTTGTCTTGAGTTGAGCAATACATGGCATATCCCCTGATGAGCATTCTAGCAGCCCATTGTTGTACGAGAAGCTTTTAAATAAAATACCGGATCACTGTTCTCTTTTGTACTGGCAAGCAGCCCAAAGCGCCATACAGCATGCAAATCTGGGAAACTTTCGGCTGTGAAAATAAAGTGTGTTTAAAGCACGTCCCATCTGGGGTCCGGGTACATACATGCTGTTGATCAGAATTTGCAGCCCACCGGCTGGGACAGCAAACATAGTGTGTGTTCACACACAAGTGTACTAACTTCCTCTAGTTCCCCACGCTTACGACAAGTGCTAACTAACTACATTCTGATTCAAATAAAGTAAGGACGGATATGCATTGTGAGAAATCACGCAGCCCGACTGTGGTTCGGAAGTGTTGCGTTTCCTTTGTGGTCCCTTGTGGGAGACATAAAAGCAGCTTTCTGTAAGATTTGATCCTTTTTTTTCATTACGCCTGCTTACGCTGATCCTTTTAAGCTGAATCGAGGGGAAACACATGCAAAGATACTGTAATCAACAGCTAAATGACTTATTTCAAAGGTTTTCACCCCAAAACTAGGTGCTTTTAACATTAATGACCCCATTGTCGACTAAAACGACAATCGAAACATTGTGCCAAGCTTAGCTAACCGTGTTGCCAACCAGGGAGGTTCTATAATTGGTTGCAAATCGGAATAAAAGATAAAACATTTTGAAATCCACCATAAAAACAAAGAAATTCCATTAAGAGCCACAATGGCTCTGTAAATCTAGTGAGCTGCCTACCTAGACAGCATTTTAAGACACCACAGGCATGCTACTGACACAAAGGCTGTTCCAACAGGTAGATAGATAATGATGATACCTCCCAAGATGCTTTATTTTTAACTTTTAAGGCCATATCACTTGTGTCTTACCAGTAAAGAGATTGCAGAAAAATTATGTATATATGTATATTATATATGTATATGTATGTGTGTGTGTGTGTGTGTGTGACCCTGGACCCTGGGCATATTTGTATATTTGAAGCAGTTGCCAACAATACATTGTTTAGGTCAAAATTATTGATTTTTTTTTTAAGTAAAGATTGTGTTCCATGAAGATATTTAGTAAATTTCCTATCGTAAATATATCAAAACTTAATTTTTGATTTGCTGAGGAACTTCATTTGTCCTATCCAAATATTGTCCTATCCTAACAAACCATACATCAATGGAAAGCTTATTTATTCAGCTATATGTATAAGGTATAAATCTAAATTTTAAAAAATTGTCCCCTTATGACTGGTCCAGGCTCTATAAATAAAATTGTTTTAAATATATATAAATAAGTTAGCAATATAGCAAAATTTAAATTCATTTATAATATAAAATGCAATATATAATAAATATAAAATAAAATGTAATATAAAATGTAATATTTTAGTATTCTAAATATGGTCTAAAAACGTTTATATATATATATAGATATTAATTTCCTTTCCTTTCCATGAAAAATATATACTAAAGTATTACAAAATCAGTTTTAATATAATGTAAAACTATACTTTTTTTTCTAATTTATTTGTCAAATACAGGTATGTGTGTGTGTATAATAAAAAAATGTGTATTCGTTTTAAATATATATTTAAAAAGATGTTAAAATGTAACAAAATAGAATATAAATGTAATATATAGTATTTTAAATTAGGTCTATAAATTATTTTTTAAAATATATATATATTAAATTATTACAAATTATGTATATAATCACAATATGTTCTATACATTTCAGAATATATTCAAATATATGTGACCCTGTACCACAAAACCAGTCGTAAGTAGCACGGGTATATTTAGCAATTGGCAAAAATAATTTTTTTTTTTTCCTTTTATGCCAAAAATCAGTCGGCTATTTAGTAAAGATCATGTTCCATGAAGATATTTTGTACATTTCGTACCATAAATATATCAAAACTTAATTTTTGATTAGTAATATGCATTGCTAAGAATTTAATTTGGACAACTTTAAAGGCGATTTTCTCAATATTTAGGTTTTTTTGCACCCTCACATTCCTTATTTTTAAATAGTTGTATCTCAGCCAAATATTATACTAACAAACCATCATTCAATGCTTATTTGTATACATTTCAAATACCTGAACCTTATGACTGGTGTTGTGGTTCAGGGTCACATATTTACTCAATCATCATAAGCATGCAAATATATATCTATATTTTTTTTTTTGCCATCTTTGTAATTAGACTATAACGTTATATTTTGTGTGCTATTATGAGAGCTATTAGTATGAGTTGCTAGTTTTGTATAGCATTTCAGAGTAGTTACTTACAACGTTCTATAACATTTAGGATGCTGCCTTAAGAGTTGTCAGTGCACTGGTTTTAAAACAGACTCAGTATATATAAAGACGCATAACAGAGACAAGTAATGTAAGTATGGCGCCTGAAGCTGGATTATAATAACAGAGACATTTAATAAAAAATCAAAAACAGTGACAGTGACAGAAGTCTTTTCATGTAATATATGTCAAATCGGATTCGGAGACTCTTTCGCACATCTATTTTTCACATATTCCAAGCCCTTGGAGAATCTCACACATGACAAGAACCATACATATTTTTAATAGGATAGGACATTTTCCATTTAAAATCTTCCTGCCGTATTTCAATTTCAATCTCCATATCTACTCAGCTCAAATTCTTGAAGGAAAGTAGGAACGCATGAATGTCTGACAGATTTCATTTTATGATATTATATGAACCTATACGTCAAACGGCGGCTGAAATCTATTCAAGCATGTTATGCAGCAGGTGGGTCCATGATGCATTTCGTAATATACAGTCTTGTGGACCGCATCCAAAACCTTGCAGCCTAGGTCTTTACCCTATTAGCTTAAAATGCAATCATTACTAGCCTAGTGTGCACAAATTTGGCTTTCAAAGAGAGAAAATGTTAATTAAATTGGATCTAAAAATAGTTGTGTTGGTAAGGAATTTGTGGCATGTAGGATTTTACGTGACCTAGAAAAGGAGGATCAAAGGAATTTTGTTCATGGATTCAAAGTGTTCAATATTTCATGGTGGAATAATGCCGTCCTGAAAGTCGAGTCTTGTGATGGCAGACAAAATCTGAAAGAGTGTCATTGTGGCATCGTGCTGCTGTCATACTGGTGCTACTGCCATTAAACTATATGTAGATTTGTTTTTTTACCGCCTTGAGAAACCAAATGTGAGATGTGTGCCTCCCAGCTGTAGTTTCTACAGCTACCATATTATTATTTCATGATGTGATCCTATTAATTAGATGTTTTGCTCATTTAATTTGAACTGTCACATTTTTTCACTCTCTGTCCTCATCTTTCACTGATTCTTGAGACAAACAGTGGAACAGAGGAGAAATATGACAGAAATGATTTAAACTTTCTTAAATGGAACATTTGCGTCACCTTTGAAGTCACTAATTTTACCCCTTAAAACTTATCTTTGATAATCAAAATTTCATATTTGAACATTTTTTCTGTTAAAATGACTTAAAATAGCTCAAAATAACTTACTTCACACCCTTACTTCATTTAGTATATGAGAACCCATGAATATGCAAATATTTCCCTGCCTTTATACCATTCTGGCTCCACTTCAAATCAGTTAACTAAAGTACTAAATGCTACACAATAGCAAGTGGCAATATTGGATTAATTCAGCCAAATATATCTGAACCAGAAACTGATTTCAGAGAAGAGGAGGTAGAGTGAATTACACATGCTCATCTACAAGTCAATGTATCAGAATAGTAATGCATTTTATGTATCACTCTACACCGTACTTCATTTTTGACAGCATGTTCCCGTTTGCCATCTCAGACAGCTACCTTTTAAAAGTCAACATCTACAGTTGAGGTCAAAAGTTTATGTCCTCCTTTCAGAATCTGCCAAATGTTAATTATTTTACCAAAATAAGAGGGATCATACAAAATGCATGTTATTGTTTATTTAGTACTGACTTGAATAAGATATTTCACATAAAAGATGTTTACATATAGTCCACAAGAGAAAATAATAGTTGAATATATAAAAATGACCCGGTTCAAAAGTTTACATACACTTGATTCTTAAAACTGTGTTGTTACCTGAATGATCCACAGCTGTGTTTTTTTGTTTAGTAATAGTTGTAGATTAGTCCCTTGAACAACCCCTGTTTTTCAGGTCCCATAAAATTTTTCAGCATCTTTGGTTTTCCAGCATTTCTGTGTATTTGAACCCTATCCAACAATGACTGTATGGTCTTGAGATCTATCTTTCGCACTGAGGACAACTGAGGGACTCATATGCAACTATTACAGAAGGTTCAAATGCTCACTGATGAACCATCCATTAAGACCCGAGGGGTGTAAACTTTTGAACAGAATGGAGATGTGTACTTTTTTCTTATTTTGCCTAAATATAATATTTTTTCATTTAGTACTGCTCTTCGGAGACTACAGAAGATAGTTGCCTGATTCCAAGAAGACAAAATAAGTACATTAACCCTGATCTTCAAATTCAAAAAGTTTTCACCCCCCGGCTCTTTGGTACGCTGCAGGAGAAAATGCTCAGCAGTGGTGTTGACTGATTAATTTGCAGATGGTTTGCCTTTAATCATATCAAAAACACCAAATATTCTCCACAGGGGGGTTTTAAAGTAAAAATATATTATATATATTAATATATTATATATATTATATATAATATTTTCAAAACTAAACTAAAATCATAGCATGTTTTGCCTAAAGAATCAACACTTGATCAAATAAAACGCCTTGTTAGTTTAAAGTGGCTCAAATTGAACGGAAGCTCTAGTTTCTATCTTCTCTCTATATCCATTTCATACAACATAAGTATGCATTATGCCGCATTAAGCACTGCAGCTCCTTCAGATGAACTTTAGCCATCGGAAGGCTCGCTAATTATAAAGAATAGTGCTCGTTTTTGACCTAGAAACCTCACCATTAAAACACAGACTAAGCTTGACATGGGCACATTTCCAATTAAGGAAGCAGCAGGGTAAATCAACTCTTTATTACATTACATTGTTGGATACATTTGCTGATTATAATAAAAAGAGAGCTATAAGCTCTGTGCAAAAACAAATCCTCACTGTTTCTATAGAGTGCCAAGGCATTGTCCTTTTCTCCTAAACTCTTTCCCATCAACCATTTACTAAGCGTCTATGCTCAGAGACCAGGCTAGGATGGTGAAATGAGCTCAAACCTCATAATCTAGCGCAATAATCAGGACAAATGATGGCAGTGGATCTCATTCATTCATTTTCATTCATTTAATATGAATGGATGGAATATCCCATGTCATTGTACGTGTATTATCACTTTTTAAACAGGGAAGCATGACCGTTTCAGTGTTTAAGTAAAATCTGGTACCGGCAAATCTCGGACAGTCACATTTTACCAGAATATTAAAAGAAAAAGGAAAATAAATCACATTTTGCAAGGACCATTAAGATTTTTTTTTTGTATTGTGACATTATATTCATGGGAATTAAGCACATTTCCCTCAAAATTCTCATTTCCATACTGGGTCTGGATGTTTTACTTTTGAGAGGTTTTTGTTGTAATTATTATCATTCTCAGCTGTTATTCTCATTATTTTCTCATTACTGTAATATGGTGTTTATTTTTTGACCATATTATATAAACACATATTGCATTGATAATTTCACATTGAGATATACATTTGCATCACATATTTATTTATTTATTTAGCCTTGTATTTATTTAATTTTGATTATTTTATTTATTTATTGTGATAAGAACAGCCAGAAAATAATGCTGTAATTTAATAGGTAAAGTCATTTAATAAACTTATCTTATTTTTTTTATATGGTTTGTTAGGGTAGGACAATATTTGGCCAAATGAAGTTCTTAGCTATGCATATTACTAATCGAAAAATTACGTTTTTATATATTTATGGTAGGAAACTTGCAAAATATCTTCATGGAACATGATATTTACTTAATATTCTAATGCTTTTGGCATAAAAGAAAAACATTTTGACCCATACAATGTATTTTTGGCTATTGCTACAAATATACCTGTGCTACTTAAGACTGGTTTTGTGGTCCAGGGTCACATATAAGCCACATATAAGACTTTTGACAAGTCTATTGAGATTAAATTAGTATTTTTCAATACACTATGAATTTTTTGGAAATTCCAACATTTATGAAATTGCTTTTTTTATTTATACATGAAATATCGAAGAAAACTGATATCCAGCCTCTGGCTACCTTCTAAGCTTCAGTAGGTCTAACACGACTATCGTTTGTGTCCATGATTCATCATAAGCTAATTAAAATACAATCACCTTAGAAACAAACTTCAAAAGCTCGTTTCCAGATCTCAAGCACTTCCTTTCTGAACCTCCTTTGCTCCCACAGGTTATCAATGCGTCTTTTGATTGTTGCCTCGGAAGGTGCTTCATTTATATTCCTCAGTAAAAGAGGGGCCCCCGCAGATGGCTCAGAGTAGCCCGCTTACACTGATCTACAATCCGCTTCCCCAACAAAAATCCCTATTATAGCCATTACAAGACAGGCAAACAAATTAGTGCACAAATTTGCTTTAAAGGACAACTTTTCACCAGCACTTGGATATCAGGGGCTGCAGGGAAGAGACGGGGTCAGT
This sequence comes from Cirrhinus molitorella, assembly GCA_033026305.1. Classification (NCBI taxonomy): domain Eukaryota; kingdom Metazoa; phylum Chordata; class Actinopteri; order Cypriniformes; family Cyprinidae; genus Cirrhinus; species Cirrhinus molitorella. The sequence goes on along the minus strand of CM065118.1, from coordinate 9,536,600 downwards.
GCTGTTATAGTTATGCTTCTTCACAGTAAAAAGCCAAACCCTGACGTTCTTCTTAATTCTCAAATGGCAGTCCTGACCTACTTAACACAAAAATGGCCTCATACAAACTTCATGATGTGCTTGTAGTAAGTCATATGAATAGTTTCAGATGCTATTGCAAGAACGTCACAAAAGACTTAAATGCATTCCATGTGCATGCTTGCTTTAAGTGCACTAGTTGAGATTATATATATATATATATGAAGAGTTCCGATGCAAAACCCCCTAAAAGCCATCTCGGTCAAAAATGAGATAATGATACTGAGTGAATGCTCTAGACACATATTATACGCCCATCAAATACTTTTACTTCAAACTCACTAAAATCCCACCCTTAGCCCAATCAGAAATACCACAACTTACATAGAAACCTATACTTTGGAGCCTGACAAAAATGAATTTTTCAAGAAAGACGTCAGATGAATTTAGAAGCTTTTGCAGCGGAACTCTTCATATATATACTAAATAAATACAGACTAAACCCAGACACAGACTAGACTCAATCTTAGCGAAAAAATCATAGATACATTAGCTAACTTAAATTTAAAGAAGAATGCTTGCTTTCATTGCAATAGTTGCACTATTATACTAAATAAATCCATTCAGTCTCAGACTAATCTCAGTATCAACGATGAAATTCAATGATTTTAATTCGAAGACACATTAGGTACCTTAAACTTAGACTAAATACATTCATTTAGCCTCAGACTAAACTTAATTGAACTCAAAATTAAAAGATTTTGATTCAAAAAGATTCAGTGAGGAAGACAAACCAGCTTTTTTCAAACTCCTGAAAAACTGAAACTTTGACAGATCCCCTCCATTTTCTGAGCCAGCAACTAAATAAATCATGTGTTCACTGAAAAAAAAAAACAGTCATGTAGCACGGTATACAGCCAGCCATGAAATGGACAAACAGACAGACGGAAACAGCCTGACAGCAAGAAAAACAGATAGATGACTCTCATATTTTATATGAATATGCAAGTTTTATAACAGATCAAGACTGTAAATGTGATCGCCCAGTTTGCAGGAGCTGTCCAGAGTGCTGAATGAAAGAAATCTCTGTAACCTGTTGGTGCACAGCTGCTCACTTTAAATCATTCAGCAGCGTTACATTATCACTGCAATCACTTCTTTAATATAAATGTCACAACAACGGATTTGTGTTTAGACCTGAAGATTAATGAGTACCTACAAACAATCCATTAGGCTACTAATTCCAGTGTCTAAGCTAAGCTTAAAAAGAGCATTTCCTTAAAAAACGACGTTTCATTCAATAACATGACAAAAACAGACTTGGTTGCATTGATTAAATCAATAAGAACGCAAACAGGTTCTTGCATGCTTTGATCATTAATGAATGCAGAAGCACGACATAAAATTGGCACCAGCAAAACGGTATTAGCATCATCGATATCTTCAATGTCTGATAACATATTAAAGGCTCTTAAATAAAACGGGGGAAAAAAATTGTTGTCTCTATTCACACTGCAAATCTGTAAATCGTCGAATTAGTTTTGAAATACGCATAATAGGACATAAAAGTTGATATAATGGTGCGCATTTGATGTAGAACCCAAGTTTAACTATATGAGGAAGTCGCGGCGAAATATATATTTATATAGATCAACATTTTGCGCAGTAGGAGAGGGACGCACAGAAGCCCACTTACATGGACGTGATGTTCCTGAAGAGCTCTTCAATGTCATTATTGTTAGTGCCATTGCTCGCCGGGTCTTGTAGAGCAAGTAAAGGGAAGAAATTTCCACTGTCGGACTTATTGCAATAGATCTCAACGGGCGAACAGCTGCATGTTAGTGGACAATCGAGCATGGAGCTCCAATAACCCTGGAAGATGCTTGAAAGAAAGAGAAGCCTCCAGGTGAACACTGGAACCGCAGAACAGAACCATACATCCATGACTTTTGGGTCCAGAACGGCTCGACGTCTTCCAGGGCTGATGAGGATGGTGATGATGATGAAGATCGCTGATGAAGATATGAGTGTTAAATGTCTAAACGCGTTGGCTACATAAGAGTGAGCGCGCCGGGGAACATCATACGAGGTTGGGCTCGTGATCTGGTCGCCTTATCAAAAGAACAAGTGCAAATGCCACAACTCGCCTCGACTTTCCGTTCCACAGTCCATCATAGAGATGCTCTCAGTGTCCAAGCCGGAGGAAAGTACTGCTGAAAGCGGCGATGCTCCGGATGACGAGTATAAAGTCCCACCTACTGGACAGAATTAAGACTGACACCTGCAAGAGGAGGAGGAGGAATCACATTCCCGACCAACAAAGGCTTTTATGTAAGACCACTGCGCAGAAAAAAATAAATAAATATAAAATGTCGTTTATTGTCGTTTATTCCAGTTTCATTAATGATACGTTTTCTTCTCCCTAAAATTAGTTATGTTGCCGTCGTTCTCTGTCGTTGACTTTGTCATGATTTTAGTATGTATACTACACTAGAAATGGATTTGTCAAGTAGGAAAACCGTTGCTAGTTGTCACACGAGGAAGTTGTCATAAGGTCCAATTACACAAATGCTTTTCTTTGTAGGCTGTTTGTAACCCTGGACCACAAAACCAGTGATAAGTAGCACGTGTATATTTGTAGCATTGTATGGGTCAAAATGATCGATTTTTTTGTGCCAAAATCATTAGGATATTAAGTAAAGATCATGTTCTATGAAACTTTTGTACATTTCCTACCATAAATATATAAAAAAATATTTTTTGATTAGTAATATGCATTGCTAAGAACTTCATTTGGAAAGGCATCAGTGGAAAGTTTATTTATTCAGCTTTTATATGGTGTATTAATGGCCCTTATGACTGGTTTTGTGATCCAGAGTCATATTTTTGGTTTGAAATTCTCATTTAAATTCAAACGAGTGTGTTCTCAGAAAAAGTTTTTTTTCCCCATAAATGTCAGAACGTTTTATTTAATTTAATGTGCAAATAAAACATTTATTACAATACCAGTCAGCCAAAAACAATGTTTTTGTACAATACATTTTTAAAGTTTCATGATTTTTTTACTTACAGTTTGAAGAAAAGACTCTTTAAAGATTAATAAACTGTATATTTTTTCTAAGCAATAAGAGTGGTATTGTTCATTTTTTAGGAAGCACAAACCACAAATTTTTTATTTAAGAAATAATTTTCTCAATATTTTTATTTGTAATATTATTTATGAAAAGAAACAGTATTTAATAAATAAATAAATGAAAAGCCTTGTTATTTAACACTTTTGTTTGTTTTACTGTGAATAGTGCATCTCAGCAGGAATAACAGGAACAGCAATTCAGCATGCCAGCCAAACATAAAAAAATACAATAAAATAAAGAAAGAAAGAAAGAAAGAAAGAAAGAACGAAAGAAAAAAAGGAAAGGTCCAGTTTTAACATATGTGGCTATTAAAAACTGACTTTTAAAAAGTTAACACACCCTGAAAAATATCCCCTAGCTCAAGCCTTCCTTATAATATTTGTTTTATGGTTATACTTTAAAAACGGTGTATAATTTAACTTTTATTTTAGTACAGTGACCTATAAACACACTTTTTAATTGTTTTTAATAAGAAATTATAATTATAAATTATTGTACTTCAACTTTAAAATGTGTTTCATGTGGTAGCTTGAATTAAAAACCTGTTTTTATTCAAATGTCACTTTATCAATCTAAATACGTTGCATATTCTAAATAACTGCATATTTTAAAGTCACTTTGATGGTCAAATCAGGTATAAATAGCTTCTTGATGCTATTATCTGTAGTGACATCTTGACTACCTCCTACATGGAATCTCATGCAGGCTGCAAGCTCATTATTTCTAATGGAATCATAGGGTACATCAAAATGATTCATTAAAATACATTTGTTTAATGCATAATGTTCAACACATCCTATTAAACATGTGTCAGTGTATACCAGCTGAGTGCTAATTGTTTTCTATGAGCAAAGAGAGGACAACAGGGCTATTTGTAACACTGTTTGGTTTTCCTTATTTATTCAGACTATATGTAAACACACAGCAAGCAAGACAAACAAGTCAATAAGGAAAACGCATATTTGAATACATTTCAAACCCCAGAGAAAACTTTTTAAAATGCATAATGACATCAGTGAAATGGATTCTGGGTTGCCCTCTGAGTATTGTTGCAGTACTTGACCCACTAAAATTTGTTTTTAAAGCTGCTAAATTATTGAATGGTGAATGTGGCATTGTCCTGCATTTCAAGTTACAGTATCTTGCTGCTGGTCCCCATTGACTTCCACAGTATGGAAAAATACTGTAGTCAATAGGGACCAGCAACTGTTTGCTTACCAACATCCTCAGCATATCTTCTTTTTCAGGTTTGGAACAACTTCAGAGTGAGTAAACGACGACACATTTTAATTTTTGGGTGAACTGTCTCTTTAAATTCAATATGCCACAAGCCTTGATGGCTTGGTTTTTACACCACTGAATCCATCCACACCCCCTCGTGCTGGTCTGAAAACTAAAGCTTGACTGAAACGCATCATCTGTTGAGCAGGAAGAATTGCTGGTTGTGCCCTGGTCTTTATTGTTAAAGTCCCGGAAAAGGACAGGCAAGACCATCAGTGAACCTCTCACCCTCATCATTACATCTTTCAAGCTCTGCCTTCCAAGAAGTAATTCAGAGCAATCAATGCAAAAACAACCAGGTACAAAAATACACTTTACACAAAGACGTTTTTGTATTCGACTTCTGCAGCTGCGTCTAGCACTTTTGCATACATTTGGAGAGTATTACATTGCATTATATTACATTAAGCATACTGTTAAATAAATAAATAAATAAATCCTTTAATTTAATTATCATTAAAATAACGATTGTATTTCAATACGTTTCTGTAATACAGTAACAGTTAACATATTACAGTTATCAAAAAAAAAAAATCATTGCAGTAACGAGAATTTGGGGGGAAATGTGATTAAATGCCATGAAAATAATGTTGCAATGCCATGCAATCAATTAATCAATCAATAAACCAATAAATACATTTTAGATTCATTCAGATTTATTTTCTTTATGCAAAACATATTTCTTCTTCTTGTCATTTTGAGCTGGGATGTGACCTTGTCTTTGTGACATTCATTGAAATACATATGATTTTTGTGCATTCTGTATTTTAATCATATTGAAAGCTCTCCAATTCAGGTAGTATTGCTGAATAATAAAGATGCCTTTGTTATTATAACCTTTCATCAAGCATCTGACATTATTTTGAACCATTCAAGCATAGATCCAGATAATTCAAAAGGGGAGAAAGTGTTTCATGCAAGGTTACGGTGTCATTTAAACTGATTATAATTAGGATTTTTAAAAATCATGGGTCACCAGTGAAGAGTGGAAGAGGATCATGCGTCATGTACAGTATCTTTGTTGATGAGGCATAAATAGAAAACTGCGTAGTGTAAGTACTTCAGGTTTTTTTGAGCCACACCTGAGGCGACAGAGTGCCCGAGGGTAATTATGAGAAGCTGTCAAACCGACTGCTGAAACAAGGGCAGGACTCACTTTCACTTCAGCCTTAAAGGCTGTCAGCATATCATAGCATCCCACCACTTACAGGCCACGTACAAACTGTAAAGTTTCAGGAATGACTACTGTATTTAAATATGATAGTGAATCTCCTAAATTAACACTTTGCGTGTGTACGAAACAGAACTCTCGAAATTGCAATGATTGAACACTGCCACATTTAAGCAACTATCTCAGGCCATCACAATGAACAAAGACTCATTATGTTTGGCAATTTTAATTAAAACGCAATGACAGAGGCATCATGGTTTTATGTTTGAAAGGCTACATTGCTTGTGCGATCTTTAAGAGTTGCCATGTCCTCTTATTATCCACCTTATTGTTCCCTTAAGACATTGGTCTCAAACTCAATTCCTGGAGGGCCACAGCTCTACACAGTTTAGCTCCAACCCTAAACAAACACACCTGATCCAGCTAATCAAGCTCTTCAGGGTAACTAGAAACTTCCAAGCAGGTGTGAGTTGGAGCTGGTTGGAGCTAAACTGTGCAGAGCTGCGGCCCTCCAGGAATTGAGTTTGAGACCACTGCCTTAAGACCAATTTACCATTTGTAAATTGAATGTTTCTGGCTTCTGTTTTGCTGTTTGATATTGCAAACTGGTGTTTCTTACCATATTTTTTAATGTTTGAAAGGCTGCTTTGCAACGTGGCATTTAAAGGTTGCCATGTCCTCTTATTATCTATCTTATTTTTCCCTTAAGACCAATTTACCTTTTGTAAATTCATGTAAATTTATGTAAATTTAATGTGTCTGGTCTTCATTTTGTTGCCTGATATTGCATGGTGTTTCTTACCATATTTTTTAATGTTTGAAAGGCTGCTTTGCAAGTGCAGTCTTTAAAGTTTGCCATGTCCTCTTATTATCCACCTCAATTTTCCTGTAAGAAGTTGGCACGGTCATTTGTAAAATTAATGTGTCTTTGCAAGTGCAGTCTTTAAAGGTTGCTATGTCTTCTTATTATCCACCTCGTTTTTCCTGTAAAAACTGGGCAAGGTCATTTGTAAATTTAAAGGGATACTCCACCCCAAAATGAAAATTTGTTGAGTAAACACTTACCCCCATGTCGTTCCAAACCCTTAAAAGCTTTGTTGGTCCTCGGAACACAATTTAAGATATTTTAGATGAAAACCGGGACCCTTCTAACTGTCCCATTGACTGCCTGGTAAATTACACTGTCAAGGTCCATAAAAGTATGAAAGACGTCCTCAAAATACTCCATCTGCCATCAGATGTGCAATCGGGGTGATATGAAGCGGTGAGAACTGTTTTTGTGCGGAAAAAAAACAAAATGTCGACTTTATTCAACTTTTCCTTCTCCTCCGGGGCACTTTCTGCAAGCGCGTTCACGAGTTCACTAGCAGAGCACGGCGCAAGCACGCCTCAGATGACGCACGACGTGATGTGCTGACATCGATGCCAGTGTACAGACAGAGATCCGGGAACGTGCTGTGTTTACAAACAGAGAACACAAACGCTGTCTGCAAAAACTTGGATTTTAGTCAGTTTAAGCACTGAATATTGGGCTAGTCTTCAAAATGGTGTTGAACTGTGCATTTTCAGGGTGCCAGAATCGGCAGAAACCAAAGATTGTACGTAAATCTGCATTGCCAACGCAGAGACACAAAAGTATACGTTTTCATTGCTTCCCAGTAAGTGATCCTGAGCGACTAAAGCTATGGCTACTAGCTGTTGATGTTAATTTACCTATTCGATACGTGAAGCAAATGATGTTGTGCAGTGAGCATTTTTCACAAGACGACTTCATCTGAAATCAACTGCTGTGCCCAAGCTGTCTTTACTAAACACAGAGGTATGTGTATAAGCGGCATGTTGTGATTGTTGATGGTGTTACAGGAAAAATACAGTACTTTATTTATGATTTCAGTGTTACATAACAAAATTTTAAAACCTATTTTTTAAAACGTCGTTTGCGCTGTGCGTCTTCTGAGGCGTGCTAGCACCGTGCTCTGCCAGTGAACTCGTGAACACGCTTGCAGGAAGTGTCACGGAGGAGAAGGAAAAGTTTTTTTTCGCACAAAAACGGTTTTAAACACTTCATATAACCCCGATTGCATGTCTGATGGCAGATACTTTCATACTTTTATGGACCTTGGCAGTGTAATTTACCAGGCAGTCAATGGGACAGCTAGAAGGTTCACGGTTTTCATCTAAAATATCTTAAATTGTGTTCCAAGGACCAACAAAGCTTTTAGGGATTTGGAATGAAATGGGGGTAAAGTGTTTACTCAACAAATTTTCATTTTGGGGTGGAGTACCCTTTTAATGTGTCTGGTCTCCTCTCTTTTTTTTTGCCTGATATTGCATGATGTTTCTTACCATATTTTTTTATGTTTAAAAGGCTGCTTTGCAAGTGCAGTCTTTAAAGGTTGCCATGTCTTCTTATTATCCACCTCATTTTTCCCGTAAGAAGGGGGCACGGTCAATTGTAAATTTAATATGTCTGGTCTCCGTTTTGTTGCCTGATATTGCAAACTGGTGTTTCTTACCATATTTTTTTAATGTTTGAAAGGCTGCTTTGCAAGTGCGGTCTTTAAAGATTGCCATGTCCTCTTACTGTCCACCTCATTTTTCCCTTAAGACCAATTTACCATTTGTAAATTTAATGTGTCTGGCTTCTGTTTTGCTGCTTGATATTGCAAAATGGTGTTTCTTACCATATTATTTTAATGTATTGTCTTAATTATAAACACACTGGGTTGTAGCACAAACAATTTTACGGTTTATTGCACTTTACATTCTTCTCGTTATTTCCCTACCATGGCTAATGAAGCGGAAGTCTCACAAATTCACAGAAAGCAGCTTACTTCCACATAAGGTGGATAAACAACGCTTATTAGTTGTTTTGTTCATCAGGCAATCCAGTTTATGGAGTTAATAAAGCAGGCAGGTACAGGGTGCAACATTTTGGCCTGTGTCTTTAAAAAGGGACCCAAAAAATTTTACATTCTGGCATTTACTCATGCTCATGTTATTTTAAACCTGTATGTCTTTCTTTCATTTGTGGAACATAAAAGAAGATTTTTTTTACAGTGTGGGTCAGTAGTTACCTAAAATATCTTCTTTTACAGGTTTGATTAAATGATTGGTGAACTGTCCCTTTAAAGGGTTTGTATTTAAGCTTATTATGGGCTTTGGCTCAAACAGACAACACAACAGAAAAGATAATTATTGCTTCTCAAGTTCAGATACATTTAGATGTTGACAAACCAACACAAAATGTCTTTGTTTTACAGTATATGTCTTCATGTATTTTTAGATGCTGTAGAATTGTGCATAAAGACTAATTATCTGTTGAATTATCACTGTTGAATGTGGCTTTGCATTGTCCATTATTGCATGCTTGATTTACCCTCTATATGAATCATAAAATAATAATGAGCTATACAATATAAAGTATACAGAAAGACGCAAGCATGTAATTGTTTATATTGATTGCAGATTAAGTTGTGACACTTTCACTGAACAGTGACAGTAGAAAGTGACAAGATAAATGGTGATGCAAATAAGAAAAAAATTAATATAATATCATATTAAAAAGCCTCATCAAATTTGTTGATGATGAGCATAGCAGAGGAGGGTGTTATAGGAGTGTGTCTGTCCAATATGAGCAACATTTAAGATGTCCTGTGAATGACCTTACAAACAAACAAACAAACAAACAAATGAATTGTTATTAGGAGATAGAGGTGTGAACATAGCCCAAACTAGCCCACATTTAGCGGTCATTTAATTCTGTCCTTATCTAATGAACCATACAGCAATGAAGCAGCACATTTCAGCCGAGAATTCAGTCTAATTTGGGATATTTAATTACAGTTTGTTTACAGTTGTTTCAGGACAACATTCACCCTAATCGGATGCCAAGAGCAGTCTGCCCTTATTTGTGAAAATATTTTAGTGATGTTTATGAGAGTCCTGCTAAAAAAAAACTCAGAAAATTAATATGATGTGCTAGAGCCTAATCAGAACGGAATGCTACAGCTTTTTAATTTGGCCAGTCTTTCTTAAACGATATATTCACTGAAACTGATTGAAGCATTTAAAAGCACAGCATTCTCAAAGATTTCAAAACTGAATTTTATCTGCTTTTTAACATCTTCAAAGAAATAAAATTCCCCTCCTGCCTTTTAGTTTCTATCTACCTGTCAGACCCCTGCTGATCGCTAGACGCATACACAGCCTTTGTCTTTCTGTGAACATAAATGCTGCCATATATTATTTCCTCTGTATTTAATGTGGCAGTCTTATGGCTTGCACATTATCCTCCTAATCACCTGTTTGAGGACTGGCTGTCATTTTAAACTGCCATCCTCTCCGGACTGAGAGGTTATCTAATCAATCTTTTGGATCTTCTCCATCTGTAATGGCACCAGATTTTAAGCCTCAGGTCAAAAAAAAGGCAGCAATATGTTCCTTTATCAACATGTAATGGATTTGGGAAATTACATGGCATAAAGCCAACAAAAGACTTCACCTTTTAATAATTGAGACATTTATTGATTTGATGTTAGTTGAACTGTAATTTGAATGCTAATTCAACAAGCATTCAATAAGCAATGTGTTGCAAACATTGTTTATGCTATAGGCTATAGGTGGCATTTTACGCAAATAAGATACAAACTGATGTCCCATTAATTATTTAAAAGCCATAAATCCTATATTCTACAGAGAGATCATGTTAGATTAACTAGTATAATATTAACATAACATGAAAAATAGCTACACATGTAACTCCTTCGCCTCAAAATATTCTCAGCTGTATCAAACACTCAAAATATATATATTTAAATATATTTTTTATATTTATAATCTATATTTTGTTAAATTAAAATTCAAGAATTCTTTAAAAAGTACTCTTACTTGGTTTACATTTCGTATAAAATATTGGTAACGCTTTACAATAAGGTTACGTTAATTAATGTTAGTGAATGTATTAACTAACATGAGCAAACAATGAACAACACATTACAGTATTTATTAATATTTATTAATGTTAGTTAAGTCATTTATTGTTAGTTGATGTTTATTCACAGTGCATTAACTAATGTTTCCAAGAACTTTTGATTTTAATAATGCATTAGTAAATGTTGAACTTAACATGAACTAATATTAATAAATGCTGCAGAAGTATTGTTTATTCTTAGCTCATGTTAACCAATGTAGTTAACTTATGTTAACTAATGAACTAATGAAAGTGTTACCAAAATATGTAATACATATGCATATTTGTCAGTCATAAATGAATCAGGTAAGACAAATTAAATATATTTGTAATACAAATAAACTAATAAACTGAAATAGTTTTAAATATTTATCATTAATAATATCAATAATAATTCCAATTTCACATACTTTTACCAGCCATATTTTAACCATGTTCACACATTTTAACTGAATATTTTTTTCCACAGTGAACAGATTTATGCTTAATTTTGGGGAAAAAAAAATAAAATAATAATTTTGATTAAAAAAGTATTAAAATAAATGCAAATGTTTAATAAAAAAAAATGTGTATTTAGATATTTAGCCTATTTGCTCCCTTTTATTTTGATGTATTAAATTTTTATTATATTTATTTATTCATTTATTTTGCAGAAATCATACCAGTTTCATTGACTTTATAAATGACTGACAAATATGCATCATATAAAATTCCTAAATGGATGCAATTGAAATGCAAAAACTTAAATGTAGGCTTTTTTAAACAGCACAATTGTCCCTGATTACGAATATATATATATATATATATATATATATATATATTCCATGAATTTGTCACCCCCAGGAAGTGACATCAGTGGGAACCTTTCTATACAGCAGCTCAACCATTTAAACCTGTCAGTAAAAGAAAGGTTACTAAAAGAAAAATGATCAACCATGTAGAGAGGAAAGATAAAGCACATGAACAAACAATTCATTCTAAAGGCTAAAGCTATTTGAAAAAAAAAAGGCAGATTTTGTACGTTATTCTTGGAAAGTGTCATTCGTGGCACAAGGTAAATACGTGATTTGCTAATAGGAATCAAATTGCCTCCACAGGTAGATTATTACAAGATCACTGTGGACGCAGAGCTGTTGAAGCACTCAACGTGCACAGAATGTGTTGATTCGCTTTGTTGACCTCATTTCAGAGTTGAGCTTTTGTTTGCCCTAAGAACTTTGATCGGCTTTTGTTCTCATCTCATTCACAGGTGCCTCAAAAAAAAAAAAAAGATACAGTGTGCTATTTTAGATGAGACACTTTCTAAAAAAAAAAAAAAAAAAAACCTTCATCACTTAATGGAAGAGAAACCCACTTTCATCAAACATCCATTAAAGTAGCGCTTGCCTTGTATTACATCAAAAGCATGGATTGGGTTGGAACGAGGTGCTGTTCTATAGAACCCAAAATCCCTGTGAGTCAGATAACTTTTGAGGGATTACACATGCTGTTATGAAGTTCTCTACCAGGAACTTCATCAAACGCTCACTTTCCCAGCAGGTTACCCATGAGAGACGAATCATAGTGCGCTTAGATCATCAGGTATCTCACAGTGTTTAATCAGTGTTTTCATATAAATCAGATGGTCAAGCAAGACATTACCAAAGGGGGCTTGTTGCCCCCCGTCAGCACTGCAGCAGTTTAATAAAACAACTACAAAATTAGACACTCATAATGCTGTTGAACAGTAACAAAGTAGTTTTACAAGTAAATGTATGTTACTGGAGTAGTTTTATTTTGAGTAACTTTTAATTTTAATCAGTGTTGGGGGTAACGCATTACAAGTAATGTGAGTTACGTAATCAGATTACTTTTTTCAAGTAACTAGTAAAGTAACGCATTACTTTTTTATTTACAAAAAATATATCTGAGTTACTTTTTCAAATAAGTAACGCCAGTTACTTTTTGTTTCCTTTATGTATTTAATCCTATTTTATTAACCAATGTCTTTGCTGCTAACCTTTGTTGATCCAATTTAACCATACTAATAAGCAAAACTTACTTTAGATCAACTAATATTTGTGTATCATTTTTTTTAAATGCTGAAGAGTGTTGAACTTCCTTTTCCTACAGTTCTAGTGTACAGACGTGAATTTACGTTTCCTTCAGCCTTGGGCTTATTCATTTCACTTTATGGTGTAAAAGGGCTTTTACATTTGCTAAAAATCTAACTTTGTTCAATTAAAAGTAAGTAAGCCCTTCCCAGATTTAAAAAGTAACGCAAAAGTAATGTTATGAATTACTTTAGATACAAAGTAACTAAGTCACGTAATTCGTTACTTTTTAGGAGTAACGCGATATTATAACGCATTGCTTTTAAAAGTAACTTTCCCCAACATTGCTTTTAATTCACTACATTTCATAAAACATATCGTTACTCCTTATAATATTATCATGTGCTCCGAGACGCAGACGCGTGTCTGATTCATAAACAAACTGATTCTTTTCAAAGGACCTGTTAAATCGGTTCGCAGATCGCACCAAACGATTCATTCACGAATTGGAATGATCCGATTGCAGCTGTACTGAGTCGACAGCTCACTGATTCAAATTATCTGTTTAGAGCGAGTCTCCAGTGAACTGAATAATTCACAAAAAAAAATAATAATAATAACCGGGAGATCTTGTGAGTGCGCGCGCGACTGATGCTGCAAAAAAGTAAGGTACAAATGTTGAATTTTAGGATTAATTATTGTAACTGAAAACCATATTTAGGTCAAAACTGTCAGTTGTTTGTGAACTAAATATGCTGTGAAGGGTAATCTGTTTAAGCCCACTGAAATGCTTAAATGCAAACACGTCAGTATCATTGTCTCTGTGTTTTAGGTCAAGAAATGAAACATTAAAATAACACAGATTAAATAAAATAACTCATGCACGTTTATATTCCCCGCTGCTGTAACGTTAGCAGTTTTATTAAAATAATACGCATTTAGCTCTATGTGACGTCTGTTTTATATTGTTTATCAACAGTACACATTTTGAAATTGTTTGGATTAACTAACCGAGTAGACAGATATCAATGTTTATTCATAACCATACTGAAAATAAGTTGATATGGTTAGCTGATGCTAACTGTCTAGCTAACAAGCTTGTTGGTGCTAAGTTGAGGTAATTTTTAGATATAAAGTCCAAATATTTTTATTCAACCACCTAGACAGATTACATCTAAAGAACATGGTAACTACAGTAGACTAATTATTAAAGTGGGAAGTGCTCTGGGGGCATTTGGTGTTTTTACACCACAGACAAGGTTTGAGGGGGAAAAAAAACATTATGAAAACATAATGATATTTTCCTTAAAGTGTTCTTCCTAACATCAAGCCTTATTTCATGTCACATATAACTGTGACCTTCTGTAAAACAAGCTTTAAAATATTTTTTTCTTACTGGTGAAAATTAAATTGTCAAATCTGTTTTCTCTCAGGTACATAGTTATTTTACTGGAGTAATATTTTATTTTATATATATATATATATATATATATATATCTGTACTTTTACTCAAGTACTTGATTTGTGTACTTCGTCCACCACTGCTGTTGAGTGAGTGAGGGTAAGATGGTATCAGGGGACTTTTACTCTGTCACCTTTAATTAAAAATGGATTCATCAAAAACGTGGAGAGAGACAGAGCCACAGAGATTTTCAGGTCATCAGTACCAGTGTCTGTGATAGGAAATTATATAACGCCTCTTTTGTTCAGCCAGCCGGCACTCTGAAGTACAGCTGGCACAAGATGAACTATGATGAAACAGTGCAACTCGATTGTTACAGAGATATTTATAATGCACTAATGTAGAAACTACATTATATTTTTGGGTATATATGTATATATTTCTAACAATATACACTACTGTATAAGTTTAGGGTCAGTACACTTTTATTCTTTCTTTTTTTTTTTTCAAAGTTAAAAATTAAATGAAAATTAAAAATTAAAATTTTTCAAAGTTAAAAATAATGGAATGACCCCTATACAAAGATGCCAAAATATGCTTAAAGACAAATCTGACCATGCTATAAGGAAAATACAAAGTAGAAAAAAAGAATAAGTAAAATGGTCCTAAATGGTACCAAAAAGGTAAGAATAAACAATAAACCTAAAACAAGTAGCCTGCTCCAGACATTTTTTGTTTAAAATTACCAACAAAATCTTTCAGTAGGAATTTGATCTGACTTTGAAGTGTATGTATGTTTGTGTGTGTGTTTTTTTTTTTTACTCAACAAAATGAAAAATAAAAAACCTGCTGTGTTACAGGTTTATTCAATGCTTTGTATAGTTATTTGTGTGTGTGTGTGTGTGTGTGTGTGTGTGTGTGTACACGTGCACTATAGTGTCTGAGTGTTTGCCACATTGAGAATGTTGTGCAGGCTCACCCCTTCATTTGTGTATGTATGATCTGCATTATGTTGGATTTATTGATTTTTATTGTATTTATTGTATTTTATTATATTCATCTCCTACACTCTAAAAAACACTGGGTTATTTTTTTTAACCCAATTGCTTGGTTATGCCTGTTGGGTCATTATGTTGGGTTATTTTTTCAGTGTTGGGTAGTTTCTTGTGTAACCCAGCCAGGAGTGGCGCTAGGGGTGGGCTAAGGGGGCTGAAGCCCCAAATGTTTTCAGTAAAGCCCCGAATGTTTTTATTACCATGTCTTTTGCTCATCAATAGTTTTTGTGCGCATTAAAATAATTTATAAACCAGCACTTAAACAGCAAAATGCAGCAGCTTCAGGTATCTTACTGTATAACTTCATAATACCGATCTTATCATCATGTCTAAATTAGGTTATTGTTACTGTAACAACAAATCGCAGACTTTCTAGGACACACAGGCATTTGGAGCGATTATATGCATGGTTAGCATTTTGCATGGCCAGTGGCAGGATTTACTAAGTGTCAGGGCAACAATTCAATAAAAAATAAGTTATTATTAAGTGATTTAAATCGTAGAGAAAATATTGTCTTTTTGCTTTAGTTCTAAGCAAAGCCATGTCGTACCTCTCGGCACACTGCGGTGTTTCGGTACTGAATGAATTAGCATTTTTTAAAGGCATTTTTAATCAATGATTCACTGACCCATTCATAAAAACATTTTTTTTCTTACTTCGTTTTTAATGAATCAGCCATTTTAAATCGATTGAATAAATGACAGCGACTCAGTCACTACTGGCAGTTTTAGTTTCACATTTAAAAGTGTAATTCTATTTTTCATAATTCATCATTTCATATTTCTGTGTTCTAAATTTTATATTTAAAACATTAATCTCATAATATTATTTATGCAATTTGTGAATGCAGTGTAAATGCATGCAGGAACTCCTTAAAAAATATGTGTAAGCTATAGAGACCTTTTTGTTTAATTATACTTGTTCTTTAAAAAAAAAAAAAAAAGCCATTTTATTTGAAGCTAAGCCCTGGATATCCACTCACCCTAGAACCGCCCCTAAACCCAGCTGTTGGGCTAGTGGCTGGGTCAATCTCACTGACCGATGAAACTATACATCCCTCCCCTCCAGTGTTGCCAATTCGAATTGGGCTACTTTAACACTGTTGCCGCGGGTTATTTTTTATGTCCACGGGTTGAAACGACCCTAGTAGCATAATATTTATGGGAACCCTGCAAAAAAGTGTATTTTAACCCTCCCAAACGTGATTTTTACAGGGTGGCCCCCTAAATGCTACTGGGTTACTTTTGGGCTAGCTTTGAGTAGAAATTTACGGGTTTTGTTGTGAAAATCTGGCAACCCTGCTCCCCTCCCTCCGATGAAAAAAGCCAACGCGGGCACTTGGACAACAACGTGGACTGATACCATTGTCTCTCTTTCGTTTCAGTATGTTTGAAAGCTTGTACGAATGCGTTTCTGTGCTCCTATTGGCCACTGTCACAGATGTGACAGAACTTGTCGTATACGATGTAAAAAATATTAAACATATTATTAATATTAAATATTAATATTAAACTGGGGCTTAACCCAGAGCGTGGGCTTTCCATTCTCTTTAGGAGACAGCGAGTCTTCAGCGCTGCCGATTTAGAGGACTTCTTAGGTGAAATTAAGGTTTGTGTACGTTTTATTCCATTTATAGTCTTTATTGTGCTGTAAATGATTTTATTTTACGCAACGCAACATACAGACGAGACTTCAGTCAGCTAACGTTAAGTGTGTCAGCAAGGTCGTTTTCACGTAAACGCCTTGCCGTAACATAAAGCGGTTTTATTCGTTATAATACTGCTTTTAATTAATTCAGATTTTAAAATATGTTCTCAAAACTTTGTACTGTTTGTTTATTGACGGGTTATGAAGTCAGTCACGTTATCTTTCAGCTATGAGTAAAACGCAAGGGGGTGGTCTGAAGCTCGCAGCAGGGGAATAGCAGCCCATTCGCCGGCTCAGATTTCAGCGACACACCGGCACGAAAATCGTCACTGTTTTGGTTAAAAATGATAACAGAGAACCGTTTAATACACTTGAATTAAAGTATTACTTTTATTGTTATATTTTTATTTCTAAAATGCTTGTTAAAAACTATGCTGCATAATTCGATTTGTCATATTTTCGTCCATGGGTGTTTTCACTTATTAATAAATGTTCAAGTATTACTGTTGCCTTTACATTGTCAAATTGTCAAATATGGACAAACCCAGCATTGGGTTACCAAAACAAATCAAATTGTTTTTTTTTTTGTTTTTTTTTAAACCCAGCATATTTTTAGAGTGTATGGATAACCCAATTGCTACATATACTATGTTAGTCTAACTGGGACTTGTCACAGCACATACATATTGCTCTTTTGTTGGTTTTGATTGCTTCT
This sequence comes from Cirrhinus molitorella, assembly GCA_033026305.1. Lineage (NCBI taxonomy): Eukaryota > Metazoa > Chordata > Actinopteri > Cypriniformes > Cyprinidae > Cirrhinus > Cirrhinus molitorella. The sequence goes on along the minus strand of CM065118.1, from coordinate 9,519,171 downwards.
ATTGTCCTCATATGTAAGTTGCTTTCGATAAAAGCGCCCGCTAAATGTAATGTAAATGGAGTGTTCTTAATGGAATGTAATTAACAAGCGAGTTGGCAATATATGGTCCTTGTACATAAGCAGGATCGAGGACCTTACCATCTATGTAAGTTTTCCCATTCTCTTAAACCACCAATTAAATTCTGTCAGTGTCTAAACTGTTCATTAAAAGGAGGCCCGGTTAAGGGTAATAAATAGAAAGCTGTGGTACTTCTCAGAACTGCAGCGGATCAGCACCTGGCGACATTCATGTCAGCTAAAGGTCACCTACAAGCTTTGTCACTATGAAAAAGTTAGACTTAATTTGTTGCCCTTCTCACAGTAAGGATGTCGAGAGAGAAGCACAATATGCAGCATCCCCAGGAGGGGGCAAATGGCATTTGAAAACAGCATCTGTGTCAGTATTCAAATGACTTTAGATATGTGTCATTTAAGACCATCTGAAGTTAATTGAACATGAACTGTTGCGAATACAGCTTCACCCAGAAATTACACCATTGGTTCATGTCTATATTTTTTTCCTTACTAAAATATTCTGGCAAACCCCTGAGGGGAAATATTTTGTCCTAAATTAACCGTAAGCTTGCCACAAATGCAAAGCAAATCCCGAATGAATATTCATATATTATATGATAATGATTTAATGACATTTTTGCTAATAAAAAAATTAAAACAGGAGCGAAACATCCTGAGGCAGGTTGAATTTGCTATGCAGGTGAGGAATATTCTTTTTAATTCTATGCTTACATAAGGAAAGGTGCCATTAGTTTCATTATTTCTTCTCACATCAAAGACGCTCAAGACGAACCTTTATCCTGGATCCGGATGGTTGTTTGATCTTGTCTGAAAATACAGTTCAAGGACAAGTTGGAAAGAGTGAGTTGAAAGGTAGAAAAACTCTCAAAGCTTCAAAAGCTGTCCAACAACAGCACATTACTCATTATTATACCATCGTCAAAAATTCAGACATTTCATACATCATCAGCAATTCAGACGTTTAATTGCATCATATGAGTTCAGCCCTATGATCATTAGTAACAGTGCGATGGGATGCACTTTGATTTCGTTTCAAGTGGATGACTTGTATGTCAGAATATGAAGTTAATGATATGTTCACGATCAACACATAAAGTTTGGAAATTATATCTGTCATACCCTTAATTCCTCTGCATAAGGTTGTATCATTTTTGCAAACTTACATTAAAGGAAGTTTTAACCTTTTTTCAACATGCTTAAATGCTTGAAATGTTTTGCAAACAAAAGCAAAAACTCTGGCAAACAAGGTTATGCTAATAAATTTTTCATTATACACAAAAAAAAATGATGTTGAAACCATTTTAAAGCAGAAACCGCAAGTAAATTTTACAAACTATTACAAAGAAATGGAAAGGAACACATTTAATTAAACATAGAAACAGTGATATATATAGATCTATATATATATATTACAGTGTAAATAAATAAGCAGCCAACTATTTTGTCAAGAATAGAAAAAAAAAATACAATAAAAAGAATAAAGAAATAACATTAAAAATACAAAAAAGGTTTCTTGAATAGCAAAACGGCATATTAGAATGATTTCTAAATGATAATGTGGCACTGAAGACTGGAGTAATGATTTTGAAAATTCAGCTTTGCGTCACAGTCAGGAATAAATTCCATTTTTAAAATATACTCAAGTAGAAAGCAGTTATTTTAAATAGTAAAAAATATTTCACAATTTTACTGCTTTTGCTGTATTTGGATCAAATAAAACTTTTGACTGGTAGTGTGTATAATATTGGCCAATGACCAAGTGTATATAATAGTGTATATAATATTGGCCAATGACCAATGTACTGTCTACTGTGCATCCCTAATGACAGTACCAGAATTGGAGACACAAAGTACCAGAAATGTCCTTGAAGCAAAACTTTAAATATTGCATTAGCATGATAAAGGATGAATGGGACAATTTTATAAATGCTAAAAGAACAGAAATATGACTTACTACCCTAACACACAGAACAAACACTGAGCCAAATACTGCATTACTAATAATAGCCAAGAGACAAATGAATTTGTTCCAAAATACCAGAAATTGAACGCACCGTCCTCTGACATCAGCAACAGAAGATCCGAGAAGCGCTTTCTCCTTTCTTAGAACAGTTGAAAAGGTATAAGGTATAAGTTATATTATAAATGTGAACTGTGAAGCCAGAGGCTGTGCAGTTTGAAAAGGCAATGCAATGAGAAAATTCATCAGAGAGAAAAATGGCATGGCCAATTCCTTTAAGATTCCCCTGAGAATTAAAACTACAAGGTACCCCAGTTTTCAGTCATAAGCCAGCACGATTTTGTGATCATTATGCCATAATTAATTTAGAATAATTAATGGGGTGGATCGTGCTGTAGCTCCAAGGTGGATTTGAACTTTAGGCCTGAGACTTTGAGATGGGCAATCTAGGCGCTTCGCCAAGAGGGCTGGCGTCCAGCTCACCGAGCAGAGAGCAGTGCAATGCTCCAGAGAGATGCACATCGGTACATTAACACTAATCAAAGTTTTGTGGTCATGTCATTAAGCATATTCATATTCAGAATCTGTGCTTTTATCAGTGGAACTACATGGTGTGTTGAGCTAACATACGCTAACTCCTTTTTACTTTTTAAAGTTAGTCCAAACTCCAAAAATACCCCCAAAAAGGGCAGCTTAGGTGGATGTGCACTGCCATTCAAAATTTTGGGATCAATTTTGGGATCTTTTCTATTCATCAAGGCTGTGTTTATTAAAAATACAGACACAAATATTTATTCTTTATTCTTGCAATTTAAAATAACAATTTTAAATTTGAATATATTTTAAATTATTATTTTTTTCTGTGATGCGAATGTGAATTTTCATCAGCCATTATTTCAGTCTTCAGTGTCACACCATCCTTCAGAAATAATTCTAATATGCTGATGTATTACCAATGTTGAAAACAGTTGTCCTGCTTAATATTTTATTTGCGATTCTTTTTTCAGGATTCTTTAATGAATGAAATGGTAAAAAGAACAGCATTTATTCAAAACAGAAATCTTTTCTAGTCTTTACGATCGCTTTTTATCAATTTAACACATCTTTGGTAAATAAAAGCATTTTTTTTTGTCAAAGAAAGAAATAAAAACAACAACAAACAACAAAATAAAAGCATTTACTGACCCCAAACTTTGAACAGTAGTGTAAATTGTTACAAAAGATTTATATTTGAAATCTTTGTATATAGATATAGATAGGTATTAAGCTATTTTTACAATTGATAATATTCAGTTTTTGATAATAAGAAGCATATTAGACTGATTTTTTTTAAAATAAATATTGTTCTTTTTAACATTTTATTCATCAAAGAACCCTGAAAAAAATATCACAGGGTCCAAAAAAATATTAAGCGCACAACTGTTTCCAACACTGATAATAAATCAGCATATTAGAATGATTTCTGAAGGATCATGTGACACTGAGGCCTGAAGCAATGATGCCGAACATTCACTTTTGCATCACAGGAATAAATTATTTTTTTTAAGTATTTTAAAATAAAAAACCAGTACTTTAAATTGCAATATTATTTCACAATATTACTGTTTTATCTGGATTTTTGATAAAATAAACACAGCCTTGATGAGCAGAAAGCACCTAAAAAACACAAAAAAATTGTACTGAGCCTAAACTTTTGAACGGCAGTGTATATAGATGTAGATAGGTATTTGTTACTTGATATATTATATATTAATATAATATAATTAATATATGAATTGATAATATTCAGTTTTTGATAATAAGAAAGATCACTGAAGACTGGAATAATGATACTGAAAATTAATAAATTACATTTTAAAATGCATCACAACAGAAAAGTGTTATTTTAAAAGTGTAAAAATATTTTGCAATATTATACATTTTTACTGCATTTTTGGTCAGGGAAATGAAGCCTTGCTGCGCATTAGAGACTTTAAAAATGAAAATAAAATATCTTACCAACCACATTCGGCATCAAAATCCCATAGACTTGCCTTGTGTTGGCAGGTTCTACATGAGTAAAGAAACCAATAGTTCTTCTTATACTACATTTATTAATATCCATCTCCCAAATTATGCCTATTAAAATTATAGGTAACGCTTTAAATTACAGCCCGCAAAGAACTATGTAAGTATGCTGAACTTACAGCGTAACTACACGTACACGTACGTTCTTTATAAGTACGCTGTAAGTTCAGCATACTTACATAGTTCTTTGCGGGCTGTAATTTAAAGCGTTACCAAATTATATCTACTATCATGATGCTGTTGCCAGTGAAGATGGTGCAAAAAGCAAGAGAAAGAGAGCAGAACAATTGTGGTTATTTACAATCCCCATTTCATGTTCTGTGAGACACGTTTTGAAATAAAAAACTGAAGAACATCAAGCGCAGGTGTTTTTTGTCAGTAAGGAGAAATAATGTGGGATGAAAGTGCCGTCTCAGTTATTGTGTGTGTCATACAATGGCAGAGAGAGCAGCGTGCAGGTGAAGATGCTGCTGATCAACAGCAGTAAAAGAAAGACGAGAGATATGTGAGAGGAGAGACGTGTGTATATATGTGTGTGAGAGGGGTGATAAAGGTGAGAGTATCTGTGTTAGCTTGGAGACCATGTGTGAATGATGTTTTCTGCCACCTTTCTCAACTCTTGCACTTTAGTAAAGGTAAAGACAGAGAAAGACACAGAAAGGAGAGGATTTCAAGTCTCAGTCTTACATTTCTGCATAATGATGCATTAAGTACACTAGGACTCTGTTTCAATTATGCATAACCACATTACCCACCGTGAACCTGGCTGGAACATTAAGCTGCGAAACATGTTTATGCATTAGTATGCATATATATGCACTCCAATAATTGACATGGGGGAGTATGGGGGCAAAAATCCATTTCCACAGTGTTCTACAGGTAAAAAGTTACAGTTCATTAAACTTAATGACAACATATATGCCTCAGCAGCATAGCATAATATCACGGTGTATGGGTTGTCACAATGGGAAACTGATACTAAATAAAATCTATAGTCTTCTATTGTGTTTTCTACAAAATTTGAATAATAAAATAAGTACAAAACATTAAACAGCTAAAAAAAATACACAAAACAATTGTCAATTTACCTCAAACCTTACATTTATGAAATAAACTCTTTGTAACAGCTAATATTTTCAATAAAAATTCAATATTTCTTTTTTATATAGGCTGTTGTGATTTTATTTCTTTGTTTGTTTACAGCAGCAGTAGCAATTTGGAGGAACTGTAATTATTTAAGGTACAGAATGTATACACAAATGTGACCATGGACCACAAAACCAGTAATAAGGGTCAGGTTTTTTTAAAATTGAGATTTATACATCATTAAAGCTGAATAAATAAGCTTTCCACTGATGAGTTTATTAGGATAAGACAATATTTGGCTGACAACAGTTTGAAAATCTGGAATCTGAGGGTGCAAAAAATTGAAATACTGAGAAAATCGCCTTTAAATTGTCTAAAAGTTCTTAGCAATGCATATTACCAATCAAAAATTAACTTTTGATATATTTACGACAGGAAATTTGCTAAATATATTAATGGAACAAGATCTTTACTTAATATCCTAATGATGTTTGGCATTAAAGAAAAATCGATAATGTTAACCCATACAATGTATTTTTGGCTGCTACAAATATACCCATGCTACTTATGACTGGTTTTATGGTCCAAGGTCACAAATGTCTAATTTGTATACTAATTATATTTATTATATGATTTTTATTTTTAAATAATAAATTCAAATACATATACCTTATAGTTACCAAGAGCCTTTTGACTTTTTGACTCGAAAGCCCTGGTCTCCTCTATACCAATTATACCAAGTGAATCACTGAATAAAAGCAACCATCTCACAAAGCTTTCCAAATTATGTATAGTTTTATCATAAAAGTGGAAATGTTAATTGCTTCTGCATTATGTGGGTGAGCAAATGTGCATGCTGCGAAATACTGGAGCACCAAAATAGGTTTCATATATTGCAGAACATTACATTTAGAATAATTACTGCACTCTCACAGTACATATATGTCTAATTTGTCTATCTATTATTTTTTGGACCTATTTATAATGTTATATTATTATCATTTGATATAATCAAAGCTGCAATCTTTAGAACTGAAGTTCAACACCATCATGTGTGCTAATTATGTCCTTTTCAAGTTAAAATTAGGCTGAATGTAGTATCTTTTCTCACTGTGCTTCTCAATTGTAAGTTTATAACCATATGCAGTGATCTGTACTCTTGAATCACAATAACAGTGGTCAGTCCTGTTAGGATGTTCAGTGTGATTCTCCAGTGAAGATCTAAGAAGGAAAGAAGGAAAGAAGCATTGCCAGTCAAGCTTCTAAATATCTCTCATTCCTCACATGAATTTTTATTTGGGTCGAAAAATAACTCATGGTCCTGCATAAATGAGCATTTGAAATGTTTGCTATTGTCAAATATTGGAGCAGCAAACAATCTGACTCATCACTGAAGCATATTTAACAGGCACAAGAATGTGGTTTTACTGGTTACTCTACTTTGTAATATTTTTCACCCCCCCCCCCCCAAAAAAAAAAAAAAAAAAACTTATGTTTAGTTTGTCTGAACATTGCATATGAGCATCATACTAAAAAAATATGAAAATACTGTTTTTTTTTTTTTTTTTACCGAGTGGCTTCATTCAAATGGCGTAATCATTGTTTCTGCATTATGCAAACATCGAAGAGAGAAAATAAAAGGAACTATCATTAAAAACAATTTTTGTTTAAAAAAACAACAACAACCCAGCACTGGGTTAAAGGTACTTTTATTTAACTCAACTATTACTTAAAAATACTACAGGTCCTTCTCAAAAAATTAGCATATTGTGATAAAGTACATTATTTTCTGTAATGTACTGATAAACATTAGACTTTCATATATTTTAGATTCATTACACACAACTGAAGTAGTTCAAGCCTTTTTTTTTGTTTTAATATTGATGATTTTGGCATACAGCTCATGAAAACCCAAAATTCCTATCTCAAAAAATTAGCATATTTCATCCGACCAATAAAAGAAAAGTGTTTTTAATACAAAAAAAGTCAACCTTCAAATAATTATGTTCAGTTATGCACTCAATACTTGGTCGGGAATCCTTTTGCAGAAATGACTGCTTCAATGCGGCGTGGCATGGAGGCAATCAGCCTGTGGCACTGCTGAGGTGTTATGGAGGCCCAGGATGCTTCGATAGCGGCCTTAAGCTCATCCAGAGTGTTGGGTCTTGCGTCTCTCAACTTTCTCTTCACAATATCCCACAGATTCTCTATGGGGTTCAGGTCAGGAGAGTTGGCAGGCCAATTGAGCACAGTAATACCATGGTCAGTAAACCATTTACCAGTGGTTTTGGCACTGTGAGCAGGTGCCAGGTCGTGCTGAAAAATGAAATCTTCATCTCCATAAAGCTTTTCAGCAGATGGAAGCATGAAGTGCTCCAAAATCTCCTGATAGCTAGCTGCATTGACCCTGCCCTTGATAAAACACAGTGGACCAACACCAGCAGCTGACATGGCACCCCAGACCATCACTGACTGTGGGTACTTGACACTGGACTTCAGGCATTTTGGCATTTCCCTCTCCCCAGTCTTCCTCCAGACTCTGGCACCTTGATTTCCGAATGACATGCAAAATTTGCTTTCATCCGAAAAAAGTACTTTGGACCACTGAGCAACAGTCCAGTGCTGCTTCTCTGTAGCCCAGGTCAGGCGCTTCTGCCGCTGTTTCTGGTTCAAAAGTGGCTTGACCTGGGGAATGCGGCACCTGTAGCCCATTTCCTGCACACGCCTGTACACGGTGGCTCTGGATGTTTCTACTCCAGACTCAGTCCACTGCTTCCGCAGGTCCCCCAAGGTCTGGAATCGGTCCTTCTCCACAATCTTCCTCAGGGTCCGGTCACCTCTTCTCGTTGTGCAGCGTTTTCTGCCACACTTTTTCCTTCCCACAGACCTCTTGCTTGAGGGTGTCAATGATGGCCTTCTGGACAGTAGTCAGGTCGGCAGTCTTACCCATGATTGTGTTTAGAGTTAATTAGTTGATTCAGATGATTAGGTTAATAGCTCGTTTAGAGAACCTTTTCATGATATGCTAATTTTTTGAGATAGGAATTTTGGGTTTTCATGAGCTGTATGCCAAAATCATCAATATTAAAACAAAAAAAAGGCTTGAACTACTTCAGTTGTGTGTAATGAATCTAAAATATATGAAAGTCTAATGTTTATCAGTACATTACAGAAAATAATGAACTTTATCTCAATATGCTAATTTTTTGAGAAGGACCTGTATATAGTGTGTGTGTATGTATGTATTTAACCTAGACTGGCACTGGTGGCCTCTCGAAAGTATTAAGTAAATGATGACCCTGCAGAAACACACGACATTACTACATTGAAAGATTTTTTTTAATATAAATAACCGTCAAGGACTCACTGTTTTGTACGATAAATGTATTCTGAATTCTCCTTTGGTCGTTCATGAAATGAACGAATGCTCTGGCTTGTACATGCGGATGAGTCAGAGGCCCGGGCTTGTGTTTAATTTCACAGGTGTATCAGAGGCCTTGACAGTCAACAAGTATAGTCACAGAGCGCTACCGACTTTTCCCCTGACACTCACGAACTGTCTTCAAGACACCTCCAAGGACACCATTCAGTTCTGCTCCGTTACTGTGAAAATGCGTCAGCCGGCAAAGCCGTGTATTGAGCAACTTCCTGTCGCTCAGGCCACGATGATAAAAGGGAAATATTGTCACTCCATTTGCCATGAAGATACAATCAATTGACATAAAAGAGCGGAAGCAGCCACTCCAGTCCATGTTTGATGTCTCCAGAAGTGAGTCATCTCTAAAAATTTAATTCACTCACTGAGAAATACAGCAAATATTAACTGTGTAATACAGCGTGACTATTTGACCAGCTCTGAACCCTGATTATCTGGTGCTTGCTTTTTTTTATTAACAGAGAATATAACTACGTAAGAAGTGCATGTCCATGTTTGGTATTGCTATGCTTTTTTTTGGTTTCACACAGACATATAAAGGTAACGTCTGATGCAAGGAAGAGCCTGCTGAGAATAAAGCATCACTTTATGCAGGTTAAGGTCAAGTCCATGTTGGAAACTACTGATTGAAGGCAAACTGCAGTTCTTAAGTGTCAAAGCACTGAATGGAAATGTTATTGAAGTGCTGAGCAGACAGAAATCAACCTCTGTCACCATACGGTCAAAGAAGCAGCACATTTTGTGCTGGGAGAAATACTGAATACCTTATGTGCCATGTGGACTAAGAGAAGACACCGTATCTCTGTATTCACAGGTACACCTTACTCTGCTAAATATCTAATGACCAGCTAAGGAAACCGAGGGTAGCTGTAATATTTTTTTTTACGTTTTTCTTCATTTCATTTGCCCTCTTTGGGTAGCCTATATGAAACACATGTACCAGTGCAATAGTACTACTTTGAAAATATTAATTGTATAATAATTACATTGAATTTAATACAAGTCTTCAGTGCGTGGGCTGCTGTATAACCACAGTAGGAAGCAATTCATGTGGGCAAAACAAATTAGCCCACTGTACTTCAAATAAGAGGACATTTCCAAGTGATAGTATCATATATTATTACATTTCCAAGTAATAATATCATTTCCAAGTAATAATATTCATCCTTATATGTACTGATTCTTTTATCTGTCAGGAATAAAATGCATTAATGTGTATTTCATTTTTCCGCTTGGTGGAAATCAGTTTCTTAACATAAAACTGCCAAATAAACTCAACTCCAATGCTTTTTGGAGGTTACAAACAAATTGTAGTCAGTAACGTAATCCGTTACATTACACATTTTGAGTAATATAATCAGATTACTTTTAGATTACTTTTGACTTGTAACTTGTTTATCACATTGATTTAAATAGGATAATCCTGTACCATAATGATGTAAAAAAAAAATGCAAAGAATAAGAAAATATGTTCCATTCATTATAATTTAGAACATGAAGTGCATTAAACATTATATTAGGTTATATTAGGTTTCCCAAACTAGGGTTCGTAAAGGAACTGCAGAGGTTTTGTGTTTAGTTTAATGAAAAGTCTTATCACTTGGCAGCCATATTTGCAACATCTCCAGGAATCTCATACAAGACCAAGTCCTCAAGGAAAATTTGGCTCTTTCATTTAGAAGGTGGGACTATCAGGCCTGGATTGGCTAATTGGGAGCACCGGGAGAAATCCCGGTGGGCCAGTCTGTTTTTTTGGCCACGAGGGCCGGTACTGTCATGCCACTGGGGTTAAAATATGATTGCCCCTATTTAAGGCATCAAAGAAGCGTCCCGCATGAAAGCCATAACACAGTTTGTCCCGTATTCGCAGGCATACACCATATGACCACCAGCCCATATGAATAACAGATTATCAATTGATAATTATTCATTCTTTTTGCACAAACTACTGTGTCATCTTCCGCGTTTTGATTTTGGCAAATCACTTTGGGCGAATACAACTTGATCATGAGCTCAACATTTAGCAAGGCAGGAAAACATTCAATCTACCTGATGGAAGACGTCTTTCACTACTGTAAGTTAATGCTGTTAAATAGAGGGAAAAATAGGCTTCATTAAAAAATTAATAAATAAATTCTAGCGCAGAAGCAGTCCACACTCTCTACGTTTTCTTAGAGAAAAATATGCATTTCCATTCATAGGCTATATATTTGCAATAATAGTTCATTTAGTTAATAAAAATATTATAAAAATATGTTTCATAGACGTTCAGTTGTTAAGAAAATATGATTACATCCGGTAACATTTTAACTGCAGGCAGACATACACTATGGTATACAGTACAAATATTTTGTTGGATATATGCAAGCAAAAAATAATAGATTAAGAAATGGATAAGAGAAAGGCTGTAGAAAAATACAATGAATTACAAGGCTGTAGAGAACAGTGCACTATTGCAGACTTATATAGCCTACTGAAGTTTTAATTACATTATTGTAATAGCTATAGTCAGTCATAACTAAAGTGGGCCGGTCTAAGGCATGGTTCTCCAGAGCTGAAAATGAGTCCCACTCCGGCCCTGGGGACTATTCCTTCATATTTTGTGTGTTGCAGTTTCTCCCATTCATAAGTATAAGACTGAACCTTCTTTGCATTTCTATAATCTTTGTTTAAAAAAAAAAAACAATTAAAATAAAACACTTAATTAAAAAGATGAAATATTTTTATTTACCTGTGCATGCCATGTAACCATTAACCAACATCAAAGAAACTGTGAACATGTAAATGTTAGACTTAAGTATTTTCAATACTTAAGTCTAACATTTACATGTTCACAGTTTTCATCTTTTACATTGGCAAAATGTAAAAGATGAAAAAGAGAAATTAGGGAGAATCAATAAATTATGAATAATTTCCACTCTTCAGACAAAGGTAACCCTGAAACATCTTCATTAGAACAGAACATTAAATAACAACACTTTTTTTTTTTTATCTTACTCAAACAAACACATGTAAAACACTTAATTTCAATTAATTTTCCAATTCATTTTATTCTTCCATCCACCTGTCAACTGAAACTTTGTGGATATGGACACTGACACAAAACTGTTTTAAAAAATGCTAATTATATAAAAGATAAGTTTGTTTATAATATTTGCAAGCTTTATTTGTTACAATGAATGTTTAGTTTTGTTAAAACTACAGATTTTACTTCTTCATTTTTCAGTGCTTTTTCTTTTGTCGTGTAGCACTTCTACTAAAATATCTTGTCAGCTGGTAAGCCAGGAATGGCCTTTAACTTGACCTTAATGCAATAATGTTAATGACACATTTAAATGATTCAATCATTCAATTCAGTAAAGTTTTAAATTGCATTACTGGTTCACACAGCTATGATGAAATCTTATATGACAGCTTCCAGTAACGGAGTCTGGCAAGAATCTGTCATTCATGTTACCTTTTAACCAACACAGTAACAACAAAATAGATAAACATTTAAAATAGACATTTGTTTTGTGTTGAATATTATTCTGAATAATTGTTACTTTAAAGTAGATGCGCAGAGGGGATTTAAGGACATCTAGAGCATTGCAGAGCTGTGATATAATTATGATTCAGAGCTTCAACAAAGGTAGAACAATCGAATCAAATTCTCTTTATTCAATTCACTCATTAGCTTTGATCCACAGGCAATGCCTAGAATCTGTAATTCTCAGTTTATTTCATAAAAAAAGACTAGGAAGGCTTACGGCTGCCACAAGAAAGGTTGGTTGCATTTCAAGTAAGGTAATTATATAATAATGGTAATATAAAACTTCCTGTTATGATCGACAGCAGACATATGCAACCAACGAACAGTGTATTCTGCTGTTATATGGAGCCTGATTTTGCCAGCTAATTTTATCTACACAAACACCAAACATGACATTTCATAGATACGAGGTCACTAAGCATTAAACATGATTATACAGATCGGACTCAAATTCTCTCCTCAGCTAAAGTTTGTGTGCATATCCATCAAGGCAGCCATTACAGTGCACATACATGAAAGACGTAATTAAATGTAAATTATTGAAGATGAAGGAACCAACAGATAGGCAAAGCGATCCATTTTTTGTACTCATCTACTGTTTAATTAAAGGCTACAGCAAGCTATTAGCTGTACTAACAATTAGCTCTGTGGATTATGCTTGTAAAGCGCTGCGTACCTATTAGTGAGGTCATTATGGTTGTTCAAAGGCCTTTTATTTTATATGACATTTTATTAGCCAAGTAAACCACAAAGAGTAGAGATGAGGAAAATTATGATGACATTACATGCACTGTGCAAAATTAATTAATAAAACAACAGAGTGTCCTACGAGTGCATTGTGATAAAATAATTATTAAAAATAGACTTTTAAACAAAATGTACTTTCACTGAGGCTTTCATTTATCAGAAGCCTTTCCAGCAAGAAAACTCATGGCCGTGGCATTATGTAGGAGACGGTGAAGGTTGAGTTGAGCTGGTCTCCAACGTTAAGACATGATATGATAGATGACAGTACAGTAAGATGACAGTATAAACTGTTTGCTCATACCAAAGTCTTGAGGAAGATCGATGGTAGACTACAAAAAGTACAGCGAACATTTTCAGGGGCTGAGTCATTCGCAGCTCGATACCCTAGAATGACACAATCTTAATGATTTAAGACTTTATCAGATGCAGATTTTTTTCATTTTTTGAAGCTCTGAGTGCCAAAGTCAAAAAGACCCACAGGCAGTGTGTGAATTATCCATCTCAATTTTTCAATGCAGAAATAAGGCATTTCCAATGAATGTGTGAGACTTCATAGCTCCTACAGTTAAATATGAAGAATAACACAGTTCAGTAAACAGTACATAATTAAATGTACATGTAAATGTTATTATACACGATCTGTTGTGCAATGCAAATTATAATCTGACATCACTAACATCTTTAGTTAAATGTCATGCACCTAAAAAAAATAATTCTGTGTAAAATCAACCAAATTTCAGAAACATGCTTAGCTAAAATGTTAGATTTTGTTCCTATTTTTTGAAGAAAGATCATACAAAATGCATGTTATTTTTTATTTAGTACTGACCTGAATAAGATATAGTCCACAAGAGAAAATAACAGTTGAATTTATAAAAATGACCCTGTTCAAAAGTTCACATACACTTGATTCTTAATACTGTGTTAATATCTGAATGATCCACAATGATTTTTTATTTTATTTTATTTTTTGTTAGTCCTCAACAGTTAAATTGTCCGCTGTTCTTCAGAAAAATCCTTCAGGTCCCACAAATTCTGTCGTTTTTCAGCATTTTTGTGTATTTGAACCCATTCCAGCAATGACTGAGGTCCATCTTTTCACACTGAGGACAACTGAGGGACTCATATGCAACTATTACAGAAGGTTCAAACACTCAATGACGCTTCAGAAGAAAAAACACTACATTAAGAGCCAGGGGTGAAAACTTTTGAACAGAATGAAGATGTGTACATTTTTCTTATTTTGTCTTAATATCATATTTTCTCATTTAGTACTTTCCTTTGGGAGCTACAGAAGATACTTACACATTTCCCAGAAGACAAAATAAGTTCAATTTACCCTGATCTTCAAATTCAAAAAGCATTGTTTTTCCTTCTGAAGCATCAGTAAGCATTTGAAGCTTTTGTAATAGTTGCATATGAGTCCCTCAGTTGTCCTTAGTGTGAAAAGATGGATCTCAAAATCATACAGTTATTTTTGAAAAAGGTTCAAATACACAAAAATGCTGAAAAAACAAACAAACAAACAAGAATTTGTGTCACCTGAAGGATTTTTTCTGAAGAACAGTGGGCAGCGTAACTGTTCAGGACAAAACTGTCATTTTTACCACTCTCTGCAAAACATTGGATTACGCAGTAAATATTCACCAATGCCATTTAATATTTTGCCTTATTGTCCTGTATTTTTTGCCACCTGGAAAAAAGTCAAAAAATACCGGCATTTTAAAAATTGCTTGTAAATCTCTCATTATGCTATGTTATCAACTTTTATTTCCTTCAAGTAGAACAGGTTTTGATTTTCTTTTTGGAAATTATTAATTACAGCTTATGCACCTCAGTTTTTTGAGTGAATGAAAATATTATTTGTGGATAATATTGGCAATGTTCACTCAAAAACTGAGGTGAATAAACCCAGATCAATGAGGCCTATGATCAATCACCTCCAAAAAGAAAAACTAAACCTGTGTTAATTAAAAGAAAACAAGATGATAAAAAGACTAAACACAAGAAGTTGTTGTGAGCAGTACGTTTTAGTCCAGTGTGATAACATTTTCAGGAAAATGAAAATCCTCTGATGGTCAGAATAAGATGTGTCTCTCCCTTCAGTGCAAGTCTTTTTATTTCACACAAGGTGAAAATCAGGCCACTTGAATGTAATATCACACCTTTCCTCAACAAGCCACACAATTAATCACCATGTCCATTTATGTATCACTCATGTCCACAGCACGAATCCCTATCCGGCCAATAGTAACAGTGATAGATTAAGTACAAAACTGTGTTGTAGGCATTTTCCCTGAACACCCATAGTAATAACAGTTTTTCCAAGGCTACTGAACTTTTACAAACTATTGTAATGGACAAAATAGCTACTGAAGACAAATAACTGTAATACAACCAAAACTACAATGTGCAGCAACTTTTTACGGTCTTCTATGGTGCAGGAAATCTGCATTCTCTAAACCTTAGTCTGCTTAATTGTTCTACGTACGTAAACCACAATTGTCTCATAAAATCTTTAAAAGGAAAAAAAGAGGAAAAAAGTACAGTATTGCTGAATTGTTCTTTTCAGAACATCTCTTTGCTAGGGTCCAGTTTTCCACCAGAGGCCATAAAAACACCTAACAGAGCAATAAATCTATCCAGGTCAGGTACAGAGACAAATCTGAGGATCTCACAAAAGCCCTTTGTCGTACACAAATATGGACGCCTTTATAAGTAATGCGTCTCATTTAATACAATTATGAGACACTAATGATCAAAGCTCTTAAATTATTCTCCAGACAAATGGTTTCCAGTAACCGAAAACAGCCCTTATCAGCATTTTTGCTTATCAACATCTGATCTGATCAAAACCATTAATGGGAGTGTTTTGCATGCTGTTGACTGCATCAGTGAGTCTGCAGGTCTATTAGGTTACGCTAGGTGAAATATATTTGTAGTAAGTTAATCTTCCCCTCTCTAATGTGTTTTGGTAAGTCTAATGTTTGCTAAAGTGCTGAGTTGCTGTTTTTCTACTTTAAAGAGAGGCATTAAATTGATTACAAATATATTGCGTCGCCACAACATCAGTTAGTGGTTATTTATTTGAGGAGACAAGGATATTTATGGTAGCTGTGTAGTTGTTTAGATTTATGGCGTAAGGTAAAGCAGATGTTGTTCTGAAGAGCAACAAAGAGAAGATATGTTAATAATATTTGTGCAATAAATTATATACAAATATTAAATCCTGTATATGTTGTGTAAATCCTAAATGGTCCAAACTGCTTCTATAAAGCAAGACACAATTATGCAAAAATTGCATGTGCATGTCACAATTATTGTACATTGTACATTTAGACTCTGAAATTAACTAAACCACAATTTCCAAGAACATACCACAAAAAAAGTAGTCAACACAGGATTAATGCAAATGTACTGATGTCACAAGAGTAGATTTGGAACAAAATGGATTTAGATATGGTTTTGTTCATTTAGACCATCACAAAAGGTGAATACATTTCTCTTTTACCTTTAACATTAAAGCATGAGTTGGACCAACATAAATAGCAGATAGTGAGACATGGAAATACACACATTTAGAGCCAGGGGTGTAAACTTTTGAACAGAATGAGAATGTGTACATTTTTCTTATTTATACATTTTATATTATTTATATAAATAATATAAAATATTTTTTCAGACACTACAGAAGATACATGTTTCCCAGAAGACAAAATAAGTTAAATTTACCCTGATCTTCAAATTCAAAATGTTTTCACCCCTTAGCTCACTGATGTTTCCTTCTGAAGCATCAGTGAGCATTTGAACCTTCTGTAATAGTTGCATGAGAGTTCCTAGTTGTCCTCAGTGTGAAAAGATGGATCTTAAAATCCTACATTTTTGGAAAGGGTTCAAACACACATAAAATGATTTTTCTGAAGAACAGCGTGCATTTTAACTGTTCAGGACAAACAAGGGGCCCATGGACAACTATCACTAACCCCCCAAAAAACATAATTCAGGTAACAACACAGTATTAAGCATGAAATGTATGTAAACTTTTGAACAGGGTAATTCTTTTCTCTTGTGAACTACTGTATATGTAAACGTCTTTCATGTGAAATATCTTATTCAGGTCAGTAGCCTACTAAATATTAATAAAAAAAATAACATGCATTTTGTATGATCCCTATTCTTTTGGTAAAATAATTAACATTTTGCAGGTTCTGCAAGGTGTATGTAAACTTTTGACTTACCTGTACCTGAACCTTAGTGGGTGTGGCTTTAGAGATGGCCTTTTCCAATGTTTTAAAAAAAAACATTTTGCGCATGCGTATTCAAATTCCAAAAGGTCGCTTTGAGAAAGGCAGACTGCAAGGGCATAGTTTTGGTTTGAACATTGGGGGTGTTGAAGCGTGAACTGTTTTAGTGGAGTCCCAGGTCATGCTCCCTCATAAGCTTTATTTATGGAAGGTTTATTTATTGGTTTGTTTGCTTAGGCTGTATGTTTATTTTTGTAAAATAACCCACACAAGCAAAGCTGTATATACAGGTCCTTCTCAAAAAATTAGCATATTGTGATAAAGTACATTATTTTCTGTAATGTACTGATAAACATTAGACTTTCATATATTTTAGATTCATTACACACAACTGAAGTAGTTTAAGCCTTTTTTTTGTTTTAATATTGATGATTTTGGCATACAGCTCATGAAAACCCAAAATTCCTATCTCAAAAAATTAGCATATTTCATCCGACCAATAAAAGAAAAGTGTTTTTAATACAAAAAAAGTCAACCTTCAAATAATTATGTTCAGTTATGCACTCAATACTTGGTCGGGAATCCTTTTGCAGAAATGACTGCTTCAATGCGGCGTGGCATGGAGGCAATCAGCCTGTGGCACTGCTGAGGTGTTATGGAGGCCCAGGATGCTTCGATAGCGGCCTTAAGCTCATCCAGAGTGTTGGGTCTTGCGTCTCTCAACTTTCTCTTCACAATATCCCACAGATTCTCTATGGGGTTCAGGTCAGGAGAGTTGGCAGGCCAATTGAGCACAGTAATACCATGGTCAGTAAACCATTTACCAGTGGTTTTGGCACTGTGAGCAGGTGCCAGGTCGTGCTGAAAAATGAAATCTTCATCTCCATAAAGCTTTTCAGCAGATGGAAGCATGAAGTGCTCCAAAATCTCCTGATAGCTAGCTGCATTGACCCTGCCCTTGATAAAACACAGTGGACCAACACCAGCAGCTGACATGGCACCCCAGACCATCACTGACTGTGGGTACTTGACACTGGACTTCAGGCATTTTGGCATTTCCCTCTCCCCAGTCTTCCTCCAGACTCTGGCACCTTGATTTCCGAATGACGTGCAAAATTTGCTTTCATCCGAAAAAAGTACTTTGGACCACTGAGCAACAGTCCAGTGCTGCTTCTCTGTAGCCCAGGTCAGGCGCTTCTGCCGCTGTTTCTGGTTCAAAAGTGGCTTGACCTGGGGAATGCGGCACCTGTAGCCCATTTCCTGCACACGCCTGTACACGGTGGCTCTGGATGTTTCTACTCCAGACTCAGTCCACTGCTTCCGCAGGTCCCCCTCTCGTTGTGCAGCGTTTTCTGCCACACTTTTTCCTTCCCACAGACTTCCCACTGAGGTGCCTTGATACAGCACTCTGGGAACAGCCTATTCGTTCAGAAATTTCTTTCTGTGGCTTACCCTCTTGCTTGAGGGTGTCAATGATGGCCTTCTGGACAGCAGTCAGGTTGGCAGTCTTACCCATGATTGCGGTTTTGAGTAATGAACCAGGCTGGGAGTTTTTAAAAGCCTCAGGAATCTTTTGCAGGTATTTAGAGTTAATTAGTTGATTCAGATGATTAGGTTAATAGCTCGTTTAGAGAACCTTTTCATGATATGCTAATTTTTTGAGATAGGAATTTTGGGTTTTCATGAGCTGTATGCCAAAATCATCAATATTAAAACAAAAAAAAGGCTTGAACTACTTCAGTTGTGTGTAATGAATCTAAAATATATGAAAGTCTAATGTTTATCAGTACATTACAGAAAATAATGAACTTTATCACAATATGCTAATTTTTTGAGAAGGACCTGTATATATATATATAGGATATATAATGTATTTTATATTATTTAGGACTTTACTGTCTATAGTTTGACAGTATGTTCTAATTCAGCATGGCATGCCATGGTAAAGTCCATTTACTATACCATACAATACCATTCAATATTACCATAACAACATTTTCTTATATTGATAGATTAACTATTATTCTTATATTGATAGATTAACTATTATACATTTCACAACAAGTTAGACAACATTTACCACAATAAATAAGCCTACAATAAAAATGGATGAATTCTAGTAAAGGTGGTCATGAGAAAAGATATATGTTAGTGCTGGTAGAGGATTGTTTTCTCCTCTTTTCGTAAGTCTTTTTGGTTTATTTGCCTTTATAATATAATATTAAGTGTCAGTTTCTCCACAGACTTCAGACAGATCGCACATTTTGGCATAATCTTCGCGATAGGAATTGCTCACGCAAATCTTATCACACTTTTCGAGCGCGCTGGTGAACGCGTGGAGAGTATACGGTGATTCGCGCGCTGCTCGTGCACAATTAAAAGGAGTGCGCTTCTGTCATATTGTGATGGTAACTGGTCCGGTCGGTTCATAGGTGAGGTTAGGGCTTATAAAAGTAAATAAAAATATCAATTAATAGACTAGGTTTCCATTAACTATGGCATAAATATTGGGGTTGTTTGTACTTGCTAGTTTTGGTTACTGGGGGGGGGTTACCTGGTGGACCGTCTCGTACGGTTGGCTGCCTGGAGCCCAGAGATTGCACTACCGGAAGGTGTGCTAATATCGATTACCTTAAGGCAGGGATCCTCAAATCTGGCCCACGAGATCCACTTTCCTGAAAAGTTTAGATCTAACCCTAATCAAGCACATCTGAGCATGCTAATCAGCGTATTCAGGATCATTAGAAAATCACAAGTAGGTGAGTTTAATCAGGGTTGGAGCTAAACTCTGAAGCGCATTGGCCCTCCAGGGCAAGATCTGAGGAACCCTGCCTTAAGGAATGGATCTTAACGTTAGCGAAAGTAAGCAGAGTACAGAACACTCAACACTCACTTTCAAGTGGATCTCTCCAGATGAGATTCAGTGGGTAGTAGCTACAGGCGAATGATTCAACTCATCCTCTTAAAACGACGACCCCGGCAGGACTCGAACCTGCAATCTTCTGATCCGAAGTCAGACGCCTTACCATAAAATGGCTGTATCAATCAACGTCCGTTGCTAAAATCAACGAATCATTTTGTGGAGTCGAATCTTTTTAATTTGGGATGAACGATTAATTCAGAAATCGTTCAGGGATGAGATTCCCAAAAGCATCATTAGTCAACTATAATCGCAAGTAAGTAACGTCGAACTCTAAAACGACGTAACTGCGTAGCAGCTTTTAGGAAACGTACCCCAGAACAGTTCACGAGTCACGACTCATCATTGAATTTAGAACCGACTGGTTCGAGCCAACTGTTTGACAACCGATAAACACGTGAGCTTTTGGAGGGTACGGAGGATTTTATGTATTTTTTAAGGTAATAATAAATTGTTTAGTAAACGTGTATTACTAGAAATGAGACGCATGTACACAACCGCCTCCAGCATAACTGCATTGTTTGTTAGTCACGCAGAGTTCTGTTCTCTGCATTTCTGTAATCTATGCAATTCTGACAGTAGCATTTTAACAGAGCCTGAATTTTAATATTCACAGTCTCCTTTTACTAGAGTTTGCTTTGAGACATATCATTTATTAATTACATGATTTACATTGCAAATCTATAGATTACTGTCTGAGATGCTAATTCTCGGATGTTGATTTTGCTCACTAAAGGAACAGATTGAATGATATTATATACAAGGCCTTGAATGTAAAATAAAGCAGCTGTCATTTTAATGTATGCCAATCAGGTGCCTCTCATCTGAAGTGAAAGTGAATCATATAAAGATATCACTGCAGGATTTAGGATGCCAGACATTGAGATTTGAATAATCAATAATCCAGATAAAGCCACGAACCACAATAAAATGTATCATCTGGATTCATAGCATGATTATGTTCAAATTTTTTAATAGGTAATACATCAGCACTGACATTCAGATATGACAAGTTTTACTTATGGGAATATAACATTTGCATAATTTCCCCTGGCTGTAGAGTTGCCTCAGTCATTTTAAGCGGACAGAGGGTGATGCCAAGCTGCCACTCTTCCAGACCTTTGGGGTGTTTGAGTCTGTTGATGCTGGTCTGAAGTCAGTTTGGTACCTATGGATCTTTTGCAGTATTGCAGTAAAGTGAAAGAAAGGTTAGTTAGTTTTAAATGTCAGTTAGGTTATCTGTTAACTGAAATAAAACACCCATCTACATGATATACTCTACCAGTCAAAAGGTTTTGAACAGTAAGATTTTAATGTTTTTAAAGAAAGTCTCTTCTGCTCCCCAAGCAGACAAAAAAGGAAATATTTTTAATATCTGAAATAACAGTTTTCTGTTTGAATATTTGTAAAAATGTAATTTATTCCTGTGATCAAAGCTAAATTTTTAGCATTACTACTCCTTCAGTCTTCAGTGTAATTGTCATTCTAATATGCTGATTTGCTGTTCAAGAAACATTTATTATTATTATTATTATTATTATTATTATTATTATTATTATTATTATTATTATCAATATTTTAAACAGTTGAGTACATTTTTATCAGGATTCTTTGATGAAAAGAAAGATCCAAAGATCAGCAGGGGAACTATAAAATTATAAAAAATGATCAAAAAAATTATTAATAAGCAAGGATGCTTTAAATTAGTCAAAAATGATGATAAAGACATTCATAATGTTACAAAAGATTTCTTTTTCAGATAAATGCAGTAGTCCTGAACTTTCTGTTTATCAAAGAAAAATGAAACAATTCTACTCAGCCATTATTAGTTTTCAACATAATGATAATACATGAATTTTGAGCAGCAAATCGGAATATTAAAAAGATTTTTAAAGGATCATGTGACTGGAGTAATGATGCTAACAATTCAGCTTCATAATCACATGAATACATTACATTTTAAAATATATTCAAATAGAAAACAGTTATTTTAAAGTAATAGTAAAATATTTCAATTTTCTTTTTTGCTGTACTTTGGATCAAATAAATGTAGAAGAGTCTTCTTTAAAAAACATTACAAATCTTACTGTTCAAAAAACTATTTTGGTATTCTATTCTGGTAGTGTATTTAGAATTTTTCCTTTTCCCAAGATATCCACATGATCTATATGTGAGAGCACAATAGAGGATTTTTTCACTGGAGAAATGGATTATGGATATCTGGACTGGAATTGACTAGACTGGAGTGGTGTGGATTATTGTGATCTTTTTATAAGCTGTCAGGACTCCAATTAACTGCTCATTTGTGAGCAAGTGATGTAATGCTAAATTTCTCCAAATCTGTTTTGGTGAAGAAATAAACTTCTCAAAATCCTGGCCTATATAGCAAATGTTAATTTTTGGGTGAAGCCATAAAAGATAATTCTGTGATTGACAGAGTCTGGTGGTTTAAAAAAAAATGTAGATTTTTGAGATGGACACATAATTGGATCATTAGTTTGTCAAGATATATAGGCTTCAGGAAAAAGCTGACACAAAACAGGAGGAGCGCCAATCCAATGTTGCCAAATGACAATGTGCCAGAAAGAGATTGTCTGTATTATATTGGGACTGTATTATTAATCTATCTGCAGTGATACGAGGTAGTGCATAAAATTAAAGAGTGAATGCAAAATTATTCAGGCTTAAAGAGAAATACAATACAAAGATGCATTGCCCAAAATTAGTAGCAGTTCACTTTTGTGATTTAGGATGAACTATGTTCATACCGCTTCTACCATTCCACAGTCTAGTTTGAAATACCGCTTTCACACCAAGCGAACTAACTGATGACAAACAAACTGCTCTGGAAAGCTGTAGTGTGAAGTGCATATTGATTCCATGTCACCTAGAAACAAGGCCCAGCGGTTTCAGGCAACGTGATGGAGCAGCGGCTAAGAGAGCCACACAGCAATCATTCAAATCTATAGCAATCTATTGACTCACAAATGCCACCTAATCGAAGCCGCCATATGGGAAAAGGCAGAAAACAAGAGCACAAAAGAAAATAAACCATTTAAAAAGGCACCGAGGAGCACAGGCGGTGATTATGTGCACATGGTTTTAACACCTCACGCCATCTATATCATGAATGCATTAAGAAAGACAGATCTAATTATGTGATCTCCTTCTGGTGAGAGTGGCTTTCTCAAGGACTCAGATAATCCTTAGGGAGAAGATGATATTGGAGTGAAAGCGGTTATTAGTGTTATCACAGTAGATTTTGGAGGTGATTATAAACTAGAACTGGACATAAAAGTGCAGAAAGGCCCATGTCGGTAAACTTTCAATTAACCTGTGAAATTGCTTTGGACGTTTCATGTTCAAATATTTACTGACCTATGACAACAAATCCAGCAGTAGTAGTTGGGTAATCACACCTTCAAAGAGACTGCACGTGATTCGATTTCGTTTTAGCGTGGCGCTATTATAACAAATCATTTCCCACAACTGGAAATGTTGCATAGGTTGCAAACCTTGTGTGCTTTGATGTCTAATGGTCCATATTGAGTACTCATTATATCACCCTGACCAGCAAAATGCATTAAAATTCGTAAGAGCATATGAGGGTTTAAACAGCAGGGCCAATTGCTTTCATTAATCCATGCGGGCTGTCAAATTATGGATTACAGTACATGATACCTTTGTTAATGGCTCAGACATTTGAGGTAAGACATGATGTAATATATATGCATCTGAGGTGAGAAGATTTCTCTTTTTGGCAGCTACTTTTATCTGAAGTTTGCTTCACATTTTTTCAACCACTCACTTTCTCTATATCTCTCTTGTTTAGCCTCATTTACAAGGCAAATGTTTGTGCATCTTTACAAACGTGCTCTGGGTGTGTGGGAGGATATAAGGAAGTTGAAATGCAATACAGCTTTTTACGGGTAGCTGTATTGCTAATTAAAGTCAAGTTTTTACTCTTTCATGCATCTACAATTAAGAGTAGGAGTGCATGTATTAGCATTTTCAGGAAATCTTTAATGTGTTGTTGAAGACATGCCAGTGTGATATTAATAGTTTTACTCGCCACAGTCATTTCTGGAATTTTTAATAAACCTAGATTGGTTAGTGAGTTTCAACCATAGACTGTAAAAAAGATGGATGACGCACCTTCACTCTCTTCCATTGAAGAAAAGTGAAGCCGCCAGTGCCCCAATAGGACGCGGACATATTGCGCTGATTTGGGACCTGAGTCTGCGCAGTAGTGAGCAAAGTGGAGCCACGCCCGCCCCTATACTGGGACCAGCCACCTGAGGGCGATCAACTTTTTGATATGTGCGGCACACTTGGTTTCAACCTGAGTTCAGTCGCAGGTACATTCAAAGTGGCTGTATTATGTATAATGAATTTATGATTGTCAATTTACTACATGGCTTCTCAGTGTGCATGTATATATTGCAGATTACTCAGGCTGACCCCTAATAGTCGACTAATTGTTAGTCGTCCAGACAAGGCTTGATCGTGCAAAATTTTATTATTCGCTTAGTCACAGAAATAATTAAATAAAGCTTCAGGCAAAGTAACACAGTTCGTGACAGAGATTGTTAATGGCTAGTTTGTGTGGTAATTGTAATACAGTACATCGGGCAACACATCCAACACTCGCCTATCATTCATCGACCTCAAATATGGCTTATTATCTGAAATAGGCCTATGTAGCAACTTTACATGGCCGCTCAATCTTATGTTAACCTAAAGAAATGTGCGCTGTTATCTGTGTAGAGTGTGGAAGATGAACAGACGCGCACCTACTATAGGACAGATGGAGGCACAGATTTAGTCATTTGCTCTTAAAATAGCCTACTCCCTCATTTTTGGGCATACAGGTAAAACATCTTTTGAATCTGTAAAGACGTTTATTCGTGTATGCTCACAATAACAACGAAACATTGCACTTTTGTAAAATAATGAAAACAAACAGGATGCGCTTTCTGTCATCTCGTTTTCTGTGAACTTGTGCACGAAACTCTGTGTATATCTTTGCCTTACAAACATTAAATATATGTATAGAGAGAGAGAGAGAGAGAGAGAGAGAGAGAGAGAGAGAAATGTCTACTTTCTCAGATGATGTAATCCGTATGAAACACATTCAGGCGCATCACAACTGCGGAGATGACAAGTCATTATCGCGTACTTCATCTGAAAACAGAAAGCACTAGTTTTTCAATAAATTATTAAAATGTTAATACAGTCTACTTACTGTTTTTCCCTAACACATTATCATTAAAACTCTGTGGCGAGTTTTATGCGTGTGCTTGAGTGCTTATAGGTAATTAAAGGCTCATTATAATGATTTTAATGGTTTATTAATAAACGTGCGATTATTCAACTAATGCTTAAAATTAACGACTACTAGTCGACCAGAAAAATCCTTCGTTGAGGGCAGCCCTACAGATTACTGTTTGTTGTTCTATTTTTCACTGTTTTTATTTTTATTTTTTTCAACCTCAGTTGTTTTTACTTGCCACCAATCATTGTGGAAATTGTAACTTGATGATTATTTTAATTAGCAAAATAAAAAATCATGTCTTTTGGTGTGTGGTTTGAGTTCTCACTACATTCCATGTTTCCATCCAAAGTTGCGAATTTAACATATGTGCAAAAAATTGGAATATCGCATAAAACATTTGCGAACAAGCACTTTTTCCATCCAGCGAGTCAAAGAGAACAAAATCGTCACATTTCTGAACTGGCACTAAATATGACTAAGAAAACTAGGAGAATCCACTGAATATAATCATTTTTATACATTTGTTCCATAGGCCAGTCACATTAATTTTTTGATGCGCATGGACTTTTTTTTTTCTTTCAACATTTGACGTTTCCATCACCTGTTTCTTATGCAATACTTTAAAATCCGCATAAAAACAGGGTGATAGAAATAATAGCTGCATTTCCATTACCCTTCAAACTGCACAAATTGAAATTGCTAATTGAAAATACGCCTAATGGAAACGTCAATTTCGCAAATATATCGCAAAAAAGTTTACCCGCATGAGGTGTTTTTTTAGGTCATTCGAAAAAGGAAAATCGCACAAAACTGCAATGAAAACTGCTTTTTTGCATATAGATGTCACCTGGCATACTCAAAAGTCACTATAACCTCAAAAAATAACACATATGTGGCCGCTTACACAAGTATTGACTACACAATGCTTGAATAAGAGGCTTTCCTTGCCATTAAAGCTTGGATAGCCTCTTATTTACACTGCACAAGTCTGCGAGGCTGATCGCTGCCACTCTAGTCAATGCTTGTGTTTATACCAGGCATGAAGACCATGGCTCGTTTCAGTTTAGAAGCGGCTCTCCACGCTGTTTCTGTGAAGATAGATGTCTACGTCTCCTACGATTAAAATGAATGGCTAGTGTGGTGGCTGCGACATACATAGACCTACCAACATCCATAACTTATCGTGAGAGGAAAAATTATGTTTCAGTTGCATAACAACGGTTAATGGAAACGCTGTCATTTCACAACAGTTTTTTAGCAACATTTATAAAAATCACAAGTTTTGTGCAAATTTGTAATGGACACCTAGATTAGCTAGGCTTCCATCCAAATGTGAAGCAAATCCTTTCAAAGTTCACACAAAATACGAAAACAAAAATGTAAACAACACAAAGTGTGTTTCCATCAAATTGTTCAAGCGGAATTAAAAT
Source organism: Cirrhinus molitorella (assembly GCA_033026305.1). Lineage (NCBI taxonomy): Eukaryota > Metazoa > Chordata > Actinopteri > Cypriniformes > Cyprinidae > Cirrhinus > Cirrhinus molitorella. The sequence continues at coordinate 9,492,399 of CM065118.1, read as the reverse complement.
CGAATTGGATATTGGTAACCTATACCAACAGTAAATAAACAATGTAAAGACACCATTCGCGAAAACAGCCATTTAGTTACGTGGGTTTAATATTTGCTACGTGAGAAGTTATTTGGCAAATGCATTTCAATCTCCTGTTATTCACAGTAACTCTTTGTCACATCGTCAAAAACCACCTCAAGTGAGCGTAAAAACTTTTTTGCAAATTAAGTGGTCCATTTTTGGGTTATCACTTGTTGCCAATGTAATACTTCAAAATGCGCATAAAACAGGGTGATGGATATTTATGCATTTATGTGGAGTTTCATCCAAACAGACTTGCATTGCATCTAAGTTATACATTTCATGCACTTCCTCAAACCCACTGTCTTGCTCTTACATTTACATTCACATTTATATTTAGCACACACTTTTATCCAAAGTGACTTACATTGCATTCAAAGTATAAGGTTTATCAGTTCGTGCATTCCCTGGAAACATGCTGTTGCTAATACATTGCCCTTGTTTGAACTATAGAAAAACTGGGTCTTAACTTTGCCTGATAGGCATTCAGGTGTCAGAGCATGAATGAATTGGTTTTTCTAATGCAATGTGTATATTCAGTTAACTACGTAAGATAAAACAACAAAGCAGGTGAACACAGTGCATAGCATGAAGTCATTTGTTGTTTGACAAAAAAGTGCCGATATATGATATACAGTTGTATCAACTGAAAAAATACTTCACAAACAAATTACAGGCCACAGAAGAGTTTAATTTCATCGGAACAGATTTGGAGAAATGTAGCATTTCATCACTTGCTCACCAATGGATCCTCTAAAGTGAATGGGTGCCGTCAGAATGAGAGTTCAAAAAAGTTAATTAAACATAAAAATAATCCACATGAAATGTTTTTGTGAGCTGTTTGGACTCTTATTCTGACCGCACCATTTGCTGCAGAGGATACATTGATGAGCAAGTGATATAATACTAAATTTCTCCGAATATGTTCATAAAGACATAAACTACATAATCTACATCTCCCCAAAAGTGTGCATAAAGATTTCATATACTTTTTTCTTTGCTCAGCCAAGCAAAGTCATGCATGATGTAGCCATATGTTTCTGACTAATTATGCATTTTGTGTTGCACCACAGTGTTTTTGAACAGTAATGTGAACTGCTGCACGTTAATTGATTGATGACCCTCAGCGGCATTTCCCCACTTCTATGGCTTAATTTAAATATAACAAACAAGTGCAAAAAGTAATTGCTTCATTTTGGCAGGCCAGTGTGGAGCAACCGCTTTCAAAAATGTGCGACTATTGTGATTTACTGTGTTTTCCACAAAGCTAATTCCTGCAATTCACTTGACACAGTTTCAGCTATTTCACATGTAAGCATTTTAAATTTACCAACACTTTTGAAAATAGCTTCCGACAATAAAGGTGTAAATGGCTGGTAGGGTATCAATCAAGAACATTGAATGGATGCTATGGAGATAATACCCAGACAATGTCCCAAAAGCATTGTAAAATCTCATTGTCGCCTTAACAGGGACATCCTCAAACATTCCTAATCCCTCTATTTCTCCCAAAGGGATTTTAGTTCAATTTCAGCCTTCCCATTCTCCGGACCATACCAGGTCAGGAAAGGGGCTCGCTCCCCCCTGTCTTCCTTAGCGCTGCCCAATAGGTGTAATTATGATGGATGGGGCAATTTCCAGAAGCTTTTTTTTTTGCCAAGGGGGTCATACCCATCTTGGTTTCTCACAAATGTAATGACTTTTCAAAGGAGCGCACTCACAAAAGTGCATCCGCAGCACAGTGTTTGAGAGCTGACCTAAGACCAGGTATGAAAAAGCAACAAATCAATGACTGTAACTGGTAATGACACCTAATGACACCTTTTGCTTTGCGCTCAAGGAACTCATATTCAATGATGCATTTTTTGTTGGTTTTTCAGTGAAGGATATTCAGTGTCAGATTTTCTCAACTCGTGTTTTACGTCACTGCATCCCTGAAATGTCAAGCCAACCATTTATTTCGATTTAATGAAATTTTCACAAGTCCCCAGCATATATGGTTCTTCTTTAGTAGAACGTAAGTTTGCTCTAAAAATTACTTTTAAACGTTAGTGAAATTAATGGATTTTTACCATAGAGAACATTGTATGCAGGTATTTCAAATTGCGGTCCAGGGACCACAAAGGGGTGCTAAAGGATCTGTGAAAAAAATTTGTAACCCTGGACCAAAAAAAAAAAAAAAACAGTCGTAAGAGTTATTTTTTAAATTGAGTAATTTATTTATACACATCATCTGAATCCATTGATGTATGGTTTGTTAGGATAGAACAATATTTGTCCAAGATACAACTGTTTGAAAATCTGGAATCTGAGGGTGCAAAAAAATCTAAATTTTGAGAAAATTGCCATTAAAGTTGTCCAAATGAAGTTCTTAGCAATGCATATTACTAATCAATTAAGTTTTTATATATTTACGGTAGGAAATCTACAAAATATCTTCAAGAAACATGATCTTTACTTAATGCCCTAAGGATTTTTGGAAAAACTGTAGGCTCAGGGATAAGCATTTAGCAATTTTTGCTGATGTTTTATAGACCAACAGAGTCTTTGCTTGTTCAATTAAATTGGCTCTTTTGGATTAAAAGCGAAAGCAAATGGAAACAGTGTTAGGTTAACTAGGGTTAAATTTCTCCTTTGGGACTTCATTCCATACGACCAAAGATTTTGCATTGTGTCCTGCACTTTATAAATATTCGATTGCTTCCAAGCTTTGTTTTTAGGGGCAGTCATTTGCTTTAATTTGAAATGGGACTTGGTGTCTAACAACAAATAAACAGGAGAGGAAATATCAATTCTAATATCGTCAAAGGGTGTTTAATCCTCTCAGACATGACAAAGCAGCGTGATAGAGGTGTGAGACGTGAGCGAGGACAAAACATGCTGATCAGCTAATTGTGGTACATCCCCTCAATAACCTCACCTGATCTTATACAGCTGAGCTCAGCGCTTGAGGTCTTTAAAGGGAGGGAAGGTACGTACTCGCACCCATTTATTGCTTTCCCGGCTCCATTTAGATGTCTCTGAAGACCTCTGAGGCCCCATTTTAACCTTCAATTATAAATTAAGCTGTTGAGGTAAAGCGTGTTTATGAGCTAAATGTGGCCAATTTAATTTGAAATGGGATTTGGGTCGAAATGTCTTAGCAGCAAACATGCGTAATGTTCTTGATTCTCACTGTTATTAGGTTAGACACTAGCGTCTTGAGTGCGCTTAGGTGCAGAGAGCGCTGTATGTATACATGAACTAATAAAACTGGAACAATTTGCCAATACCTGGATTAATGGTAGACTTGAGATGCAATGCCTATAAAAGACTTTTTCATGTTTTGTTGCTTTACAGCAATGAATCACAGTAGGCTTTAGTTGGAGTTTTTGACACTAATCAAAAGAAAAACACTCTACAAAGTATTTTTTAAATAATACTGAGTATAAATCCAAACTAATTCATTTCATAAGCATTCATGACATAAATAAGTCAAGTTAATAGTTACAATTGCTTGTGTGTAGTCAAAGAGTTTCAAGTGATAAACAGCTCCAACTTCTGGTAAGTCAATATTGTGGCAAAACTTACATCATTAGGACAAAAAAAAAAAAAAAAAACCTCCAAGCAATTCAGCGGAAATGTAATTGAAAAGCACAAGTCAGTAGACAGCTACAAGAAGACTTAAAGAAGTCATTGAATATCCTTTGGAGTATAGTTAAATCAATAATTAAGTAATGGAAAGAGCATGGCAGTGCTGTAAATCTACCTAGAGTTGGCTGTCCTCAAAAACCGAGTGACTGTGGAGGACACTAGTCAGGGAGCTCACCGGGACCAGCTGGAAGAGGTTGTTCTGTCGTCTGAAGAGACCAAAAATAAAGCTTTTTGGCTATCAGACTAAGCATGGTAATAGCAGTATCATGCTGTTGGGATGCTTCTCTAGAGCAAGACCTTGAAGGCTTGTGAGAGTATGAAAACTGCAAAATGTAGGAAAATCCTTAAGGAAAACTGCAAGACTCTTGTGACTTGACACATTTTTGTTTTGCTGAAAGAAGCATGCAGCTCTGAAAGAAGAATTGAGAAACACTGCAGTGGCCAGTGAAACCTATCCACATAAATGCAAGTCTGAAACTGCTTTCATCTACTTGATGGGGGTGGATACTTTTGCAAATGATTGCTTTATGATTGTTAAATGTAAATTTTCACTGATATGAAAGAATATGTTTAGTCCAAAGCTACAAGGGAATGGCTTTAATAGATGTGGAGTGTCAAGATCAGTCAATCCAATTAAGAACTTATCCACCTTTTTCCTCAACGTGGATGTTAGCCTATGGATAAGACTTTCGGTTCATTATCCACTTAACGAGAAATAACGAGAACAACAACGTGCAGTAAATGGTAAAAACTGTTTGCAAGTAAGATAATACATTAAAATAATAAGGTAAGACATGCCAATTTGCAATATCAAGCAGCAAAACAAGCTATTTTATACAGCTAAAAATAGCTGGATGCGAATGAGACCAGAAGCCACATCCATAACATTTACAAATGGCCACGCCCATGTTTACAGATAGATGGACTTGAAAAGTGCAGAAAGAAACGTGCAGTGTGCTGTTTTAAAAGAAGAATGGAAGAACATTGCATTGTGACCAGTGAAAGCTATCCGCAAATGCAAGGCTAAAACTGATGCTACTTAATGGGGGTAATAGCTGGATGCGAATGAGACCAGAAGCCACATCCATAACATTTACAAATGGCCACGCCCATGTTTACAGAAAGACGAAGGTGGATAGATGGACTTGAAAAGTGCAGAAAGAAACGTGCAGTGTGCTGTTTTAAAAGAAGAATGGAAGAACATTGCATTGTGACCAGTGAAAGCTATCCGCAAATGCAAGGCTAAAACTGGTGCTACTTAATGGGGGTAAAAACTTATGTAAAGCAAAGCAGAATTAAACATGAAAGTGCTTTTATAGGGAGCTTTGGCATACAAAGAAAAGCTCTTGCATTGACACCTAATCTAACAAAACTACTGAGAAATATGTGGGTTATATTTACCCCACAAATGTAGTAAAAAGTAATTGTTGGAAAAAGAAAATAAACCCTATTTTTGGGACGTCATATATCATTTAGCCTTACCAAAACTGGCTAGGTCCTTTCTCAAATGTGTGTTCTTTAAAAAAGTCTCCCACTGCAAAGCCCACAGCTGCACTATTTATGAGGATTTTTGAAAGTAATTTCTTCTTCAAATCCCAAAACGCTGGCAGAAATGACTGTCTACAGCCAATTTTTAGAGACCTACATAATCAAGGTACCTAAATAATTCATAGTATTACTAATCCCCATTTCCACCAGCACAGCACAAAAGTCAATGACTGTTTGACAACTGAGCAAGAGAGAGACATAAAAGTACATAAGAGAAACCCCAAGTACAAGGCATTTAAATTTGACAAGACAGATATATAGCGGCCAAAAGCATAATTGGATATCCTGTGTGTTTTCCTAAAGGGGGAGACAGACGCGTTGGATGGTTTGTCCTCCATTTTTTATCAGTCTACTGCCCTCAAGTGGTAGTATTTTAAATGTGACCAAATATGTGATATTTGTAGCAATAGCCAAAAATACATTGTATGGGTCAAAATTCATTCGGATTTTAAGTAAAGATTATGTTACATGAAGATATTTTGAAAATTTCCTACCATAAATATATCAAAATGTAATTTTTGATTAGTAATATGCATTGCAAAGAACTTCATTTGAACAACTTTAAAGGTGATTCTCTCAATATTTCGATTTTTTTGCACCCTCAGATTTTCAAATAGTTGTATCTCGGGCCAAATATTGTCCTAACAAATCATACATCAATGGAAAGCTTATTTATTTGGCTTTTAGATTATGTAATTTCCAAAAATTGACCCTTATGACTAGTTTTGTGGTCCAGGGTCACATTTATGTGCTGATAAAGAAAAGAAAGTGACCAAGTAAAGAAAATAGCACACAATAGATTTCACCTGGCTGAAAACAATTTCATGCCATACAAAAATTAGATCACGTTTTTTAATATCGCATACAGTGTCATATAGATTTCCATTTACAAAGACAGCATGATAAATATACATGGCAAGTGGCAAAAACTAATCAGAGCATTGCTGACAAAAGTAAACATACTATATGACTTCTCTATGACAATCTGATGAAATAAGGTCCAAACTCATGGAATCATGTGTTGTTTTCCAACATATTCTCCATCATCATTCCCATATCACAGAGCCATAATGAAGCGTCTGACTTGTTTCAGGTACTCTGGCTTCAGGAAGTCCTGGAGTTCATCCTTTTTTACCCAGGCAAATGAATTCTTCTCCAGAGGTAAGTGCTTATGGCTGGAGAGCACAGCTTTGAAAAAGAACACCTTGGCTCCAACACTGTCCTCTTTCTGAATGTCCTTTGGGTATTTATATTTGTAAAATCCACAGGGTGCATTGCCAAGGAAAGTGGCCTTTAGATCAGCACCTATAGAAGACAAATTAAGCAGAAGGTTCATAATGTAACCAGCAGCCCATTTGATTTAGGAATTACAGGCTTGTTATATCATCACTGTCAGGCAGAATAATACCAAAGACCTCAAAAGTATAAACGGCACTGATTTTCTCTTTAACCAGAAAATAGATTCACGTTTTATTTACATTTTTGTCTTGCCCTGATGTAATTAAAATGTTAAAACTTATTCAAATGCTTATCAGCTCTTCTTAAAGCTGACCTCAACTCCAATACAAGCATTAGAATCACAGTCAGAAAGAGCTTTATTGCCAAGTATGTTTGCACACACAAGGGTTTTGTTTTGGTGACAGAAAAAGCTTCCAGTACACAGAGACAATGAAATCACAAAAGATAATAAAAAATTAAGACATGTGAATAAAATACACATATGTATATATAAAAATAAACAAAATTTGTATGTACCTGGAAGACTTGCAAGGGCACGTTCGGCCGTCTGTCGAAGTGTCTCTCCCATCTGCCACTGTATCTGAGGCAGGAGCCAAAGCTTTTGACTGCCAACATCCTTCTTCACCAGCAAGATCAGGCTGTCTGCTAAACAACGCTCTGAAGAACCCATGTCTTTCTTGTCAACACCTGTAGAGCATTTTGTGAATATTCAACATGAATAACTCTGAAATGTCTTAAAAAACATTTTTTTAAAACAGACTCTATCACTGCCAAAATAGTGTTCACCTTGTGACCTCGGAGCTGGTTGAAATTGCTTTAGTTTCTGTTCCCAAGTATCTTCCAGATCTTGGGCTGTAACAATTTCTTTGTCTCTATAATCCTCATCCTCCTCATCTGAATCATAATCCTCTTCTTGTTTCCGGCTCATCCGTGCTGCATCCTCCAGGAGCCTCAACTCATGGTCTGAAAGCAGACTTCTTTCCAACTCCATCTGAAACAATAAGCAATCTCGTGAGATATGTGTTTGACAGGCGGGCAGATTAATGGATATGCTTGCAGGTCAGAGCTCAGTGTTTAAATATTATATATGTCATGTGCAGTACTCCTTTCTAACCTGGTGCATAAGCTCCATGAACTCCTCCTCAATGGGGCTCCTGTCTTGAGAGACCACAGGCAGCCGCTGCAAACACACAGCTCCATGCAGCGCCCACGGAGATGCGGCAACCGCAGTTTTGACATTTTGCGCAGACCACTGTTGCCTAGAGGACGAAATATTTCGCGCGCCTTTGTTTAATGTAGTTGTAGTTATTATTCTCCATAACGGTCGACAAACTCTAGTGAAGGGCGCCGCCATGTTGACCGCACGTGTTCCCGTAGTCCTTTGCGGAGTTTGCGAAATAGACGCGACTATTTCGAAAATGGGGGAACTAGAGTAAGAGAGAAAAGGTTTAGCGGTACTTACAAAGGTCATTTAATGAAAATAAAGAAACACTATAGATATATTATTATTTTAGTACTGTGGTTAACATAATATAAAATACTTTACGTCACATTTAATACATAAGCGTCTAAAATAGAAGTAAAACACCCCTCTGAAATATAGTATGATTGTGGCGTTCCCGTTAAACACACTGTACACGACCGTCAATGTCCGCCAAGCTGTCTAAAGTCATGTGTGTGTGTTTGTGAATAAAGTGCATGATTTAAAACACACACTATGTATCTTAGGTTATATAGCCTCATTCGAGGTTCGTGCCAGCAGGTTTTTGAGCCATTGAATTCATCTGGACGGTTAATGTAAGTAGCCTATGTGGTTGTTACAGCAGCGCATCTGATAAAGTGTTTGATATTTGTGTTATAGACGAATATCCTCATCTGTTAATGATTTAAATTGACGGTATATTTAAATCAACGCAACAATCATATAACAATTGGTATCGTCTTTAAGGATATATACTACTAAGGTTATGCCATTTTTAGGCATGGTACTATGTAAATACCATATTTTTTTGGACATGACACTAGTATTTTTTTAGGACATGTGATATGAATATGCCTTTTTTTTTTACATTACATCATAGTAATACCATGGTTTTCTAAACATGTATCATACTGAAACTGTTTTTTAACATGATTGTAATGTGGTATACATTGAAACACCTCCTAAATGCCATGTTGAGTATCAGTGAAAACTTTACTCATGAGACACACTCATTTTTTATTACTACCATTTTTAGCATTTTACAGTAACAAAACATCTTCTATTTAAGCTTCAAAGCCATCACTATATGTCTAGAGACCAGCTTTGCACACTCTTGATGTATTTTGTTACTAAGGGACCTAATTAGTTGTTGTCTCCTGCAGTGGCGGAAATGTGGGGCTTCAGCGTCCACTGTCAAGCAGTGCCATCCGATTACAAGAGGCTGATGCCAAACCAGTGGAGACCAAGAGCCCACCAGCCACCAGCAAAAGACAGAAAGAGTATGAAAGAAACACTGACGCACACCAGCTCTGAAATATTTTTTTAGGATATAAATGATCAAATAAATATCAGTGGAGATTATAAAAAGAATAATAGATACAATGATACACTTTTTAGGATTCTTTCCTTATTAGAAAGTTCAAAACAAGAGCATTTATTTAAAGCAGAAATGTTTTGTAACAATATAAATGTATTTACTGTCAATTTTACCCTGGTGAATCAAAGTATTCATTTATTTTTTATTTCTAACATTTGAGAAATAGTGTATCCGTTTCTGCTAAAAAAAAAAACTGGCTTTTAACATTGATAGTAATAGTAATCTATATATATATCGTCAAACCACATTTTATTCAGACACCTTCAACATTTCTCAAATTATCACAGTTTATTAGCTATAGTTTAGAAAATGGTAACAAAATATGACAAGAACTCAAGAGTTAAACTGTGTTAGAACAAATTCATCTTGATAATGTCAGATAACTTTGATAGAAAGGTATGCAACAAAACATGGTCAAGTCAAAGTGTCAAATACATTTTTGTGGTATAATATGTCACTGTCCCTCACTTACATAAATTAACTATAGTGTCCTGCACCCACTAGTAAAAAAATATAGCCACAATTATATCTGGTGTCTGAATCATTTTTGGTTTGACTGTAAATAATTTTTAAACTACAGGTAATTTGAAATTCTGTATTAGATTTCATGGTAAAATGTTTGTTATTGTTGTTGCTTATACTGTATTTTGTTCTCTATTTAGCCTTTTCCCTCCATTTCCGGGTGAGGAGAGCTCCCTGACATGGGACAGCAAGAAGTTTGAAGAGTTACCGATAGCACACGTAAAAGCCACATATAATAAGTAAGTTAAATAGCTGTGATTAACAAATTAAATGGAGTCCAGATGTAGTTTGAATTTAGTTTGCTGTGCGCATGTAGCTACAGCATAAGCTCGCTTGTATTTTACCCATCTTTTATGTTGGTCAAAGTGCTTTACTTGCATATCGTGTCCTACATCATGTATTTTAGTTTAAATCCCTGTGTGAAATGAAATTAGAGTATTTTCTGTGTTCCTCTCAAGACTATAGATATTCATAGTTGCAGTATATGCATTACAATTGTTATTTATACCTAATACGACATGTTTACATATAGCTAACCGTCTTTTGCCCTTCATTTCTTGCTCTAGCACACATATTCAGGTCACAGATTGTGCGGGACAGTACATGGTCCGAACCTCGTGTGGATCAGAAGGTTTCAAGAATGTAAAGAAATCCACTCCTATTGCAGCACAGACCGCTGGGATTTCAGCTGCTGCGGTAAAATAGACAGAATATAAGAATTTAATATAAAAACATATGCTGTTTTAAAAAATATGTTAATATGTTATGCAGCCTTATCTTGAGTTCAATACATTATAATAAAAATAAATTTTAGTTAAGTTCTCAAAGCTTAAACCATATATAAATTCATTTGAACGGCCTAGTAGAGAGAGATGTATCTGACATTTTCATCAAAAATAACTAATGTTTCATTTGTGATTTGTGCATCTTTTTGGTCACAATTTTGATGTCATTTGGATGTTGTCCACATGATGGCAGCACATTTCTTTGTAGTAATTTACCACACCCTGCTTAATTGTTAAAGTACCCTTTTTTCAACAATTTGCTTGCTGAAAAATTCTGTGAGAACACACATAAAATGTAATGCTGGTCAATGAAATGAAAGATGAAAAAATATGACATAAGTCTTATGTGCGTGTATGTATCCTCAGGTCTGAGATTATCATCAGTATCTTATTGAATGTTTCAGTGTTGTTTATACAGATAATTTGATTGGCCAAGAGAAATAGAAAAATTAAAAATAACATTTCAAATCTTCGCCTTCATGTTTATACGTCTCTTCGGTTACTTCCACGCTATTTGTTTGTAATTTCATCAGCGTGTGTCGTGAAGAGTCTAATGACAACCCTGAGTCACAGCAGGCTGTATAATCAGTATATGACTTGCCACTGATAACCATTCATTTGCTGTATGGACACAAGCGTTATGATCTAAATTAGTAGTTTCGGACAGACCTCAGATTCTAGGCTCCTGCAATTTTGTGTTTCCTCAGTGATTCATTAGTTTTTATTATGCTAAATGTTCTAAATGTATGTATGTCTTGAGCAGAAGGCGAGGGCGAAGGGGGTCACCTACGTTCGTGTGCTGGTGAAAGGACTCGGTCCGGGGCGCTTGGTGAGTAGCTTACTATGATTCCTATAAAGATTTACAGCAAAAAAGCACTTTGAAAAATTCCACAGTTCCTTATGGATTAAACTATATTGTATAGGTGAGAATTGCCAGGGGAATATTATTTATTGTGACATTTTTCCATTTGCCTATATTTTATATGATTGCAATAAGACTTTCATAGGAGATCTTATCTGTAACTGTGAAAACCAAACTGAACCTGTGCACATTTGAATGTCTTTCGGCATCATAATTTACCTTCACTCTCAAATGAGACAAACACTATGTTGCTGTTTTCGAATAAACTAGGCAGTAAATTTTGCAGCAAATATAAAAAAATGTCACAGTCGTGAAAGGTAAAAATGCAAATGCAGAGTAGTAATAATTAAAATATTTGTAATTAAAGGTTCCAAGATTTTCTATATTGTTATTCAACATTTATTCATGTGCACAATAGAGGAAAAAAAGAGCAAAAGAAACAACAACAACAACAAAGAAAATGCATAGAATGATGCATAGGCAGTTATTGAATAAAACAAAGAAAAGAATAATAATTAATACAAATAAGAAGATAATAACTTCTACATTTTATATTTACCAAAGAAAAGAAAATGTGACTGCTGTGAAAGTTGTTTGTTGTGCGTGGTTGCCAAGGGGTTGCTTTGTGACTGCTAAGGTGTTCTGGTTGTTTTTAGCACATTGCTATATGGTTTTGTGGTCAAAAGACCCCAAGTATTTATGATGTTCTAGTCCTTAGATAAGAGATATGTCCCTCCTTCAATATGCACTTACATTAATAATTTATTTATTTTTCTTTATGTTTCTGAAAGAAGTTTCATATGCTCACCAAAAATACAGTAAAAACAAATTATTAAAATTTTTAAATAACTTTTCTATTTAAATATATATTATAAAATGTAATTTGTTTCTGTGTAGAAAAGCTGACTTTTCAGCATCATTACTCCAGTCTTCAGTGTCACATGATCCTTCAGGAATCAATCTAATATGTTAATTTTGCTACTCAAGCAATATTTCTTGTCATTATTAATGTTGAAAACTGAGTAATTATTTGTGTAAACCATCTTTAAAATAAAAAAGGAATGTAAAAAAAAAAACAGCATTTAGCCTATTTAAAATAGAAATCTTTTGTAACATTATAAATGTCCTTACTGTCATTTCCAATCAGTTTAAGCATCCTTGCTGAATAAAAGTATTATTTCTTAAAAAAAAAAAAAAGAAAGAGATCTTACTGACCCTAAACTTTTGAACATTATGTGCATAAGATTTTCTTTCCACCCAATTAATCACGTGCACTGTGAAAATTGTAATGGCCCACATCTCAGCAAAACACAAATGGTGTTATTTGTTGTTGATTTATTTTGTTGGTGTTTGTTTCAGAACCTTAACCCTGAGTATGCCTAAACAAACATCACTAATAAAAGAATAAACAAAAGACTAGTGCAGTGGAAGTGATGCTAAACACAGGGTTTCCACGGATCATGGAATTTCTGGAATATCATGGAATTTTAAAATGTCTATTCCAGACATTGAAAGTCAGAGAATTTTATATTTATTTTGTCCAAGTCATGGAATATCAGGGATCATTGTTTGTTGCTTTCAATTTTTGTTCCCATTTATCAAAATGTAATTTTTCTATACCGTATTTTGTTTTATTGTGTTGTTTCATGCAATTTGCCTATTGTTATGGTTAGGTTATGGTTATGAAAGCATAAAAATTAATTTAAAATAAGTTAATGTCTGTAGAAATAGTACAGAAAAATATCAAAGTGCATTTAATGGGTAAAAAAACCAAAAGTTGTGTGTATGTGTGTTTTGTACTAAAAAACATCTGTGATCAAGTAAATAAAGCTTGCAAATGGATGGATCCGTTCATTATAGGTCAAAGAAATTCAGCTTTTTAGTCAGTGAAAGTCAGGGAAAAATCAGGGAATTTGACATTTGGCTTAGAGTGGGAACCCTGTAGACACTGTTGCATGGCATGCAAACAAGAATTTAGTGGTTCTGTTCACAGCTTGAGGTGCACAGATGTGCAAATGAGTAAAACCGGGTTTAGGGGTGCAAACAAACAAAATGCTTGTTTGAAATCTGTAGTTACTGTCACCTTTTCTGCACTCTTTGAGGTGTACTGTTACCTTTAAGATTCACTATTGTGCTTGGCAGTAAAATGAAAAAAAAAAAAATCTATTAAGGGGGCCTAAGCCATATCTAGAGACTAGAATATCATGGAGACATAGGAGAGGACTTTTTTTGACTTATATGACCCATCCATTCAGATGTAACTTCACAAAACCAACGAGGTGTGTGGAAAAAGCAAGAAAGTACTTAGAAAACCACCAACGCTTGTGGGGTGTAGAAATCAAAGAATAAAAAAGGAGCCATAGAAAATCAGTTTTTTATGTGCCAGCACGTTTTTGTGCACAGTCCTTCATCAGGACTAAATGATTTCAAAATGCAAACAAAGAGCAATTTAAAACTTGCAATCAATCAAAAAGGAAATGAAAACCAATGGTTTGATATCCACCAATCACAAGACACATCAAAAAACAAGCCAACTGTAACCAGTATTTTGTACAGAATTAAATAATCATTCAAAATTTATGACACCACCTAGAACACATTACACAGAACACGTAGAGACATCACGACAGCAACTTTTGCACAGGCAGTCACGTTTTCTTAGTAAAATGTACAAATCTAGCTGATTGTATGATTTTAAAAACCACTTGCGTTTCTTCTCATGATCCTTTCAGAAGAATGGCAGCAGTGATAATTTTTAATTCTCTGTTATGTGCCTGTATGGTACGGCAGCAGTTATGTGTATTCAATCAATACTCTGAAACTGACCGATGAGTTCTGTGAGCTCAGTGGCAGTCTGCATGCTCTTACTCTGAGCCGGGTGGGAGGACATTAAGGCTGGGTGTGAATCTAATGAGCCCCTCCAGAGCTGCAGGCAACAGGGGGCTTTTAAGACTTGCATTACTCTTTTACCTACCCTTGGTTTATTCACAGTCAGAAGCTTCCACACTAAGTTGCATTTAAGCAGATGGTGGTTGGACATAAATAAATCAATGCAAAGCCACCAACTGCAGTGCTAACTTATTTGAATCAAATTACTAAATAGCCAGTGTAAATAATTTTTATGCTCGTTGTAAATTTGAATAGTTGAATAGGAAGCTGAATAGGGATGCACTGATGTAATTATTTTTAACCAGTAATTATTTTTATGTTTAGTTGGACTATTATGGACTATCATTTTAAATGTTACAAATGAATTTAGGCATCACAACATTTACAGTTGAAGTTTATTTTACCATGTGCATACCATTTTTTTTTTTTTTTTTTTTTTTTTTACCATTTGCATGTTCTTGTTAATTTAATACTGACCTCAATAAAATATTTCAAATAAAAGACATTTACATATTCCACAAGAGAAAATAATAGTTGAATTTATAAAAATGACCAAAAGTTCAAAACATTCAAAGGTTTACATCCCCTTGATTTGTAATACTGTGTTCTTTCCTGAATTATTTTTGTTTAGTGATAGTTGTTCATGAGTTCCTTGTTTGTCCTAAACCGTTAAACTGCCAGCTGTTCTTCAGAGAAATTCTCCAGGTCCCACACATTCTTTGGTTTTCCAGCATTTTTGTGTAATTTAACCTTTTCCAACAATGACACTATGATTTTTGAGATCCATATTTTTGCACTAAGGACAACTGACAACTGACAATGCATTAAGGGTGAAAACTTTTGAACAGAATGGAGATATAATATAATCATATTTTTCATTTACTAATGTCCATTAGAAGCTACAGAAGATAGTTACATGTTTTCCAGAAGACAAAATAAGTTAAATCTTCAAATTCCAAAAGTTTTTACCCCGGGTCTTAGTGCATTGTTTTTCCTTTTGGAGCAATAGTGAGTGTTTAAACCTTCTGTAATAGTTGCATATGAGTCTCTCAGTTGTCCTCATTGCAAAAAGATGGATCTCAACATCATACAGTCATTGATGGAAAGGGTTTAAATGCACAAAAATGCAGGAAAACCAAAGAGTTTGTGGGACCTGAAGAATTTTTCTGAAGAGCAGCAGGCAGTTTAGCTGTTCAGGGAATTATGAACAACTATCACTAAAAAAAAAAAAAAAAAAAACTGTGGATCATTGAGGTTAATAACATAGTATTAAGAATCAAGTGTATGTGAACTTTTGAATGGGGTTATTTATAAATTCTATAATTCTATGACTATTATTTTCTCTTGTGGACTATATTATAACTGTATTTCAGTTTTCAGATTTGCAAGAGATAACAGTTTTATTAAAGAAATAGTTTACCCAAAGAGAATGTTTCTTCATCTGAACAGATTTGGAGAAATGTAGCATTTCATTACTTACTCATCAATGGATCCTTTGCAGTGAATAGGTGCTGTCAAAATGAGAGTCCAAACTGCTGATAAAAACATCACAATAATCCACAAGTAATTTGTGAGTTTGTAAGAAACAAATCCACATTTAACCCATTGCTTCTGGCCAAAATATGAGTCCATAATCTATAATAACCCTTCCTCCTATGAAAAAGTCCAAAACCCGCCAACTGTTTTAACCTGTTTTGGATTATAAACCATGCTAGATATATGCATATTTCTCTTCCAACTTAGACAAGATGACATTTTCACTGGAGAAAGCAATATTGTACAGAGGACTCTCTCATACTGTAGCCGGAAACAACAGTTTGCCTTGATTAATTTAGTATAATTTTTTTTTTTTTATTACAAACACAGTTTTTCACTTATGAAAGGGTTACTCCACCCCAGAATGAAAATTTTGTCATTAATCACTTACCCCCATGTCGTTCCAAACCCGTAAAAGGTTCGATCATCTTCGGAACACAATTTAAGATATTTTGGATGAAAACCGGTAGCTTTTTGACTGTCCCATTGATTGCCAAGTAAATAACACTGTCAAGGCCCAAAAGCGTATGAAAGACGTTGTCAAAATAGTTCATCTGCCATCAGTGGTTCAACCATAATTTTACAAATTTGCGAAAACAAAAATACCAACTTTATTCAACAATTCGTCTAATCCGCCTCACCCACTTTGGTATCCCCTGGACGCAAACAGCGTCAGGCGGATACGCTGTTTTCGTTCGAATCAAAGTGTAAATACGTGTAAAAAACGTATCCGTGTGTTGTGGCTGACACAGCACAGCGTACGCTGTTTACGTCCAGTGGATACTTTCCAAAATACGGTTACATAGAGGAGACGAATTGTCGACTAAAGTCATTATTTTTGTTTTCTTTGCGTACAAAAAGTATTCTCGTAGCTTCGTAAAATTATGGTTGAACTACTGATGGCAGATGGACTATTTTGACAACGTCTTTCATACGTTTCTGGGCCTTGACAGTGTTATTTACTTGGCAGTCAAATGGGACAGTCAAAAAGCTACCGGTTTTCATCCAAAATATCGTAAAGTGTTCCGAAGACGATCAAACCTTTTACGGGTTTGGCACGACATGGGGGTAAGTGATTAATGACAAAATTTTCATTTTGGGGTGGAGTTGTGGATTATTGCAAAGATTTTATAAGCTGTTCATTCTGATGGCACCCATTCACTGCAGGGAACCCATTGCTGAGCAAGTGAAGTAATAAATAAACTAATCTATATCTTGGATGGCCAGAGGGTGCATATTCAACAAATTAAAATTTTTAGATAATTACTCTTTAAATTAATCTTTAAATTAGCATTAGATGACAGTCAAGATAAATACAGTCAAACCTAAATTTATTCAGACACCATCAACATTTCTCACATTTAACACAGTTTGTTTGCTATAGTTTAGAAAATGGTAATAAAATATGACAAGAACTCAGAGTTAAACTGTGTCAGAACAAATTCATCTTGATAATGTCAGATAAATTTGATAGAAGGGGATGTATGGATTACAATCAACCAAAAATTCAAAACCAAAAACTGTTAGTATGACAATATTTGCACAACTATCAATACTTTGTTGACCAATTACCAAGCAATGCTTAATTTTGTTCAGTCTGTGGTATAAAAAGGTCCCATTAGCAATTAAAAAGAAATGAGCAAAACATGGTCAGATCACAGTGTCTTAATAATTTTAAATTGTCATTGTAATTTATTTTGCTATCCTCACTTACATAAATGAACTAGTGTCCTGCACCCACTAGTAAAAAAAAAAAATCAAAAATTATATCTGGTGTCTGAATAATTTTGGTTTGACTGTAATATCCTGCAACAACAAATATGGTGCAGATATCTTGTGTATCCTTTTTAAAAACTACATGAATGATTTTTTTCTCCAAATCAGCACCTTTAACGAGTTCAAGAGTATTACGAGTCATTGGATCATATTGTGATTGGAGTCACACCTGCTCCACACGTCTCTTCTTGAGAGAGTGTATTGTTGTGAACTGTATCTCGTAGCTGACTTGGCCTACATTGATTTTGCTCCCCCGTGTGCAGTCTGCCATTAAAGGGTTAACCATGGGAGGACTGGAGGTTGTTTCCATCACCGACAACACCCCAGTGCCACACAATGGCTGTCGCCCTCGCAAAGCACGAAGGATGTGAGGAGGAAGAAACCCCATGAACCCAGAAGGCATGTTTGTCTGTCTCTCTGCATTGACCATCCAGTCTGAATATAGAGGTTGAATGCTCAATTATTCAGGTCAACGCTGTTGGAGAGTAATGCTTTTTTTCCCCCACTTTTTGCAGCAGCAATGCTATGTATATGTTATTTACCTTTTTGATAATTATTAAAGTGTGAAGGTGTCATGCATCAAGTCTGTTTTCATTCTTATTAGTACATGTACAGCATTCACCCACGCATGGCTGCATAATTTAAAATGTAACCCTGAAATTCAAAATCTAAATTAAACCTAGAAATAAACAGACAGTGATCATGCTGGGTAACATGGATCATCAAGTTTTCTACTTATGGAGTGATGCTATCATTAAAGTACAAGGGGAACAAACCAAGCACTAAGAAATTTCAACTTTTCATATATAGTTATGCTGATCTTAATAAAAATATAAGTATGTTTGTATTAAAAAAAAAGAAGCGGAAGCATTTTCACTTGTGGTCTCAGACTTGCATTTTTTTGATGAATTTGTGAAAAAGTGTAAAAACAGAAACATACGACAGGCTTTTACAGTGGCTGTTTGTTTCAGGAAATTGCACGAAATTATTACCCTATGCGTGCTCTCGAACATATGTTTTTTTTTTTTTCTTTTTAATAAACATTATTGTTCGATATGTTAGCACTTAATCTGAGTCCGTTTCCAAGTTGACTGGCACAGGGTGGAATAGCTCCCTATAAATAAATGGACCCTTGTAAGATTATTGCCCTTTCCTACCATTACATCAGGTGCTTCGTTGCTATGACAACGGCAATTAGCAGGAACTCAGGCAGGCGGTTGAATATAAGTCTGTCCCTAGTACCCATAGCAACCAAGGTCAGGCCTGCAACGCACATCTGCTTTTATACTAGCTTTAGTGCGCGCTATTGCTCGAGGACTGGAAAAAAGACATAAATGACAATGGGAAATTATTCCCAGACATGTTAACCATGTATAAGCTTGCTGGATATCTAGTCCAGACTTACAGAATTAAATCTGAAGGTTTTGATTTTATAAACAAAGCATTTCATGCTAGATAACCGTTTCGTGCTGTATGCAGGAACTGTTTTTCTCTGTCTCTTCAGCAACAGCTGTCCTTTTCCCCGTCTCCTTTCACACCAAGCGTCAGAGCCACCACAAAACACGTCTCATCAGCGACAAAGCGTGACTCCTACCAACGTTTAACCCAGATGGCCGAGCATCTCAGATGTCCTCGGATAGCCTGTGCATCCGGTGGAGGCTCTGACATGGAACCTGAGTATCCCTGCTGGGATTTTGTGGGTAGTGATTAGAAACCGGAGCCAACAAGGTTGATTGAATATAGAGTTAAATGGTTTGCATGCAATATGTGTGATTTTTATATGAGAAAGCATTCATAGCAGTCTTAGCAGAAGTGATGTGTTAAAACGCTTTGTGCATCTCAGATCAATTGGGAAAGCTTTTTTGCTATGTGTTTCTTATGTAATTTTAAGATTGTTTCAAAGCAGCTTCACTGTAATAAACTGGAAAATAACAATAACTATAATGATAACTATAATTGGGTTAGATGCCGTGGTGAATTTAACACAGATGAAAACAAAGCTGTGAGGGACAGACTTTTAAAACCGTTTTTTGGAGTTTTTGTGTACTGAAAGTTTTTTCCCCTCAGAAAGATATTCAGAACAATCAGTACGTCGTCAAACAACTATTTTTCATTCTTGCTAAAATCAAATATAGCCCTAAAGACTATTAAGCCCTGTTCACACTAAGAAGGATAATATAAAGCTAGGTATAATGTTAACTATATGGAGTGTTTTCACAATGCGTCGTCAATCAGCCATATTGTTGGCACTGAATGTAAACAATGCTACTGAGCTGAATGAAACTCACATATTTTGCTCATTGTTGCTGCTGAAAAAACTCAATTATTGTCATGTTTTAGGCTGTAATAATCGGTCGGACCAGGAAAAACATTTGGAGCACTACTAGTATAGACTGCCAAAAGTTATAACAAACCAATGAGAAGGTAACAAAAAAATGTCTAAGGAACAAGGCGTTTAACCAAACTGAACCAGGATTTCCAGGGCAAGACTCTTGACAACATTCATGATTTTTTCTTATAATTTCCAGTCAAGTAGGTAAAATATTAGGCTAATATCTTAATTATTACTGCTCTTACAGTATCTCACTGAAGTGAGTACACTCCTCACATTTTTGTAAATATTTTATTGTATCTTTTCATGTGACAACACTGCAGAAATGACACTTTGCTACAATGTAAAGTAGTGAGTGTACAGTTTGTATAACAGTATAAATTTGCTGTCCCCTCAAAATGACTGAGCACACAGCCATTAATGTCTAAACCACTGGCCACAAAAGTGAGTACACCCCTAAGTGAAAATGTCCAAACTGGGCCCAATTAGCCATTTTGTCATGTGACTCGTTAGTGTTACAAGGTCTCAGGTGTGAATGGGGAGCAGGCATGTTAAATTTGGTGTTATCGCTCTCACTCTCTCATACTGGTCACTGGAAGTTCAACATGCCACCTCATGGCAAAGAACTCTCTGAGGATCTGAAAAAAGAATTGTTTCTCCACATAAAGATGGCGTAGGCTATAAGAAGATTGCCAAGACCCTGAAACTGAGTGGCAGCATGGTGGCCAAGACCATACAGCGGTTTACCAGGACAGGCCTCGCCATGGTCGACCAAAGAAGTTGAGTGCACATGCTCAACGTCATATCCAGAGGTTGTGTTTGGGAAATTTACACTGTTATACAAGCTGTACACTCACTACTTTACATTGTAGCAAAGTGTCATTTCTTCAGTGTTGTCACATGAATACAATAAAATATTTATAAAAAAAAGAGGGGTGTACTCACTTCTGTGAGATACTGTATGTATGTATTATTACCACCTATTAACCTAAACATGGCTGTCCATGTTTTTATTATTCATCAGCTGGAAAAGATCGTTTTAAAAGGGATTATGATTATGAAACGAACAAAATAAAAATGTAGTTTTAACTGGCACATTATTGAAAAAAAATGCAAAATTCACCACCTTGATGTTATGGTGTTTGTGGTTGCAGCGTTGTTGCAAACCGGTTTGCCAAGGTGTTATTTGTGGATTTTAATGCATCGCTAGGTGGTTACCAGGTCTAAAGAGTCCACCCAAATGTTTAGAATAATTTGCATGTAGACTTGGTTTGGACGACTAATTATAAATAGCTATGACTATAAAAATAACTGTAAGTGTTTCCGTCACCCTGTTTTTATGCGCATTTTGAAGTATCGCATAAGAAACGAGTGGTGGAAATGCCAAAATCTACAAAAAGTTCGCTTGAGGTGGTTTTTGACTTTTGCGAAAAAGGGTTAATGTGAATAATGGGAGATGGAAAAACATTTCGCGAATAAATTCCTTAACGCACACAAAAAAGTCATATGACTGCGCTATGGGACGATATAAGTTGACTAACCAGCAGACCAATCTCATTGCAAAGCATCTGAAATGTCTAAGCAAAGTCTGTAGTATTTCTGTATAACTGTATTCCAGAACTGTCTTTCACGACTGTGTTCCTAAACAGCTGGCATCTGCCTCCGAAAGCAGTGACCACACTTATTGCGTTCCGTCTGCTCTCTCTGAGGTGCAAGTATTTTATATTAAAATAATTATATTTAACGTTTATCAGAAAGTGACCATTTTGAATGGACCACTCGAATGGAAATGGTGCTTATTAAATTCGCAACGTTGGATGGAAACCCAGCTTATATTAGCGTCCACATGGACAATAATTACATTTGTTAAAAGCGTGCAGCACAGTTTTGTAAACTTCCACTTTAAATGTTTAAGCTCTTTATAGAAGGATGGATTGTGGTTGACTGTTTTTAATTATTATATATTTTAAATATTTGTAGAAATTTGACATTTTTAAAACTATTTTTTTTTTTATAGAGAGAGAGTTTGTACTTATGTCACGGTTTGGTCAGTTACACGGATGCGCAGTCCACTGTTTTGTGTTACAAATTGTGTAGGAAAAGTAATAGATTCATTTATGACAAGAGTGCACCTCAAAAAATCTACATCATAACAGGAGTTCTGACCTTTGTCACAAAAAGACTTTCTTCGTTGCCTTTTTCCCTGTCACGCTTTTAGAAATCATAAGATATTATATATCAGTAGAAAACTTAAAAAAAAATGTACATTAAAGTAAGTATAATAAATGTACATTTAAAAAAAAAACACTTTTTTGAAAAGGGGCTCATTTTCCAACTCCGAGTTAAACGGCGGTCGTGCTTAGCATAAATCATTGAATCTGATTAGACCATTATCTCGTTCAAAAATGACCAAAGATTTTTTATATTTTTCCTATTTAAAACTTAACTCTTCTGTAGTTACATTGTGTACTAAGACCGACAGAAAATGAAAAGCTGCGATTTTCCAGGCTGATATGGATAGGAACTATACTATTATTCCGGCGTAATAATCAGGGAACTTTGCTGCCGTACCACGGGTTTTGCAGCAGGCGCAATGATCTTACACAGCGCCTGAATATAGTCCCCAGCTAGGTAACTTCAGTTCCAACGTGAGCAGCACTAAGGTAATAGTAAAATAGTTGGGGACTGTAATCAGGCGCTGCGTAGTATTGCGCCTGCTGCACTCATGGTAGGGAAGCAAAGTTCCTTGATTATTACGCCAGAATGAGAGTATAGTTCCTATCCATATCAGCTTGGAAAAACTTTTCATTTTCTGTCAGTCTTTGTACACAATGTAACAGAAGAGTCAAGTTTTAAATAGGAAAAATATCGAAAATCTTTGGTCATTTTTGAACAAGATGCTAATGGTCTAAACTGATTAAGTGATTAATGCTAAGCTATGCTAAAAGTGCTAACGGCAGACCCGGAGATCGACTGAATGGATTAAAAAATGGTAAAACTCGTCTGTTTAACCCAAAAATGAAAATTATGTCATTAATGACTCACCCAAACCCAGACCTCCCTTCATCTTCAGAACGCAGTTTAAAATATTTTAGATTTAGTCCGAGAGCTTTCAGACCCTCCACTGAAAATGTATGTACGGTATACTTTCCATGTCCAAAAAGGTAATAAAAACATGACCCAAGTAGTCCATGTGACATCAGTGGGTCAGTTAGAATTTTTTGAAGCATTGAGAATACTTTTTGTACGCAAAGAAAACAAAAATGACGACTTTCGTCAACAATTCGTCTCCTCTATGTCACCGTAGCGCCATTTGGGAAAGTATCCACTGGACGTAAACAACGTACGCTGTTCTGTATCAGCCGCAATACACGGATACGTTTTCTAAGTGTATTTACGCTGTTATTCGACCGAAAACAGCGCATCCTTGTGTTGTGGCTGATACAGAACAGCGTTGTTTACGTTCAGTGGATACTTTCCATGCAAATGTTGTCAAGATTCTTGCCCTGGAAATCCTTGTTCAGTTTGGCCAAACACTTTCCTTAGACAGTTTTTTGCACTCTTTTCCTTGATTTGTTATAACTTTTGGCAGTCTATAGTACTCCAAATTCCCGGTCTGACAGATTAGTACAGCTCAAAACATGACAATCAATCATTTTCAGCAGCAATAATCAGCAAAATATGTATGTTTCACTCAGTTCAATGGCATTGTTTACGTTCAGTGCTGCCAATATGGCCGACAGATGATGTGTCGTGAAAACACTCTATAGTTATCGTCTTTAGTGTGAAGGATGTGGCAAAATTCAAGTAAAAAAAAAACTTTTTTTTTTTTTGAAGAAGAAAATGCACATGGGTATTGACTGGGTATGCAATTTTATTACGTATGGCTGGGTTTGTTCACATTTCTTATCTTAATACAAAAACACTAATATTTTATTAGCAAGAACCAACTCAGAATGTTTTGTTGTCTGTTTTTTTTTTCTCACTACTGTGAACAAAGCAAATAATGAAGTCTTCGTTAAATGCAACATGACCGTTTTGCCATGCAAGACTTCAGACTTGATTATTTTGAACCATGGGTTGCATTTTAAACCACATTGTTCTCAAATCAACAAATGCACTTGGAAAGGTGAAAGTTTTAATGGGTTATTATGCAATTACTTCAAGATACAATTTGCTCCTAATTAAAGCACGGCACAAATCTCACCTTTCCCTATTGTGACAGACGCTGAATTGATTGCGCTGAAATTATAACTTCCACCGGGGATTTTGTTCGATTTCTCTGGTTTTGACATTCGTGTGTCACAGGATGGAGTGGCAATGCATAACAAAGGGCTTACTCCAAGGAACACATTTATGTATACATATTCTGCGGCTGCTGTTTGTGTACTAGAGAATAATTTGTTCTAATGTGGCATTCTCTTCAAATGGATATTTTACTCGAATGCTGTTTTGCCTTCACTTAAGGTTCCTTCAAGGTCAAGGGTTAAACTGGCAGTAAATATTGCAGATGGATTTGGAAGCATACATGACCTAGACCCAAGTAACCCTGGGAACCATATAATGAGAGCTACTCAGGCATCCATTTGCACATATTAGTAGCACACACTTTCGTACGCCGCAGGGAGATACGCCGCTGGATATCTGCATAGATTTTGCAATCATAATGTGCATTCTCTATTTAATTGCAGACTTATTTAAAGGAGGTAATCATATGAAAGCCACATACATATACTGTATCTGGAACGATTTATCTGAATCTTTTGAGCACTTACGCGTTTTGTAACCCTGTTGTGAACGCCGTCTCCTCATTTAACAGACTTCCCACAAGCTGTCAGGCTACTCAACAACTCGGTGTGACAACCCACCCAACTAACCTTTCAGGTAGACCTCCTCCTATGCACCTATATTTCCCAAACCCCTAATTCTGTTCTGTAACTAGCGTAATTTTGCAGGACTATTTTAAAAGCACTATATACTTTATGCACAATAATGGACCTACAGCCATTCAGTTGACATGTGCATTGTGCAATTTTGTACAGCACTGTATGTATTATTCTTGCTTTTATTGTTTTGCCGTTTAGTCCGGGGTCAGCGGCCATTGTGGGTTCTTTTATACATTTTGGCACCGGGATTCTATTGTACAGGCGTTAATCTCACAAAAACCTGTCAGGAAAATATCTGGGACATATTTAATCTCAAAATCAAAAGTAAGGAAAAAAAAATATTAAAGGATATCCTATTTTATGAGAAAAAGTTCAAATATCACTATACACTTGATGAACTGACTTGAGTGTGATTTTATTTTCGAATGTCCCAAAATCCCTGTCACTGCATTCTGTTAAAAATGTAGATAAATTCAGAACCTGAACTTCAGAACTGAGTATGATTTTCAGAAAGATCCATAAAGATTTTTTTTTTATGAAAATCCTTACCATTGTATTTTGTTTGAAATTTAGATGAATTACAAAGGTTTTTAGCATTATTTATTTTATTATTTTACAAGAATTTTAAATGACGCAAATCCTTATCACAGTATTCTGTTTTAAACATAAATGGATTACAAGGGGTTTTATTTTTTAATTTATTTTACAATAATTTTCAATGTTTCAAAATCCCTATCACTGTATTTTGTTTTAAATGTAGATGGATTACAAAGGTTTTTTTTAGCATTTTTTTATTTATTTGTATGTTTTATTTTTTTATTTTGTTTTATGTCCCAAAATCCTTATCACTCTATACTCTTTTAATTGTAGATGGATTGAAAAGGTCTTAGCATTATTTTATTTTATTTTATTATTTTAAATGTCCAAAAATACTTATCATCAGATATTCTGTTTTGCATATAGATGAATTGCAAAGGTTTTTAGGATTTTATTTTATTTTATTTTATTACATTTCTTTAATGTCCCAAGATCCTTATCATCAGATATTCTGTTTTGAATGTAGATGAATTGCAAAGGTTTTTAGTATTTTATTTTATTTTAGTTTATTAAAAAAAAATTTTAATGTTCCAATTTTATCTTTTCTTTTCTTTTATTTCATTTTTCAAGAATTTTCAATGTCTCAAAATCCCTATCACTGTATTTTGTTTTAAATGTAGATGAATTACAAAGGTTTTTAGCTATTTTTTTTTTTTTGTCCCAAAATCCTTACCAATCTATACTATTTTAATTGTAGATGGATTGAAAAGGTCTTAGCTTTATTTTGTTTTATTTTATTTATATGTCCCAAACTCCTTCCTAAAATCATTGTATCCTGTTTTAAATTTAAATAATTACAAAGGTTTTTAGCATTATTTTATTTTATTTTATTTTATTTTATTACAAGAATTCTAAATGTCTCGAAATCCTTATTACAGTATTCTGTTTTGAATGTAGATGGATTACAAAGGTTTTTAGTATTTATTTTACTTTATTTTATTTATTAAATTTTTTGAATAGCCCAAAATCCTTATCACTGTATTCTGGTTTAAATGTAGATGCAAAGGTTTTTAGCATTTTATTTTATTTTATTTTATTTTATTTTCAAGAATTCCACTATACTCTGTTATAAATATCAGATGGACTCAGAACATAGTATCATTTTTTTCTTTTTCTATTTTCGTTTTTTTTTTTTTCAGATCGCTCAAAATTGCTATTTTAATGACTATAAACATTTTTGCATTCTTTTCATGACAATTAACTTGATTCTCATGATCAAAATAAAATCTTATTTTTATTACTACAATGTGGAAAAAAAAAAGATATAGCTATATTCTCGAAATTGAGTATTTATAGATTAGTTGTGCTGCCTTTATGCTGATTTAATTTTGAAACACAAGATGTTTTCTCTGTTGAATCTGGGGTGAAATGTGGCCATGTTTTGTGAGACTCACCCACATTTGTCATGAAATCAGAAGAATGACTTGACTTCACTGACTCTTTTCAGATTTTTCAGAAAGCAGACTAATGCAGCAAGTTTCACCAAAAAAGACGACATGAAAAGACTCCCATGACTCATGAACTCTTGCCGACAGAGACATCATTTGGACTGACATCTTTTTCTTTTTCTATTTTACAGTATTCATATTTCTTAAAGCCAAAAATTAAAGCAGGAAAGAGTAAGAGTATTAAAAGCAGGAAATACAGCTCCATGCATGGCTTGAGTGCTTGATAATGGGCCTCCGTCCAATTATCCACTTCCAAGAATGTAGACATATAAGTTGTAATTTTCTGTAATGGCAGGCTGTGGACATGGGGGGGAAAGCAGAAAAGTAAAAAAAAAGAAAAAAAGAGAGAAGACGTCGGAAGAAGCGTGATATGTGCATTTCTGAATATTTCCCTGATTTTGTGGCATTTTTGGACCACAGGAGCTGGTCTTAATGCGCTGCCCTTTAGAAAATGTTGAAGTGTAATATGCCTGCGCCGGCTCGGCAGAAGCGTCTTGAAGACGACCTCTTTGGCGTTTTGTTTTCATCCAAAAATTTCCTGTAATACCCCTCCCTCTCCTCGCTCAGGCTTTTAGCAGCTGCTGGCGATGGTACATTATCAAAATGGAATAGGAGGCAGAGAATGGAAGATTAGAATGCTCATTGGCTATTTAGTCAAGAAGCCTAGTGCCCACTTGAGCTCCATTTGGGTGCTCTTACCTGTCCTGCTGCATTGAATAGCACCTTTGTTCTAAAGCCCAAGAGCAGGGGAAGATTGGAGAGCCGCTGGGGTTTACAGTAGCGAACGTATATGGCAGCACAAAGCATGATGAGACACAACAGCGGCTGAGATATTGTGTAGGCGATATTATGAAGCGTATATAAAACCCTGAGACAAGCTCTAATTGTTCAAGCATTATATTAATGAGTAGTTTTTAGCTACTGCCTTTAGCTCTCTCCTTTTTCGAGTCGTACACAGAAAAACATCTTTGGCCTAATCTACTCATGTATTAGTATTTTCAAAGGCGGATGAGTGTGATTTGATATCCACAAACTATTTTCTAATGGTTTACAAATGTTTTTAGAACTTTTATATTTTACAAGAATTTCGAATGTCACAAAACCACTGTGTAGATGGATTGAGAACCTAATTGGGATTTTCAGAAATATCCACAAAGAATTTCCTAATGGTTTACAAATATTTCATTTTATTTTAGATAGATTCAGAATCTAATTGAGTGTGATTGTCAGAAATATCCACAAAAAATCCTAATGGTTTACAAAGTTTTATTTTATGTTATTTTATCTATTTATTTATTTATTTATTTATTTTAGAATCTAACAGAGTATGATTTTGAGAAATATTCACAAAAAATCCAAATGGTTTCAAAATTATATTATTTTATTTTATTTTATTTTACAAGAAATTCTATTTTTATTATACTCTGTTAGACATGTAGATGGATTCAGAGCCTAACTGAGTATGATTTTCAGAAATATCCACAAAGAATTTCCTAATGGTTTACACATTTTAATTTGATTTTCAGAAATATCTGCAAATAAATTCCTAGTGTTTTGAAAATGATTTTATTTTATTTTAGATGGATTCAGAATCTGAGTATGATTTTCAGAAATATCCGCAACAAAAAAAATATGTTAAAATTATATTATATTATATTATATTATATTTGTTTTGTTTTATTTTATTTTATTTTAGTATGATTTTCGGAAACATCCACAAAAAAAGTCCTAATGGTTTAAATTTTATTTTATTTTATTTTATTTTATTTTATTTTAGATGGATTCAGAATCTGAGTATGAATTTTAGAAGCATGCACAAAAAAGTCCTAATGGTTTCAAATTAATTAAAAATAAATATTTTTTATAATTTATATATTTTATTTTATATGGATTCAGAATCTAAGTATGATTTTCAGAAATATCAGAAAAATATGATTTTCAGAAATATCTGCAACAAAAAATATTATATTATATTATATTATATTATATTATATTATATTATATTGATTCAGAGTGATTGATTGATTCAGAGTATGATTTTCAGAAATATCCACAACAAATTCTAAATGGTTTAAATATTATTTTATTTTATTTATTATTTATTTTACAAGAAATTCAAAAGCATTTTCATTATCTATTTTATTTTAGATGGATTCAGAATTATTTTCAACAACATCCACAACAATTGTTGAACATTTTTTTTTATTTTATTTTAGATTGATTTAGAATCTGAGTATGAATTTTAGAAATATCCGTAAAAAATCCTACCCCTTTTTTAACCTCTTAACTGTTGCTGGTCCCCTCAGTTTACTTCACCTTTTACAAAAAAATCCTAATCTAATCATGACAAATTATATATCGTTGGAAAGATCTAAGACTATAATAATAGATAAATTAATGACAAGAGTGTACTTCAAAAATGTACTTCATAACAGGAGTCACAAAAAGACTTTCTTCGTTGCCTTTTTCCCTATCAGAAATCATATGAAATTATATATCAGCTTAAAACTTAAAATCTCAAAATTCATCCTTTGAAAACTATTTTAAAATCAGACATTACATTACCATAAAAAATGTACATTGAAATCGTATTACAAAATTTTTTCATTCATGAATTATAAAAATGTACGTTTGCATACTGCATTTTTACATCTATGTTCAAAAATGGGAGTGACAGTTAAAGGGTTAAAAAAAATATTTAATTTAATTTCATTTGTATTATTTTTTAAATGTCCCAAAATCACCATACTCTGTTAGAAATGTAGATTAATTCAAAACCCAAGTCCCCTCTAGTTTTCCTTATGGTCCTTGTTTTAAAGTAGCATTAGTCTTGTTAAGGAGCACCAAGTTCCACGTCCCCATCCCCATCCAAAAAAAAAAAACCTGAGTAAATGACCGTCAGAATCCTGCACACATCAGTTCGGCAAATTGGCAGCAGCAAAACAAACTCTCCACATGCAGCATTTGGTTTGTCTAAAAGGTCCAACGAGGGATTGCTTGGATGATTAGCCATCAAAATGACAGGTCTCTGTTGCTTAGGAACATGACTAGACTGCATGAATTGTTGCATCGCTTGATCTACTCCAAGCAGACTCGCTGTGACAACACTTGTAGTTCCCTCTTCAAATATGTGTGTTTACATACAATTATTGCACACCATCTTATGCTGACCCTATCCTTAATACTTTATTATGCAGCACAGACCACTGAGTATCTCTTTGACAATTGCTAATGCCCTTTTTTAGTTTGTTTCTGTTTCTTTTCCCTATATGTGTGCCGTGAGACACATCTACGGTTATATATGTGGACTATCCTGACAGTCACTTGCAAACATTTCTTAAAGTACCGGTTGCTTTATGATGCTGGTTGCTATGGTTACTTCTAGGAACCAAACAAAAGGGGAAACAGGAAGGGGAGGGGAACCCCGATGCAAGCGGGTGACTGCCCTTGCGCTCTGTGCTGAATTTTGTTAACAGGACTGTATGTGTGGATATAGGGCACAATGTGAGCTTTTGAGCATGCCTGTTTATATTGCTTTATGTTTCCCCTTATATTTCCAGCAAATAAGCGTTCTGTTTTCTCTTTTTAATGTGTCATGGGACTGACCTGCATGTCAGTGTTGCGCTCATTCAGGGTGAATGGATATCTCAGGCTGCACAACGGCCTTCAACCCTGGCCTTCGTGTGTTCATTCAACTTCAGCTGCTTATTATAACTTGCTTTTAAAAATACTGCATCATTCCATTTATATTTATTTAAGTACTCTTTTTTTCTTACAAGGAGGGTTAAAAGAACTTCTCTGTGCTCAGATTAAATTAATGGGATGTAAGTGAAAAACCTTTGGGGGCATAGAGGTAATTAGTGGATTATAGTGCTAGATTAAAGCAGCCCTGCTTATTTCTAGAGCAAGAATACTTGAGCGAACTTGCTGAACACCTCTTGAAATGCTTCACAGAATTAATGGCATTAAAATTAACAAGCAATATTACAAACCTGATTGCTCAATTAGTACTCAGGGAAGTAATTTTTGATAAGTGTTTTTTGCACACAGTTGGATTATGTTACATGTCCACTTTGTGGCACAGAAATAACTTGATCAAAAAAATAAAATAAATAAATAAAACAAATTGTTAATTATAGTCTTCAAAGTGTTCTAATGATATTTTGTATATTCCAATAATTGGTGTATTTTATAACTATTATTTACTTATTATATGAATTATAATTTAGATGTAATTATATGTATTGTATTTTAAGTATATTCTAATAATTATTGTATTTTAGAACTATTGCTTACTTATTATATTATATTATATTATATTTATTATAATTGACGTGTAAGAAAAATGATAATGCACTTTTACTTTAAATGTTCTGCATTGTAGAATAATAGTGAAGTCAGCAAAACTATGAAAACATAAATCGAAGCAAAAAATTAACAAAAAATTAAACAAGGAAAAACTACTACTACTACTACTAATAAAAATATAATATAATAAAAATTATTATTATTGTATATTCTAATTATTATATGTATTATATTATGATATGTATATTCTAATAATTACTACTGCCAAATAAATAAATATGATTATTATTATTATTAATATTATTGTATTTTATAACTATTATTTACTTATTATATGAATTAATAATTTGGATGTGTAATAAAAATTATAATGCTCTTTTTATTTTACTATATATTAAATGTTCTGCATTTTAGAATAATACTGAAGTAAAAGCAAAAAATTAACAAAAAATGTAACAAGACAATACTACTACTGCTACCAAAAAATATAATAATAATAATTATTATTGTTGTATATTTTAATTATTATGTGTGTTATATTATTATATGTATATTCTAATAATTATTATATTTTATTATTTATATTTTATTTAATTATTTTATATATTATTTATTTATAACTTTGCAACAAGGCAAAACTACTACTACTTCCAAATAAATAAATTAATAGTATTATTATTATTATTATTATTATTGTATATTCTAATTATTGTGTATTTTATTATTATTGTATATTCTAAATATAATATGTATTATATTATTATATGTATATTCTAATAATTATTGTATTTTATAAATATTATTTACTTATATGAATTATAATGTATAGATGTGTAATAAAAATGACAATGCACGTTTTTATTATATATTAAATGTTCTGCATTTTAGAATAATTGTGAAGTCAGCAAATCTATTAAAACATAAATGGAAGCAAAAATGTATATATTAGAAAATTATATATCCTAATTATATACTTAATATACTATAATATGTATATTCTAATAATTATTATATTTTATGTCTATTGTATATTAAATGTTATGCATTTTAGAATAATGGTGGTCAACAAAACTACAAAAACATAAATGGAAACCAAAAAATTAAACAAGCCAAACTACTATTACCAATAATAATAATATTATTAATAATTATTATTATCATTATTTGTATTATTAATTATATTATTATTTTTGTTATTAAACTTTATTTTCTACAGCACCTTTAAAAGTTATATTTCAAAGCACTTTAAAAGGGTAAATAGAATTGAAATGCAAAAAGATGTCAAAACTATATATATATATTCACATACACACACATCATATAAATCATATAAATATTTGTTATTTTGTTCCTACTCATAATTACGGTGACGTAATGGGCGTTCGGTTTTCTCTTCGTTCCGACCGTGGTGACGTCATCGACGCTGTTGAAATTGCCGGGCCACCTGTCGGTGGAATGGACCTCGCCTTTAAGAAGCTTCTGCAGGATGAAAACTGGAGCTGTTCACAACACATGGTGCTGAACGACGCCGAGACACGCTGAGACATTAGAAAGAGCGAAGACAACGGCGCAGAAACACTGTTTACGCCCGAGAACATCCGAACAGTTTGACGAGAGCCGCTGCCGGGGAACGGAATCGATGGAGCAAGACATCGTTTTCACAGTGTGTAGCTTTCACATGTTCTCACTTTAATAACCATGTTGATCAAATGTCATCTGTGTGTGCTGGCGTGGGAGTGAGTGCCACAGACAGCACTGGACGAAGCAACAGGTAGTTTAAATCCTTAATAACATTTAACGTTTGTTTCAGGCTTGATTTGTTTTGTATTTTTATACTGTCAAGAAAAACTGTGGAATATTTTACGGCAGAAGCGGACTAAATCGAAAGCTATAGCTCAGTATTATTCCTTCTTACGCTTGTTCTTTATTTCTCTCTTTCGTTTAGCAAGTTTTCAGTGTGACTATTTGAGACCTGTTGATTGCAAATAAGTGTTTAATATTTTAATCCTTGACTCAACGGCTGTCACTCCCATTGCACAGGTTGAGTGATTCTGTCATTGTGTATTCAAATGCTGCTTGTTGTTCCACATTGATTGAATTTGATATACTCTATTATTATTATTTTCATTATGCTTTGCTTATGATGGTGTTTCATTGTTTCAGAATTCATTGAAGTGTTTTTTCTTTTTCTTTTTTTTCATTGTGTGAGGGAGTTTTTGCATACTAATTTACCATAATTGTTGCTTTATTTATAATCTCTACCTTAAAGTGACAGTTTGGCTTGTGAAGGCCCACAGTGATTTTTAATTTCTAAGATGTTTAAGCTCTGTTCAAGCGTGCTCCATAATTGGCCTCGTGTGTATGGTACAATCATGAATCAAACCTATAACAATGCATAAATGTGCAGTTTTAATATGCAGTGTTTTCTAAATTATAATACATTAATAAATGCAAATCAGATTAGATGTTCCATTAAGCACAGCTTGCAAATTTCTCATATATGCATGCTTGCCTATCTTTATCTATGCAAATCGATTGCCATAATCACCTGACATCACATGTGCACGTACGCCCTCATGCATTTCTGTTATCGCCACGTCAAATGCTGTGCATCGTATATTTTGCGTGCCATTCAGCCAGCGTGACACCAACCGGACAGATAAGTGATTAGAAAATAGCTGGGTTCGTATATAGCATTGGCATGAATGTGCACACAACTTTGAAGGGGACCTGCTTTTGAAGGAGCAGGCCTTTTGAAGCCCCACATGGCCTTAGAAAAAAAAAAAAAGATCAAAACTTGATAGAATGTGCACAAACAGGGACACATTTGATGTGCCATTACAATCAGGCCTGGAGGAGAACCCAAGCTTGCCCTATAGTCCCTACAGGCATCAGGGAGCAAGGACAGTATTTGATCTAGCGTTTCATGGACACAGGTGCTGGTAGCACTGCTGACTTCTTGTTATAAAAAATAGCATGCTTACAAGGGCATGTAATGAACGCTATAAGTCCTTGGTGCCTTGCGCTACTATCTCTTATTGGATTTCAATAGCAACCTTTTTGCTCCAAGATACAGAAAGTATTTTCTTTTAAAAAAAAGGAGAACAAACAAGGATATAAATCTTTATATCTGTAACCGGTCCAAATAAATCATCATTATAGCCTACATTTTGGCGACGTTTGTAATCTAATGACAAAGATGGGCCGGTCAATTTACTGCCACGTCTGATTTGCGCCTTCCTGGGTTTCATCTCGTTGTTAAAGGCAAATGAAAAACTATGCAATAGATAAATAGGGTTAGAACGCTAAATAAGGTTAACTCGCAGAATTGTCATATAATGTGATCATGCTGGTGTCACAGGGTTTATTTCAGGGTCAGATCTGGCGTGTTGCACAGCAAGAGGCCTTAATGAGGAGACGTGTCATAGGAGAACCTGCTCCATTCGGGTCTCGTAGCAAAGGTGACACCCGGATGAGGAGAACCGTTCTCACCTCTCCTCATCAGATGAAGGTATACAATATGACTCACGCAATACGGCAGAGAACAGAGCTCGCCTGAAAGAAAAGAGGAAATCATGAAATATGAAAACCAAAACTTATACATTGCTGATGTCACAGTCAAATTTAATAATAAAAATGGTTGCTTCGAAACTGTGAATTAAACAAAAGCTATCGGAGTACATTTTACAACATACAATTTCAGACTTTCTGTTTAAAAATTTCACATTTCATTCGATGTGTCACTTACTTGCCATTTCTTCCTAATTATTTGTGAAAATGCTTTCAAAGTGCATACATTTTTTCTCCAGTTTATAGTTTGTAAAACAGATGTTGTGGAACAACACTATTTTCCCTTTTGCTTTTCTAATAGACATTTTTGATATATGGGTAACACTTTACAATTAAGTCCCATTTAGGTTAATATTAACTAACAATTTAATGATCTATGCAGTACAGTGTTTATTAATCTTTGTTAATATTGGTTAATACAAATACAGTTGTTCACTGCTAGTTCGTGTTATTTATTTAGTAAAATTAACAGATTAATAAATGCTTTAGAAGTACTTCATTGTTGCTTCATCTTGACTGATGTAGTTAACTAACGGTAACAAATGAAAACTTATAGTAAAGCATACCAAAATATGGTATACTTGGAATGATTGCATGCATTTCTGATTCATTGACGTAGTTTTGCATATAAATACTGTTAGACTAAGCACTGTCTGACAAATTTGAATGTTTAACATATTCCATATTTGGTAACACTTTACATTAGGTACATTAGTTAACTACATTAGTAAACATGAACTAAAAATGAACCACTTAATGTTAATTTCAGCATTTACTAATGCATTATTCAAATCATCATGTTTGTTAACAGTAGTTATGCACTGTGATCTAAAATGAATAAACGATGAACGGCTATTTTTATTAACTAACATTAATAAAGATGAATAAATAGTGTAATAAATGTATTGTTAAGAAATGACACCTTATTGTAAAGTGTTACCTTCTGTCTGAATGAACTTTTTTAAATCTACTGTTGCAAAATAATTTGGTAACACAGTGTATTTTACGCATTAGCAAAGAACCTTTGTTAATGTTATTTAATAAAAATGTTAGTTCAGTGTGCATTAATAGATAACTTAATTTTTTATTGTATTTGTTAACTAAGATTAATAAATGCTGTATGAGTATTGTTTGTGTTAAGTAATGTTAACAAATGAATCCTTATTGTACAGTGTTACCAATAAGTAGTTAATTAATCAGTCAGTACCGAATATTACATGTTTGATCAGCATGTTAACATTTATTTACAGGCATTGTGACATACAATATGTTTAAGAATATAAAAATGCTCTTTCTTTATTGATCAGGTCTGTGCTGTTTGCTTTCATAACAATACAAACACAGAGGATCAGCATTTGAATGAGTCAGTTTGCTTATGATGGGCAACATTATGCCAACAAGGGTATCTAGATGTTTGTTCTTATTATGCATCCACACTAATTGACTGTATGAGGTTTTATTGCATGATCAACCTCTGATTAGTTTCCCTATAGAGCTCTGACAGCCTCCTGTTAAAGCAAACAACCAAACAAGACAGTCCAGCCGTGTTATTGGTGTACATCTGAGTGTGATCGTGTTTCTCTGTTAGTGAAGGAATAGCCTGGGGTAGAAAAAATAATAAGAATTTTGCGCCAAGCACTTTAGTTCAGTGCTCACGCTCAGTGAGGAGGAAATTAATAAAATTATTAGGAATAAAAAAAGAATATAAGACCTTCCTGTCGCACTCTGTGAGTAACAAGCTTGCTTGATGAGGCATCATAATTAAATTACAGCAGACAGAGAATTCTGCTTCACCTTACAGATATGATTTTAAAGTAAATGCTGTTTCAATATATGCAACTAAATGTAGTTTTTTTTTTTTTCTCACACAGAACTGCTGTTATTTATGTAAGCTATATGCTTTGATCAATTTTCGGTTAAATCAGAACTGAATACATGGTAAAACGTGCTATTTCTACCTTGTCTTACTCTTTGTGTGTGTGTGTTTGTAACCTAATATATTTAGGTTTATTCCGTACTTTACAAAAAGGTTCATTGGTTAACATGAACAGTACTCCTACAGCATTTATTAATCTTACTTAATATTAATTTCAACATTTACTAATGCGTTATTAAAAATCAAAAGCTGTGCTAAGTTAATGCACTGTGAAATAACATGAACTTACAGTGAATTTTTAAATGATGAATAAATACTGTAATGTACTGTTCATTGTTTGTTCATATTAGTAAACACATTAACTAATGTTAACAAATGACACATTGTACAGTGTTACCTATTTTTTAATTGATTAAGATTCTTTTTTTTCAGTGTGTGTAAAATTAGGTTCAGCTAAGAAAACCAGAAAATTTACATTTAATTAGCAAAAAGTAAATCTGACACGAATGTCTGATGATAAGCAAAATCTAACGAATATTTAATATGCTGAAAAACAACTTGAAACAGTTTTCACTCAGAAATGGCTTAACATTTTGCAAATAATTAAGGAAATGGAAATAAACACTAAATTAAACTTGAATTTTTGAAGTAGATTGGCTGAAATAGCAGTTTTTTTGTACGACGCAATCTTTGTTTTATCATGTTTTTGAATGCATAATACGTTTCCCAATATTCATTTAGCACATTTTAAATGGCAAAAATACAGCACAAACCATCAAAAAAGGAATTGACTGTGTACAGTGTTGAAAATTCTCTGAAAAATATGATCTGTGTGTTTCCTCTCTATTCATACATCTGTCACTCAGCGGAACATAAGTGGCTCTAGAGAGTTGTATTCTCCCCACAAAACTGACTAATTAAGTTATTCTTTTGGAAATGGTAGTCCGGTTGTTTATTTCAACGGTGGGCACAATTTCTCAGAACAATATTTCTGTTGTTCGCATTGTTTGCCCCCTCATTTCAGAGTGCCTGTGAAAATGGTTCATGAGTGGCAAGTCAAGCAAGTTGCACAAGTGATTATTATGACCATTTGTGTCCATTCAAACCACACAAGGACACACTAACCACTACACCCACTTTTACCCACAATGCTTCAGTGGAAATTGTACAAAATGTAAGAAGACCCTCTTTGCAACTAGAGGACATGATTTCTTAAGATTTTAATAATGCATTACTATTCAACCATTATATCCGGCAAGAGGTTGATTGGATAGCCCACAGTAAAAGAGACCTTTTTCATGAGACGAGACCTTTGGTAAATGCCTGAATGCATGCGGATGTGCAGAATGGTTAGAAAGGATCCGTCTTTGGTTACAATTTCGACTATTATGACAGACTGTGAGATTTTTGCTTTTTGATGTATGTACAAATGGAGAGCGTTCTGTCCAACAGAGCATTTTTTTTAAACCTCCAAGCCAGAGTCAAAGTTATGCAGCATAATTGTTTAGAGAGAGCCGGTAAATGTTTTATGAGGGCAGCCCCTGTGCATCCACATTTAAACTGGGAGCCAACATTGAAATGTAATAAAGGATCAGTGTAAGAGGCTTGAGTAATGAGGAGTCGCTTGATAACCTGTGGATATAAAGACGGATATGGACAGCAGAGACTGCGTCTGGAAAGGGCAGGGGGATTCAATGGCTTGACATTATTAACTCGAGACATTTTTTTCAGAACGTGTCTTCAAGTCACTTTATATTAAACGAGGGTTTTATTGGCTTTCTGGTCTTTTTTCTTTGGATCTGCAAGCCGTGTGACGGATTAACTGTTCCAGTTCTATTTGTTTCTATTTGCTTATTTATTTATGCATTTGTTTTTATTTTTAACATTCATTTTTGTATATGTTCATTTATTGAATTGTTATAATGCATGTTTTTGTTACAATGACAGGTCAGCATTTGAGGTGGCATCGATACATTAAACTGACAGCAATCGATAAAAGCATGGTAAATATTGTGCATAAATTCTTCACATGCACATATTTTGGGCACCATGGAAGACTAGTGATTTTGTTGTTATGAAGTCACCGGTACTGACAACAAGTCACAGTCTGCCTCAGTGACCAGAATCCACTCAGCGTGAACTTCACCTGCCTTTGCTTGACAGGTCACACAGCTTTCCAGCTATAAAGATGACACTGATGCTGATGCCTAAAAAGGTTACAAAATATGCAGAACATTTTTAAAAATCGGCATTTAATTATTGTTTTTTCTTCAGTAATGTGATATCCACTGCACTGTAGTTCACTCACTCGTATTATGTGTACTGTGTTCACCAAATAAATCATTCAAATAAATATGTCTCTTTCTTGTGCATTTGCAAATGAAAGTTGCTTAAAGACAATTAAGTCTAAAAACAATTGTATGCAAATACATTATCGAATAAAATGACTTCATACAGTTAAGAAGACCATTCGTTACCCTAACAGAAAAGGTAGACTGTGACTAGATGTCTCACAGGAAATATTTTAAAAGGTTTTAACTCAAAAGTACAATTACACATATGTGACCCATGACCACAAAACCAGTCTTAAGTAGAACAGGTATATTTGTAGCAATAGCCAACAATACATTGTTTGGGTCAAAATTATTGATTTTTCTTTTATGCGAAAAGTTCCATGAAGATATTTAGTAAATATCCTACCATAAATATATCAAAACCTAATTTTTGATTAATAATATGCATTGCTAAGAACTTCATTTGGACAACTTTAAAGCCAATTTTCTATCCTAACAAACCATACATCAGTGGAAAGCTTATTTATTCAGTCTTCAGATTATGTAAAAATCTCAATTTAAAAAAATTGACCCTTATGACTGGTTTTGTGGCCCTGGATCACATATGTGTTTTCTTTCTGTGTTTTTATTAGTTGGTTTAGTTCAAAAACCCTTTAAATTAGCAATCTTATCTCTGTGAATAAATGAAAATGTTTTTATTTATTTATATGTTTTTTATTTAGCCTATTTATTTTGCTAGAACTATTTGCAAAAGTGAAAAAAAAAGAAAGAAATAATTTTTTCTATGCTACCATTTGCATTTTTTAGTTTTATGGTTTAAATATTTCTGATGAGCATATTATACGTTCCCATATAGTAGGACAAATTTACCCGTTCAATGTTTCTTTCTACCTCCACAATAATGTTACATTTTTCAGTAGTAAAGAATTTGACTTTCAAGTATAAACCTATATTTTGCATGCAAAAATGATTAATGAATAAATAATTTAATTAATTAATTAATTTTCTGTAGTATAAACTGTATAAACTAGTCCCACGGAATAAACAGCTGAGAACGATGTTTTGCTATAAATCACAGGGTTGCAAACAAAAACAAAAATTATTATTTTTTTTTTTTATCCATGTATCCATATTTGTCTTCATGTAGGAGTAGGAGTGGCCATTTGTAAATTTTATGGGTTTGGCTTCCAGTCTCAACCTATACAGCTAGCCTTTGTAGCTGAAAAAAACAGCTGGTTTTGTTGCTTGATATTGCAAATTGGAGTGTATTACTATATCATTTTAATTTACTATCTTAATTATGAACACACTGGTTTGTAGTGCAAACAGTTTACTGCATTTACTGCACGTTCATTTTCTCGTTATTTCCCGAACCGGAAGTCTCACCCATAAGTTTACTTATGCATTGAAGAAAAAGGTGGATAGCAAATACAAACACAATGGTACACGTTATTGTTTCTTTTAAACACGATAAAGATAATTTCTCTTTAGTTAAGTCAAAATACTACAGCAAACGAAATTAAACAAAACCCGCTACAAGTCAGATTTTACTCAGGCATTTGGGAAGCCGACTTAATGACATCACTGTATCCTCTGCGCTCGTCGTGGGCTGGTCTGGATCCAGGGAATGGGCTCTGGAATGGGAATGGCAAAGGGATGTGCCCTGCGGACTCGGATTGATGGACTCGGAAACAACAGTAAGTTTGAAACTTATGAAAAACACCCAAAACTTTACATAACAGAAGCGGTTTGAGTGCGCGCACGTTGGCTGATGTAGACAAATCCACAAGTGCGTGCTTTTCTCAGTTTGTGTCTATTGTGTGCTGCGAGTGTTGTAGAGCTTTAAACTTTTAATGAGTTTGCTAGCGGCTAGCTTTTGTAGCGGCTCGGCTAATCTGACTTAAGGGTGAGCGTTAAACACACTCCGCTGCAGTTATTAACTCGCTGCGACTTTCTGCATCTCGTCATTGTTGTCATCTGTTGCGCTGCAAACGTGTTTTGGAAATTCTTACGCTTTATTTACTCGTGCATGTTAGATTTAAACTCAACTAGCTATTTTCTCCACAACTAGTTGGAGCTGCGAGCATTCAAAGTTGTTTTGTTATCTCGTATGTAGTTTGTGATTACTGCATCGTAGTAGTTTTATTGTCTCCTAGTTGTTTCATTGCCTCTGAATTGGTCAATGTTTTTATTGGATCACAGTTGTTTTTGTTGTTTTTCATAGTTTTGTTTCGGTACAGTGTAATGCAAATCACAGTTATGAAGTGACAAATCAGTTACGTCAGTTACAAAACCATATAACAGCATTACTCATTAAGTAATTATACATATTTAAA
This sequence comes from Cirrhinus molitorella, assembly GCA_033026305.1. Classification (NCBI taxonomy): domain Eukaryota; kingdom Metazoa; phylum Chordata; class Actinopteri; order Cypriniformes; family Cyprinidae; genus Cirrhinus; species Cirrhinus molitorella. The sequence continues at coordinate 9,451,320 of CM065118.1, read as the reverse complement.
TGCCATATCATCAGTTAAACCATGTCCATATATATATATATATATATATATATATAATTTTTTTTTTTTTTTTACCATTTCAGGTTTTAATATTCATTTTAATATTGGATGTTTACTATGTTACCCTGGACCACCAAACCATCTTAAGTAGCATGGGTATATTTGTAGCAATAGCCAAAATACATTGTATGAGTCGAAATTATATATATTTTTTTATGTCAAAAATCATGTTCCATGAAGATATTTTGTAGATTTATTATCATATGAATATCAAAGGTTAATTTTTAAGTATAGTTAAGTAATATACATTGCTAAGAACATTATATACAAAGGCAATTTTCTCAATATTTAGATTTTTTTGCACCCTCAGATTCCAGATTTTCAAATGGTTGTATCTAGGCCAAATATTGTTTTAAAAAACCCTTATGACTGGTTTTGTGGTCCAGAGTCACACGTATTTTGATATATAGGGTACGTGAATGTATAACGAAAGATATGCTATATAAATATCATAACAATAAACCAGTTCATTAAAGGATTAGTTCACTTTCAGAACAAAAATGTACAGATATTGTACTCACCCCCTTGTCATCCAACCATGTCTTTCTTTCTTCAGTCGTAAAGAAATTGTTTTTTGAGGAAAACATTTCAGGATTTCTCTCCATATAATGGACTTCTATGGTGCCCCCAAGTTTGAACTTCCAAAATGCAGTTTAAATCCAGCTTCAAAGGGTTCTAAACGATCCCAGCCGCGGAAGAAGGGTACTAAATCATATAGAGAAGGACTTAGTAAGCAGGAAAGGGCACAATATTTTGACAAACTAAAGTAATATGTGGTAAAGATACATACAAGCCCTGGAAATCCTGGTTGGGTTGTTTTTTTTCCAGTCCGACCAATTAGTTCAGCCAACAACATGACAATAATTGATCATTTCAGCAGCAATAATTAGCAAAATATGCAAGTTTTGTTCAGCTCAGTGGCTTTGTTTACGCTCAGTACCACCAATATGAGCAAATGATGACCAAAAGCTGTCGATAGGGTTTCCTTTCAAAAGCTACTAATACATACACTTTAGATACTAATATTTAAATTTAGGTTCTATTATGTAACCCTGAGGTATTTTTATGTAAAAGTAAGGTACAAAGGTGTATGGTTTGAAAGGTACCCTCCTAGTGACAGCTTTTTTCTGAGTGTAGAGTGTCATAGATGTTTGGCCTATACACTTTCAGTTCATAACTGCTTCTTATTTAATTCAGTTCCCATAGGAAGCGGTATCACAGCTCCACAAAAGTAATGAGGTACCGCTAATCGACTCAGCAATGTCTCCCAAAGGAGTCGGACAAAGTAAGGTGGAGGAAACAGCTGTACAGGTGGCCGTCCGGGTGCGTCCGCTGCTTCCCAAAGAGATTTTGCACAACCATGAGAGCTGCATCACAGCAGACCCAGAGGAGAAGAGGGTCACCCTGGGTAATGACCGCCACTTCTACTGTGACTTTGTGTTTGAGGATAACTCAACGCAGGAGGATGTGTACACAGAGTGCGTTCAACCCCTCATCGAGGCCTTCTTTCATGGTTTCAACGCCACGGTTTTCGCCTATGGGCAGACAGGCTCGGGCAAAACCTACACCATTGGAGAAGCCAACATTTGTAAGTCTTTTATACAGAAGTCAATCCATTATTTATATAGTGCTTTATAGGTGTGGGCAATATGGCAAAAATATCATATCATTATTTTTATCAGTCTTATCGCAATGCTTATTTATGTTACTGTGCTGTAAAAACTTGTAGGCCCTACAACTAGTCCTCAAACTTATTGAAGACAAGTAAATAGTCAGAACAAAGAAACAAATGACAAATAATAGAACAAAAATACAAATTAAGTAAGTAAGTAGCTTATTCAGATTAGAAATTACTATAGAAAATGAAAAAGTAATTAAATCTAAAATACAACACTGCATAAATGAAAGACTTTGATTTTTATTAAAGCTAATAATGATGAGCACTGATGAGTGATTTTCTCTTTTTCCTTTTTTTTTTCCAGTCAAAAGTCAAAAGATTTTTAATGTTTTTTCTCTTCTGCTCACCAAGCCTGCCCAAAATAATACTGTGAAATATTTGTACTATTTAAAATAACTGCTCTCTATTTGAATATATTTTAAAAAGTAATTTATTACTGTGATCAAAGCTAAAAAGTTTTAGCATCATTACTCCATTTTATAGTGTCACATGATAAATTACATTTGAAAGTATATTCAAATAGAAAACAGTTATTTTAAATAGTAAAAATATCTAAAAATTTTACTGTTTTTGCTGTACTTTGGAGCAAATAAATGCAGGCTTGGTGAGCAGAAGAGACTTAAAATCATTACTAAAACTTTTGACTGGTAGTGTATTTGCTTACAGATATGAATAGGACACATTTGGTCACGATTTCTACGATTCATTTGAACAGTAGATTGTGGATGTCTTTAAGATCGATCAAAGCAGCTTCAAATTAATAAACAGTGTTAATGTTGTAAAATATCATCAGTATATACAAGTGCAATGTTTTTCTTTTATTGGAGGTATATTGAGCATTGTGACAGCTGATGTGTTGAGTAAACAGATCAAAAGCACGCCCGAGTTCAGTTCCTTACAGCATATTATTAATTGGGCTTCATCTAGACCAGACGTGATTCACAAGGCTAGTAAAGGCTTTGTCTGCGTCTTGTTAAAATGCTTCCACGAGTTTGCACGTTGGTGCTGCCAGCAACACCTCCCCCGGTTCATTTGCCACCGCTCCACTTGCAATCTGAGATCTTGCGTTTTAGCATTCTGCCTCATAGAGTTATTCATTAACCTGCTGTTGGTTTTTTGGCCGCAGCCGCTTTTAGGGATGACGAACAGGGCATCATTCCCAGAGCCGTGGCCGAGATCTTCAAACTTCTGGATGAGAATGACCTCATTGATTTCTCTGTCCGAGTGTCATACATGGAGGTTTACAAAGAGGTCTTCAGAGACCTCTTGGAAGTTGAGACAGCCAGTAAAGACATACATATTCGAGAGGATGAAAAGGGCAACGTAGGTAAGATTGTGAAGGAATGTGCAAAATACACTAACATTTGGTAAGGCTTTTAAATATTTTAGAAGCCTTTTAGACCAAAAATACAGTAACACTAATATTTTTAAATGTTATTACGATTTAAAACAAATGTTTCTATTTTAATACATTTTAAAATGTAAATTTTTCCTGTGATTCTAAAGCTAAATTTTCTTTAGTGTCACATGATCCTTCAGAGAACATAATACACTGAATGTAATACACTGATTTGCTGCATAAGAAACATTTCTTAGTATTATCAGTGTTAAAAAAACAGCTGTGCTACTTCATGTTTTTGTGAATTTTTTTTTTTCAGGATCAGCATTGTAACATTGCATATGCTGTCACTTTTTCAATTTTTATCAATTTAATGCACCTATGCTGCATAAAAGTATTAACTTCTTTAAAAAACAAAAACAAAAAAAAAACGTATTGATCTTAAACTTCTGCTTTTATTAAAATTAATTCTGTGGGTTGCCAATTGATTGCTAAAAAACAGTGTACATTTTTTTTTCATGTATTATTTGTAAATATTAAAATTGATTTTAGACTAATTATAGCTTGTCACACTGCAGGTAAAAACTTGTCAGCTGCTCATAAGTTGACAAACTCCTGACAGCATCTGATTGTTATTCAGTCATATTTAGTTTTGAGTACATAATGAATAGAATAGAATCAAAGATCAGCATTTATCTAAAATAAAAGCTTTTGTAACATACACTATACCATTCAAAAGAGTTTTGTTTTGAGAAAGAAATTAATACTTTTGTTTAAAAAACAAACAAAGATGCTTTAAATTGATCAAAAGTGATAATAAAGACTTTTAAAATGTTACAAAAGATTTCTATTTCAGATAAATTATGTTCTTCTGAATTTTTATTCATTGAAGAAACCCGACAAGAAATTCTACTCGGCTAAATAAAAATGTAAAAAAATGTTTTTGAGCAGCAAATCAGAATATTAGAGTGATTTCTGTAGAATCATGTGACTGGAGTAATGATACTAAAAATTCAGCTTTGAAATCACAGAATTAAATTTCATTTTAAAGTATATTCAAATAGAAAACTGTTGTTTTAAACAGTTCTGTACTTTGGATCAAATAAATGCAGGCTTGGTGGGCAGAAGAGACTTCTTTAAAAAACATGAAAAATCTTACTGTTCAAATATGTTTGACTGGTAGTGTATTTAATCACAGACATAAATAGACACATTAATCTGATTATTATTCAGTCATTTTTAGTTTTGTTATGCTTCTCCTCTCTTACGTACGTTTTCAAAACTGCCCGTCTAGACTAATTGACTAATCAGGAAGTTTCTGTTCAGAAAAAGAAAGGCATCTTTTGTGTTTACCCACAGTGCTTTGCGGTGTGAAGGAATGTGAAGTGGAGGGACTTGATGAGGTGCTGAGTCTCTTAGAGTCGGGAAAGACGGCCCGTCACACTGGGGCCACCCAGATGAACCCCCACTCCAGTCGCTCTCACACCATCTTCACGGTGCTCATGGAACAGAGGCGTGGAGGTTCTCGAGCAGCAGCTGGGACTGTGCAGATCCTCTCTTCCAAATTTCATTTTGTGGACCTGGCTGGATCAGAGCGCATTCTCAAAACCGGGAACACTGGTGAACGGCTCAAGGAGAGCATTCAGATCAACAGTGGTCTTCTGGCTCTCGGAAATGTCATTGGAGCACTTGGGGACCCCAAAAGAAAAGGCACCCATATACCATACAGGGATTCCAAAATCACCAGGTACAGATAAAAATGCTGATTACAGTGTAATTGCAAGAAAGTCTAGCCATTATGGCTAGTAGTGTTTGCTAAAGCAGGAATAACTATTACTGTTGCTTACATTTAAAAGCAAAAATAATATGCTTTTTTAGTGAAGTGTCAACAGAACGTTTGAATGTAGGTTATTTATTTTCTTTTGAATGTTTATTTATAAACTGTCTCTACCCTGTTATTGCCAGGAAAAATAGATGGTTAAACCAAGCACCTCTAACTTTTTTCTTTAGAAATGTATACATTTTAAATTCACTCTTCTAAAGTTAAAGATTGCTAAGATTTTTAAAAGATTTTGTTTTTTTTGTATTCTATATTCTATAATATATTTTAAAATGTAATTAATTCCTGTGATGTTCTGAGTAATTGTACACGACTGTTCAAAAAGTTTGGGTGACCAGGTTTTTTTTTCTTTCAGCTATTTATACTTTTATTCCACAAGGATGCAAAAAAAAAAAGTTTCAGTTTCCATATAAATAGTTAAGTAGTACAACTGATTCCAACATTAGAAATGTTTCTTAAGCAGCAAATTAGCATATTAGAATGATTTCTGAAGGATCATGTGACACTAAAAACTGAAGTAATGGCTGCTAAACATTCAGCTTTGCCATCACAAAAATTAATTACATTTTAAAATATGTTAAAATAGAAAACAGCTATTTTAAATGTTAATACTATTTCAGTTTTTACATTTTAAAAGTAACTGTTTTCTATCTGAATATATTTTAAAATGTAATTCCTGTGATGTTCTGAGTAATTGTACATTAGTGTTAACATGTTTTTTTTTCTTTAAAAAAATACTACTTTTACACAAAATTCTTTAAATTGTTTAATAATGATAGTTAATACATTAATAATACATACAATGTTGCAAAACACATTTCTTGAGCAACAAATTCGCATATTAGAATGATCATGTGACACAAACTGATGTAATGGCTGCTGAAACTTCAGCCTTCCATCACAGTTTTTTTTTTTTTTTTTTGTTAATATATTATAAACTATAAATTATTTTAAATGCTAAAAATATTTCAGTTTTTACTATATTTTTGATCAAATCAATGCCACCTCGGTGAGCAAAACATACTTATATTTCAAAAACATAAACAAATCCTACTGACCAGTCTTTTGAATAGTAGTGTATATGCGATGCAATGTGGGAAAACGTTTTCAGGAAATTAAAAAAATACATCAAAAATTAGTTTTTGATTATTATTCTATAATATCACATTTCACATATGATGAAGTTACTAAAGAGGTATAGACCAATGACTATCTGTTTTACACACAGTGCGTGAACAGTTGCTCTGTACTTGCTTTTCTAAATGTAAACTACAAGCTACACTTTTCACGCTATCTTAACATACAAGGGGTGATCAAAAGCTCTATGCCCATGATAAACAATGGAAAACTGTCCTCTTCTGGGTAATGATGCAATATAGAGCTCCTGACAGAGCTCTTGTTAAACCTGTGAAGTGAAAGTGAAACCTGTTTTTCTTAAAATTCCTTTCCTAAAAATCATAGCTATCAGCCAACTTCAGATAACCATAACTTTTGTTACATTCAAGCTATAGACAAAATAAAACAGAACACAGCTTTCATGTGGCATCAAGAGAAAAGGTACAATTTCACCATGTGTTGGGTTTTCCTAGATTGCATCACATTTTTAGTTTGTTGTGTGAAAATGCTATTTTACCTTTTCCATCTCTGATTGAAATGCTCTCAGTGGCAAAGAGGGAATGTGTAACATCGCCTTTAACTTTAAATGCTTTAAAGACGTCAATCTGTCTTGCATCTTGTTGTCAGGATCCTGAAGGACTCTCTCGGAGGCAATGCCAAAACCCTCATGATTGCCTGCATAAGCCCTTCCTCCTCAGACTTTGATGAGAGCCTAAACACACTCAACTACGCCAAGCGGGCTCGTAACATCCAGAACCGGGCCACAGTCAACTGCCGGGGGGAGCCAGACCGCGTCGAGGGCCTCGAGCTCCAGATCAAAGCGCTAAGACGAGCTCTTGAAAACCGCCAGCGCTCTGAAACCCGCATTATCGCTCGCTCCGACCCCGAGAAAAGACTTCGGCCCTTTGAACTGGACGTGAGGAAGCTGCAAGCGGAGAGCGCCCACTACAGGACGTGCACGGACTCGGCCTACAGGCTTTTGATGGAGCTCCAGGGCGAAGGAACTCTGAATGCAGGTCAGCTCCTGCGGGTGAAAGAGTGGCTTTGCGGCGTTGAGGAGGAGCGCAGTGGTTTGACCTCAGCTTCAGGGCTGGACAGCGGCATCGAGAGCAGCTCTACTGAGGACAGCACGGCGCTGAAAAGAGGGCGGGCGGCACTGCACAACCAGGTTGGCTGCAGGCACATCCATTTTCAAATATGAATATTTTATGTTTAACAATTAATCATAAAAAGGCAATAATGTATCTTGTCAGGTCATTATTTCTCAAGCATTAATTTCAGATGTCATGATGTGATTATCTGCGTAATTCTCACAGCAGTGGGATTTATTTATGCCAAAGGATCCTGACCATGTGAAAGAGGATTGGAGCGGAGACCGCGAGGACTACATTTCCCAGCTGCAAGCACAGATACAGCGACTAGAACAAGAAAACACTGACTTCTTAGCCGCCCTGGAAGATGCCATGGAACAATACAAACAACAGGTGGGGGAACTGAAATCTTTTCCAAATTTTCTGTGGTTTTTGTTGTTTTTGAATGAAAATTTAATAATGCTACACTACCAGTCAAGTACAAGTTTTTGAACAGTAAGATATATATATATTTTTTTTTTAAAGAATTCTCTTCAACTCACCAAAACTGCATTCATTTGATCCCAAATACAGCAAAAGCCGTAATATTTGTGAAATATTTTTACTACCATTCAAAAGCAGTCAGTATATGGATGCTTTAAATTGATCAAAAGTGATAATAAAGACATTTATAATGTTACAAAAGATTTCTAGTTCAGATTAATGCTATTTTTCTGAACTTTTTTTTTTTTAATCAAAGATACCTGAAAATGTCTACTTAGCTGTTTTCAACAACAACAATAATAATAATAATTTTTTTTTTTGAGCAGCAAATCAGAATATTGGAATGATTTTTTTTTTTAAGCATCATGTGACTAAAGCAATGATGCAAAAAAAAAAATCAGCTTTAAAATCACAGGAATAAATTACATTTTAAAATATATTCAAATAGAAAACAGCAATTTCAAATACTACAAATATTTAATAATTTTACTGTTTTTGCTGTACGTTGGATCAAATAAATGCAGGCTTGGTAAGCAGAAGAGACTTCTGAAGAGAAAAATCTTACTGTTCAAAAACTGGTAGTGTATATCTCAGAATTACGGTCTGCTATAAAATATTTTATTGGCTGGGTATTGCTCTTGATGGATCATTTTCACAGACAGTAATGTTTCCAAAGATATATAGATTATAAATGTACTTGATTATAAAATAATTACTCTACAATGGTGATCAGAAGTTTGGGGTTGGTAAGATCCGTGTGCTCACTAAGGCTGCATTTATTTGTTTAAAATTCTGTAAAAAGTCATTTTTATTCATTTATAACTGAATTTTTAGCATCCATTACTCCAGTTTTCAGTTCATGATCAGAAAGTAAAAAAACTGCATTTATTTGAAATAAATCTTTTGTAACAATGAACAATGTCTGTAAATTTACCAAGATTTGGTCAATTTAATGTGTCCTTGCTCAAATATAAAATAAAATCTTACTGAACCCAGACTTTTGAAGAATAGTATACATTTCTAACCCTGAACTTTGTGTTTTAGAATCTGGGCATCAAATTATCAAAAACTAGATAACACACTTCTCTTAACAAATCTTTCTGTATTTATTCCTCTTTTGGAAAGTTGTTGAAACGCTTTTGTGGATTTTTTTTTTCTCTTTTTGATATTGGTTCAAATGGAAAAACCATGTTTGTGGTAGTCTCCTTTTCACCACTAGAAATGTACACACAAACCAGAAATATCATAATGAAGTTATGGAAATGCATGGACATAAAAATTCTGAGAAACCTGTATGTTTACAAAAGATGGTGTTGTGAAATTGCTTTGCTGTCTTAAATCCCCTCTAAGCCCATTTATTGTCATCTGCATTTGCACATCATTCAGCTGTTTGTCTGTTTTTATATTTTTTACTTACAATATTTTACCCACAGCCATAAAAACAGACAACAAAGCTAAGCAGCCAGGTTTATAAATAGATGATTGATCTGAGCTCAGCTCAGTTCCTCATCATGCCCAATAGACACGTCTTTCTGTTTTTGAAAAGCTGAATATTATAATGGATATTCTTGCAAAACACTTAAATTAAGAGAGACCATGTTGTGCTAATCATCTGAGCACTAATAATATCTGTGTTTATTGTAGGCGTTTGTCATTTCAGTTGAATTCATATTGAATTTCTTCATTACGAAAAAATGTACAGTATGTCCTAAAGCAGGCATTACTCTCACTCATCTATCTGTCTATCTATCTATCTGTTATTTTTAACTAAAACAATTACAAAAAAATATTTAAATCACTTAATCAACTCCAACCTGTGAATTGAAATAAAGCTTAAATAATATAGAAATATTTTATGAAAAACTTAAAGGTTAGAAATGTTACTTTGGCAACTAAGTGAAATAAAATAAATTGTGAAATGAGAATAAATTAAAGCTAAACAGAAATACATAAATTATTCTACAGTTCTGTCTATCATTCTGTCTATTGTTCTATCTGTTGTTCTATCATTCTATAGTTCTATTTATCATTATATCGTTCTGTCTATCATTCTATCTGTCATTCTACCTCGCTCTATCGGTCTGTTCTATTGTTCTACAGTTCTGTCTATCGTTCTATCTATTGTTCTATTTGTTGTTCTATCATTCTATTGTTCTATCTATCATTCTGTTGTTCTGTCTGTCGTTCTGTCATTCTATCATTCTACAGTTCTATCTATCATTCTATTGTTCTATCTGTCGTTCTGTCTGTCATTCTATCATTATATCTGTCGTTCTACAGTTCTATCTATTGTTCGCTCTATCGTTCTAAAAAAATATAAATATTAGATGAGAAACCTAAATGAAAGTTAGTAACTTTGACAACTAAATTAAATAAAAACGTTTAAATTGAAGTGATAAAATAAAAATAAATCTGAAATAAAAATCAATTAAAGCTAAACAGAAATAAATAACAAATCTCAAACTAAAATGACAATCTAACTACCTACCTAACAGTGTTATTGTTAACGAAAACTATTAAAAATCTTGTTTGTTAAATAAAATAAAGCTGAAAAATTAAATATGTGACCCTGGACCACAAAACCAGTCATAAGCGATTTGTGAGATTTATGCATTATCAGAAAGCTGAATAAATAAGCTTTCCATTGATGTATGGTTTATTATGCTATGACAATATTACCTGAGATACAACTATATGAAAATCTGCAATCTGACAGTGCAAAATATATATAGAGAGAGAGAGAAAATCGTCTTTAAAGTTGTTCAAATGAAGTTCTTAGCAATGCATATTACTTTTCAAAAATTAAGTTTTGACATATTTATGGCAGGAAATTTACTAAATATCTTCATGGAACATGATCTTTACTTAATATCCTAATGATTTTTGGCATAAAAGAAAAATCAATAATTTCGACCCATACAGTGTATTTTTGGCTATTGCTACAAATATACCCCTTCGACTTATGACTGGTTTTGTTCCAAGGTCACATATATGAATACTTGATGAAAATTTAAAACTAATTTAAGCAAATGTAAAATATATCTACCTCTTCAAATTGCTCAACACTGCTGCAATGCACACAAGACGTAAAACAACACTGGGGACATCTTTTGTCTTTTCACATGGTTGTAACTGAATGCTACTTTCTTTCATTCCTAGAGCGATAAGCTACAAGAGCAGCAGGATCTAATAGCGGAGCTTCACAGTCTGTTAGCCCAGCCTGGAGGAGTGGGGCTGCTCCACCTGAAACAGAGACCTCACACGGCTCCTATCAACTCACTACTGCAGACATCAGACACCGCTGGCCGCCTCACTCCTCCCTGCGACAGTGATGTGGGCAGAAGCCTCGCCAGACAGGTAATTGATATGTTTTGATTTGTCTCACAGCATCCTCGACCACAAACACACATCAACTTTAATTCAAGATACAATCCACAGCTGCCGCCACCTGGGCTGAGCTGTTAGTAGTACACAAACATCTTCAAACACTTGCCACACACGCTGTGTAATTCTGTGTTTTGACTTCACCCACATACTTTCAGATGCAAACAAATTCACCTAATTGCCAAGGTAACATTGTGATGTCTTAACAGTCAATTATACATCCTAAACACACTTTTGATGCATATTTTTCAAGACTGTTGTATGACAAGCTGGCATTTGATGTGTCGTCAAGAGACAGGGTTATTTATTAAAGCAATAAGCCATGAGCGGCTGTGTTAAGCCTTGTTTATACTTTCGCTTAGCACAAACCCTCTGCAGACTGTTATCACGGCTCACTGCACGCAAAACAACTTTTACGCTTACCTGGCTAGGTATGATATTATTAGTTTACGTTCACAGAACATAAACATATATGTGTTTACAGTGTTTACAGTGACTTATTCACAGTCCTAGTAAAGTGGGTTTTTTTTTTAAAAATTAATACTTTTATGTAGTAAGAGCAAATATAAACTGATCAAGTGACAGTAAACATCTTTTCCGTTGTGCTTCATTCATTAAATGTTGCTTCATATAAAGCAATTTGTTTCATGTTTGAAATATTCAATATTGAAAATAATAAATGTTTCTTAAGCACTTATTAGAGCTTTCTGGTTTGGTTAAATGAGTTTTCTGATTTTGATAAAGGCTGATAAATATTTACTGAATATTTTTTTAAAATCCACATGATAAAAAAACAATATTTAGTGCTTTCCATGGGATTTAGAAGCATTAAAATGGGCTTTTTTCACCTTTATGTGAACAGTTTTTTAGGTAGTAAAGTTTAATAATGTACAGCTACTGTTCAGAAGTTGTTTTTTTAAAAGACATTAATACTTAATTATTTAGTAGGGCACATTAAGCTGGTCGAGTGACAGCTAACATATTTTCCATTGTGCTTCATTCATTAAATGCTGCTTCATATAAAATGATTTGTTTCCTGCTTGAAATATTAAGCAGCACAACTGTTTTCAATATTGATAATAATAAATGTTTCTTAAGCACCATGTCGGCATGTTAGAATAATTTCTGGAGACTGAAGTAATGATGCTGAAAATTCAGCTTTGCCATAACAAGAATAAATTACACTTATTTTATAAATTACATTGAATTTTTCTATAGTTCATTAGCATTATTATTGGTGAAATTGTTGATTTGTAAATGATGTGCGACGGTGTGTAAATATAGGTTATTTTACAGTAGACTGGGTGCCCTAACAACCCCAAAATTATTATTAAAAACTATCTGCTTTAAATTAAATGTATTAATATTGTTAATTGTTATTAGAGCTTTCTGGTTTTGATAAAGGCTGAGAACTGTTTACTAAATCTTTTTTGAAATCCACATGAAAAAATGTATATCTAGTGTCATTATAATTATAATTTTTTCACCTTTATGTGAACTGTTTATGTAGTAAGGTTTAATAATGTAGAGCTACTGTTCTTGTTTTTTTTTATTTTTTTTTTTACTTTTATTTAGTCAGGGCACATTGAAGTGATCAAGTGACAGTAAACAGTAAAATCTTTTGCTGCTTCATATAAACATTTCTTGAAATATTAAGCAGCACGACTGTAAATAATGTTTCTTAAGCACCATATCAGCATATAAGAATAATTTCTGAAGAATCATGTGACACCGAAGACTGCAATATTGAAGCTGAAAATTCAGCTTTACCATCACAGGATTAAATTACATTTATTTTATAAATTACATTGATTTTTTTTCGACCAAATATTACAGTTCATTAGCATTAGCGTTAAAGAAATTGTCAATATATAGATTTGTAAATTATGTGAGACATTGTGCGCATCACAGTCGGAATTAACAGAGCTTGTGGCAAAAATGTCACAAAATTTCCCCATAAATTCAAGACAAAGGGGCAAAAAATGCGGCTGCACAATTAAACAACATATTACGGCTGTCGCGGTTTAAAATGAAATGTGAAAATGAATGAAAAGTGTCAATTCGCAGAATTACATTTAGATTCGCTCACACTGCATCAGATTGCTTTTACATACCATTTTGTTCAGCATTGGGCCTTATAACCAGTCAGATGTGTTTCTGTTGAACTTATTTTTCAAATTTTTCCCTCATCATGAACAACACAGTGCGGATACAGTATAAAGATTACTTTCATAGCTTCAGTGATTATAACAGGAGTTTTTGCTAGAGCTAGAGCAGGCTAACGTCTTGGACCTTGAAAGTTCAATTCAAGTTAATTTGTATAGATCTTTTCACAGTACAAATCGTTGCAAAGCAGCTTTACAGAAAATAAAGATTCTACAATATATTTAGTAGTAGCTTGCTCTAGTGGTGCTATGTCAAAAAATCAGTTAATTTATGTAATCAAACAGACGATGAACACTATTAACAGTAATGATTACGTTACAATCAAACTTTTAGCAAAATTTTGTAGTGCTGTATGTTGTTTCAGGGTTGGCATCATCTGAGGTCCTCTGAGGGGTTAGCTTCTCTTCTCAGGTGTTCTGAATCCAGACTGAAGCTTGTGTAATTCCTAGTTACCACAGGATGTCAGTCTCGTGGCAGAAATAATTAGCGTAGTAATTGTAACTGAAGTCCAAGGTTATGAGATACATTATGTGAATGCTTGACTAAAAAGATGTGTCTTTTAATCTAGATTTAAACAGAGAGAGTGTGTCTGAGCCCCGAACATTATCAGGAAGGCTATTCCAGAGTTTGGGAGCCAAATGCGAAAAAAGCTCTCTTTTAGTAGACTTTACTATCCTAAGTACTACCAAAAGTCCAGAGTTTTGTGACCTTAGGGAGCGTGATGGATTGTAGTATTAGAAGTATTTGACAAAAGACAACATATGGTTTTATAATAGTAAGGTGATTAAAAATTGCCCAATTTTTTTTTACATTTTTTGCAAATGTAAAAAAATGCCCCTGAAAATCAGTTCTAAAGATTATTATTAAAGATTATTTGTTTCAAATCAAATGTTTTCAGATTAAGTAAGGAATTCTAGGAATTCAGCGGACCGAAGTCAATTATTCCGCTTATACTACGGTTACCACACCTCAAGACATCGATCGGATGATATCTTTCAAGGCATTCGTCCGGTTTTTGTTCTTAAGCGGCTATTGTGAGCAGGATTAATTTCTTACGCAGCTCATCCAAAGCCTTCGTTGCTAGTTCCAAAACGTCATTTTAGACCTAGTAACGACGCTTGAGCCGTTGATAGCAGAATAATGCAGTTAATAATGTTTGTATTTGCATTTATTTGTTTGGCCAGTGTCGTTGTGGGTTATTTTGCTGTTTTAGGCTGTGAGGACCTTTGAAATAACTGAAATAGTGTGGCAAAGTGATATAAACATGTAATGCGGTTAGAAGCCGCCTGGAACTACGTTCGCCGTGCGTTTCCCTGAAAATAATGCAAACCTTCAGAACGTTCATCAGCCAATCAGATTCAAGCATTCAATGGATCTGTAGTATAATTAATGTTATTACACGGCTTAGTGAAATATTTGATTCTGATTGGTCAGTCACCACTAGGGTGACCAGATGTCCCGAAAAATTCGGGACAGTCCCGAAATCTAAACTGTTGTCCCAAATCCCGAATCTGGCCCTAATTGTCCCGAAAATTATACTAAAGCTAAATCTTGAGTAGTTATTGTCTGATAAACATTAAAAACTGTCTGTGGAGGTTGAATCGTCCTGCAACCAGCCCCCGCCGGCTGCTCATTGGCTGCAGCATCTTTTTTCTAAGTTCTAAAAGAATACCGTAGGCGGCTAGGTGCGAATTTAGATATGCATTGATAAGCTAATTTTCATTCATTCCATTAACATGGGCATGGCTGGTGTACCGGAACCCCTATAGCTGTGTGAATTTAAAGTTTTATTGTTTCTATTCATTTATCTAATTAATCTATATGCACAAAGACAATACGACCTTTTTGTCCCCTTTTTGTTTTAAGCCTTGATGAAGAGAGTGCAAGTTGCTGCAGCCGCGAGGAGGACAGTGTGATGCACGCGTAAAGAGTGATTGATTGTAATTGTGTAGTGAAATACTTCACTACACAATTATTTCGTTATTTTCGTTTAAGCTTATTAGCGTTAGGCTATACAGAAAGGTCTGATTTAAGCACTGTTACTTACAACAGTCATTGTTTTTTTTTTCTTTTCACAATGACATTTGAGTTCATGATTGTAATGTCAATCATTCCCCCCCCCCGGGTCCCGAATTTCAGCCAATCTCATCTGGTCACCCTAGTCACCACATTCCAAGGCTTGATATTCCCAGATAACAACCGGTAAAAACTAATAACACAGGCCTATCCGGGTAACTGCCTGCAGTTGGCGCTGTTCACTTGCTGGGAGTATTTTTGCTTCGTGGAATCTTTGCGTTTTGTTTGGCTCTATGGTTTGGCTAATAAAATATTAAAACTCAATTCAATATTATGAGTACAATTATTTATTAATTATGTCATCCTGGTATCGCGGACTCCCTCTCTTGTTTCATACAAAACTGAGCTGCTGTTATTTTGGGATTGTTTTGTACACTGTAATGGATTATACGATAACTAACAAACTGGTAAGATTTCGAAACGTTTTCATCTTAAATCAATATCTTTTATCACCATGATTATTTTCTGTGGTGAAATGTTGTGTAATAAGTGCTATGACTGCACAATCTCCCTTAAATGTCCCTTGATTCTTCCTTGTAACGGCTTTCTTCACTGAAGCTTTGCGTTCAAATATTTTAGCTCAACTCATAAGGTTTTATGTCTAATTATTTAGTTTTGCTTCATGTCGGGCTTTATTCTGCGATGATAACCTGCTGGATGTACAAAATCCCTTACTTAAAGCTTTCTGGTTTGGGTAAAGGTTGAGAAATATTTATGAAATATTTTTTAAAATATTTCATAAATATTTTCAAAAAATCTAGTGCTTTCCATGGGATTTAGAATCAGTATCATTTTTTTTTTCACTTTTGTGTTTTTAGGTTGAAATGTGTGCGTTAGTAGACAACGGTTCATTTTTAGACCAAACTCTGTGGGACAGCGCACAAGGAAACGCTCATTTTGAAACCTCTGGGAAAGGAGTGAACCGAGATGAAGACAGCCATGTTCAAACTGCCAGAGATAAACGCAAGTACGTGAATTAATCTAGTTCTAATGAGAAGATTCATTGAGAATGAATGGCTAATTGATTCAGCATTACCATCATTCCTGACAGATCCATCAATGTAACCTGGACAAAGAAAGATGCTCCATTGCTCCAAGGGTCTTGTGCCGGGACCAGGGCAACCCTGTCTCAGGCGTTCGGGCTCGGCTATCCTCCGGGTCTACAATGCACCAGACGCACATGTGAGTTCCACACCCTTGAAAACATTTGACAAGGGTCTCAGTGTTTGACAGAAGCGCATTGGCCCACATTAGTTTCTTTCCAATATTCACTCTGTTGGCTTTGATTTGTTTTGATTGATTCTCCAGCTAACAGCAGCATTGGCGAGAGCTCGGTGTGGGAGAGCGTGAGAGGTTTTGGGGGCGAGTTCTGCTCAGAGAGAGGGCTTCTCCAGGCACAGCAGAAGATCAGAGAGCTCTCCATCACCATCCGCATGAAGGAGGAACTCATTAAAGAGCTGGTCAAGACAGGTGAGAAAACCTGCTGGTCATGAGTACCAGTACAAAAATAAAAGGCAATATAAAATGAATAAAAAGGTGTGTTTAAAAGTATCAGTTCTGCAGTGCTTTTTGTGCCCTACCGGTGTGTAACGATCAGCAAAATAATGGATCTTAACAGTAAAAAACAGTTGCATGAAACAAAATGGCAAGGTCACAGAGCTAGCGTTCACGATATAAGTTGTCCAAAGCGTGGGAGTGTATTATATTAAATGCTTCAAAGAATCTCAGAGTTTTATGTGCCCAGTGTTTTATTTTATTTAATGTGCAGAAGAGCTGCTTAAAATGTAAATGTTAGAAAATCACTTTTTTTTATATAAAGCCAACACATCTACATATCCAAGCATGTATGTTAGGTCATGACTCTAGCAGATGGCATAATTTAATGATTTAATTTAGATTTTAATAAAGAAATATATTGAATTGTCCTTTAAATTGTTTATATTGGTTAGTTTCACAGCAGTAGCTGATCAGTTTAAATTTGTGGTTTTTTCTTTGCACATTGGCCTTCAAATATTTGGGGTCGGTAAAATTTATAAATTTTTTAAAAGTCTCTTTTTCACCATTTATTTGCTTAGAAATACAATGTGAAATATTATGTAAGGGATAATGTACATGCAGCAGGTTGTTATCACAGAATAAAGCCCAACAGGCTTCATTCAGCCTGACGCAAAGCTTATTACGACTTCTTGCCACAAAAGTAAATAATTAGACATAAAACCTTGATCTGAGTTGAAATATTCAAACGCAAAGCTTCAGTAAAGAAAGCCGTTAACTTTCAAGGATCAAGGGAGCGTCAAGTTCAAACTAGAGGACATTTTAAGGGAGATGGTGCAGTCATAGCACTTATTACACAACATTTCACCACAGAAAATAATTATGGCGATAAAAGATATTGATTCAAGATGAAAAGGTTTTAAAATCTTCTCAGTTTGTTTGATAGATCTTATAATCCACAACAGAGTACATTACAAAACAACGTCACAAAATAACAGCAGCTGCGTTTGTATGAAACGAGAGAGGATGATACCAAGATGACATAATTAATTAAATAATTGTACTCGTAATATTGCACTGAGTTTTAATATTTTATTAGCCAAACAAAACGCAAAGTTTCCACAAAGAAAAAATGTTCCCAGCAGGCGAACAGCACCGACTGCAGGCAGTGACCCGGATGAGTCTGTGTTATTTGTTTTTACCGGTTGTTATTTGGGAATATCAAAACCTTGGAATGTGGTGACTGACCAATCAGAATCAAGTATTCCACGAAGCTGTGTAATAATACATTTTAAAATATTTTCTATATAAATATATTTTAAAATTATATTTACTTCTTTCCAAGCAAAGCTGAATTTTCAGCAGCCATTGCTCCACTTTTTACTATCATATGATCCTTCAGGAATCATTCTAATATGCTGATTTGCTGCTCAAGAAGCATTTATTATTAATAATAATGTTAAAAACATGAATATTTTGATGATAATATTAATTTTTATTTTAAATTGAAACTTTTAAATGTCCTTACTGACAGTTTTGATCAGTTTAATTCTTCCTTGCTGAATAAAAGTATTCGCTTCTTAATTTCTTAAAATCTTACTGACCCTAGACTTTTCATCTTCCATTATGAGTTTAAAAGTTATTTGTGTTTTTGCTAGGGTTTACAAATATTTATTTTCCTTTATACTTATCCTATTCTCTCTTTCTCTCTAGGTAAGGACGCCCAGGCTATGAACAGGCAGTACAGTCGTAAAATCTCCGAGTTGGAAGCCGAGGCGGAGCAGGCCCGTGTGGAGCTCACAGAGGCACAAAAGCAGCTGCAGGACCTGGAGGTTCAGGGCAGCCGTGACGCCGCTGACCGCTCCAAAGCTCAGGAGTGCAGGAGGAAAATCGCAGCTGCGCAGAGCAAAGTTCAGGTCTGTGTCTGGCAGCTTTGGCTTGCCGAAAGGCATCATTATGGAAATCCTGTTTGAGTGGTGTTTCTCTAGAATGGTTTTAGGGTTGTCACAATACCAACATTTCAATTTTTTGAATACTGCAGCATAAATTAATACAGTACCTATTAAAACAATAGCAAATACATAAAAAATAGAAAAAAAGTGTTTGCTAGGTATCCGCCAGCATTGATTATTACATTTGGAACATTTAGAAACATTCAGATATAGACCTTTTTGAGGTTAGATGGTATATTTAATTTAACTTTGATGCTCTGAGTGAAACTTATTGTTTCTTATAACAGCCGGAAAACAACGCTTGTAGTACAAATGAGCCGTTCATTGTAGTTCTTGAAAAGGGATTTTTTAAAAACTTTGAGATTTGTAACTTTGTAGAACATACATACCACACACTGACTAAAATTCAAAAAGTGAAACAGCATAATAGGACCCCTTTAAGACTGGTTTTGTGGTCCAGGGTCACACATTCACATCTGTGTTCACGTTTGCCACTAACACAGAGAGAGCAGTTATCAAAATGGAGCAAATCATCTGGTAAAAGTACTTTTTGCTTCAAATTGGTGCTTCAAATAATGTTTTTTGATTACATTGTTTCAGCATTCCAAATCCATGGCGACAAGTGATTGTTAAATTTATTTTTCTTTGATTCATTAAATTTAAGAGATTTGTTCAATAATGCTGATTCATTCAGTAAGGGAACAAGTGAAGTGTTATTGAGTGAGTCACTGAATCAGTTTTATTATTTTAAAATAATAAAAAAATGAATCTATTGCAGCAATTGATATTTTGTCACAGCCTCTAGTAAATTACATTTCATTTTGCTAAGTTCAGAATCGTGATCTCTAAAAAAAACAAACAAAAAAAAATGATTCTCACTTTCTCCAGAATCATGCAGCTCTGCACACAACTTTCAAAAGTGCCAGTAAATTCCATTGAATGCACTATACTTCTGTTCCTCATGACCTTGTTTTTGTTCCCATCAAAAATTCAACATGGTGCTACCATGACTAAGGTCTATTGAAACCAAATGAATACGACCAAATAAACTGATTAAAATGACATGTGAAACAGGCCTTACTCTGTCATAATTTGCAAATATTCATTAAAAAGCAACTCTTGGCTTTAGTTATTATACGTGAAGAATCTTTGAAGAGCATAATTGAAGCATCAAAGAGTTAGTTCACCCAAAAATGAAAATTCTGGAACCCGTAAGACCTTCGTTCATCTTCAGAACACAAATTAAGATATTTTTCATGAGCTTTCTGACCCTCCATAGACAGCAAGGGTCTTTCCACGTTCAAGGCCGAAAGGTAGTAAGGACAAACTAGTCCATGTGACATCAGTGATTCAACCGTTATTTTATGAAGCAACGAGAATACTTTTGGTGCACAAAAAAAAATAAAAAATAACAACTTGATTCAACAATTCAAAAAGCACACGTATGCGCCTGATACTCTCCAAAATGGTGCTAGGGTGATGCAGAGGAGAAGAATTCTTGGATAAAGTTATTACTTTTGAGGGTTTTTTGCACACAATAACTATTCTCATAGTCACACTAATGTCACATGGACTGTTTAAGCGAAGCCCTTACTACCTTTCTGAGCCCTAAACTTTGAAGGACTTTGCTGTCTATGGAGGGTCAGATCATTTGAATTTCATCAAAAACATCTTAATTTGTGTTCATAAGATGAATGAAGGTCTTAGGGGTTTGGGATGACATGAGGGTGACTCTAGATTTCAATTTTTTGTAATAGAATTCTCATTTTTGAGTGAACTATCCTTTAAAAAAAAATCCTTTTTCAGTAAATACATGCAAACTATCTCTCTCTCTCTCTCTCTCTCTCTCTCTATATATATATATATATATATATATATATATATATATATGAAGAGTTCAGATGCAAAACCAGCTAAAAGCCTTCTCGGTCAAAAATTAGACAGTGATACTGAGTGAAATCTCTCAACACATATTATACGTCTATCAAATGCTTTTACTTCAAACTCGCTAAAATCTCACCCCAATCTCAGCCTAATCAGAAGTGCCAGTACTTACATTGAAACCTATACATCAGAGCCTGATAAAAGTTCATTTTTTAAAAGAAAGATGTCAGATGGATTTAGAGGCTTTTGCATCTGAACTCTTCATATATATATAGCTCTTCAAAGGTGCTGTGCTTTCAGGTGTTGAAGCAGAAGCAGCGGGACACTGCGCAGCTGGCCTCCCTTTCTGCACAGAGCGAGCGGCGTGTGCAGGAACTCGAGAGGAACGTTCAGAACATGAAGCAGCAGCAGGACCTTCTGCAGCGCCGCCTGCGAGAGGAGAGCCAGCAGAAGAGACGCCTGGAGAGCGAGATGCAGAAAGGAAAGCACAGAGTCAAGGTGAGCTGAGGTTTGCGTTCAGTTTTATATCAGCGCAGGTGGGAAACGAGCCTGAGACACATAGATGGAGATTATAGATGGAATTAAAAGTGAAGTGTGTAATTAATTCTTTGCTAGCAGTGGAATTACAGAAATAATGATTGCTTCCAGACAGAACCTGTGGTGGTTGTTATGGATATAAAATGCAACCCTGGACCACAAAGCCAGTCATAAGGGTCAGTTTTTTGAGGTTGAGATGTATACATCATCTGAATAGATAAGCTTTCCAATAATTTTTGGCTTGTTATGATAGGACAATATTTGGCCGAGATACAACTATTTGAAAATCTGGTCTCTAAAGGGGTGCAAAAAAATTTAAACATTGAGAAAATCACATTTAAAGTTGTCCAAATGAAGTTCTTAGCAATGCATATTACTAATCAAAAATTACGTTTTGATATATTTATGGTAGGAAATGTACAAAATATCTTCATGGAACATGATGTTTTGGCATAAGAGAAAAATCGATTATTTTGACCCATACAGTGTATTTTTGGCTATTACTACAAATATACCTGTGCTACTTATGACTGGTTTTGTGGTCCAGGGTCATAAATACTGTATTCACTATTGTGCAAATGTTGAGGGTCAGAAAGAAAGAAAGAATACTTTTTTTCCCAGCAAGAATGCATTAAATTGATCAAAAGTGACATTAAATACATTTATACTGTTAAAAAAGATTTCTATTTCAAATAAATGCTGTTCTTTTAAATTTAAATTCTGTTTCAAAAAATCAGGAAAAAGTATGAAAAATTCAACATTGAATAATAAGAAAGATCATGTGACACTGAATAATCAGCTTTGCAGTTACAAGAATAAATCACATTTTAAAATATACTAAAATAGAAAATTATTTAAAATGTATTTTACTGTACTTTTGAGCAAATAAATGCAACCTTGCATAAGAGACTTTTTTCAGAAACACAATAAAGTAGTGCTTGCATATTTTCTTTGTAAAATATAAAAAATAAGCTATTTTTCTGTCTTATTTGGTACAGTTCACGTCTTCCTTTGTGTGGTGCTGCTACTGTTGCAGAAATGACACATTTAATGTTTTTTTTTTGGAGTGTTCATCACAGTTTTTTTTTTTTTTTTTTTTTTTCCGGGAAACTGTTCTGTTCTGTAAGGGCCAGCATTAGTCATCTGCGTTTCTGTATTCTGAACAATAATCATCTACAGAGAAACCTCAGCCTCTCAGTTATTCTTGTCGTTCAATAGAGAATCATTTACCAAACACCCTTTTTCTCTTTCTCAAAGGAGCTGGAGATAAAGAACGAACAGCAGCAGAAAATTCTGAGGATTAAAACGGAGGAAATCGCTGCCTTCCAGCGCCAGAGGAGAAGTGGAAGTAACGGCTCGGTCGTATCGCTAGAGGAACAGCAGGTGGGTTGAGACAGAAAAACGAAATCGTGCTCCTTTTCATCAAACCCTTCCCACAGCTATTACCCAGCAATAAAATATTATTTTTAGATCTGTTTACTCAGTCATCGTGTTTAATAGTTTGACTGACGTTTGAAAGAATTTTATTATCGTTTCCTTGTGGCTGAGGGTATGTTTCAACATGTTCAGATTTCAGTTTGCTGCCCAAATTCTCTCTTAGCCTGGTATTGGTATGTGTTTGTTATTTGCAGTGCATTTTCTCTTTCCAAGGTCACGGTTGTGGGTTTGATTCCTAGGGAATTTACATATAGTTAAATGTAAACCTTGAATTCACTTCTACTTTGGCATCTGATGAATACATTTAAACCTTGACTTTATTTCAGAAGCATATATTTAATATGTAAATAACTGCATTTAAAATATCTGTGGTTGAGCAGAAGATAGAGGAGCAGAAACGCTGGCTTGACGAGGAAATGGAGAAGGTTCTGGAACAACGACGGGATCTTGAAGGCCTAGAAGGAGAGCTGACCAAGAGAGAAGAGATCTTAGCCAAAAAGGAGGCCTTGCTCTTGGAACGCAGTGGCCTGGAATCCAAAAAGCTTCGTTCTAGTCAGGTCTGTAAAAAGGTTGTGGCTTTGCCTTGCCCCTTTTATCCACCCCATTATGAGTCTTTACGAGTTGTGGTATGCTCTGTTTTCTCTCCAGGCTCTTAGTAAAGACCTGTTGACCTTGTCGAGCCGAATCGAGTCTCTGGAACGGGAGCTGACCGAAAGGAACGGTCTGCTGCGTAGTAGCAGTGCTCAGGACTCCCAGCAGATCAGACAGGAGATCTCCAACCTCCGGCAGGAGAAGGATCTGCTTCTCAAACAGAGGGTGGAGCTGGACGACAAACTGAGACAGGGCAACCTGCTCTCTCCTGAGGTGGAAATCACTTATTTTTTCACAAGTCTTAACTTTCAGATTTGCACCATGTCTAGCCCAGACACGCAACAACAGCTTGAGGCTCTCTACACTGCATGTGACAAAGCTCACCATTGTAAATCCTTTTATCCATTTTGTCAGAAGTAGACTACATCAGAAAGAGAGCTAGGCATCAGTTTACTGTCAGGGATTTTTCGTATGACAGTGCCACATCCATCCGTTTAATTGTTTTAGAATTTATCGTTTTGGAATTCCTTTTAAATGTGTATATATACCCTGACATTTAAAAGTCTGGGATCAGTAAGACTTTTGACGTTTTTTAAAGAAGTCTCTGCATTTATTTTATCAAAAATATAGAAAAAAAATATATATATGGAATATACGCAATATGCATTATATGGAATATTGTCGAATATTATTACAATTTAAAATAATGGTCTTCTGTTTTAATACATATTAAATTATAATTTTCAGTAGTCACTACTCCAGTCTTCAGTGTCACATGATCCTTCAGAAATTTCTGATATGCTGATTTATTTATTATCAGGGTTGGAAACTGTGGGCTTAATATTTGGAACCTGTGATACTTTCATCAGGATTCTTTGATGAATAAAATGTTCAAAATAGAAATCTAATAACTTAAAACAACAACAGTGTCTTTACAATCACTTTTTTTTTCAATTTAACACATCCTCGCTGAATAAAAATATTAATTTCTTTCAGAAAAAGAGATAAAAAAATGTACTGAACACAAACTCTTGAATAGTATTGTATATAGTTACAAAAGAGTTCTTAGTTCACTCTTCATCAAAGAATCCTGAAAAATAAACAGAAAGCACAACTGCTTCCCAAATTAAATCAGCATATTATAATTATTTCTGAAGGATCCTGTGAAATCTTACTGATCCCAAACTTATAAATAAAATGACTTTCATAAAGTGACTTTAACAAACATAAAACTCAATTCACAGATGTACAACTGCACAAAACGTTTGTATAATTTGTAAAGTTTACAAGTTTATTGAATTCGAATTTGCAAATCATCATCCATGTGCAAATCACCTTGGACTTGCTGCAGTTAAAGCACAGTGTAAAACATAGCAGTATATGAAGAAACATGAAGAATTTGTCATTATATTTGATGTTTCTCAATTTCCAAATTCAAATCTGCTCATCTGTGTTTGATCTTTAATAATCTTGATTTGATTTTTGATGTAGACCTTGTTTGCATGCTTCAGAATTTTAGAATGTCCTAGCTTAACTTTAGCCTGGAATATTATATGACTTTGCCCAGATTTTTGGCCCAATATGCAGTCTGAAGGGGTCGATTCTAGTTGCTGAAAGTCAGGGACAGCCTGCAAACTTTAGACATTCGGAAATGACAGATTTCACAGAAAATCGTGTATATTTGCTTTCAATGCTGTTAAAGTTTAAGAATTCGAACATTTTAAATTCTGCTATTAGATATTATAACCAAATTTATGCCGTAGAATTTTAGAATGCTTAAAAAATTGGTGTAAAAATGTCAAAACCAACATTTTGTTGCATTTATGATTTACTGAAGCTGCACTGTCCTCTGTTAAACATCAGGAAGAACGAACACTGTTCCAGTTGGACGAGGCCATCGAGGCTCTGGATGCTGCTATTGAGTACAAAAACGAGGCGATCACTCAGAGACAGAGGCAGCTGCGGGCGTCAGGCAGCATGCTCACCCAATGGGAGATGAACCTGATGGCCAAACTCACATACCTGTCCGCCTCTGAAACTAGAGCTCTGCTTTGTAAATACTTTGATAAGGTCAGATGGCATCTTGAGTTTCCTCAAATTATCTGTTTGTGAAGTTATAGGGTGACACTTTAGTGTACTTGTTTGTGGTGGTGATTTTTATTCAAAGAGGTGCGATCCATTATCATTTCAGTTGGCAGATCATCGCTATGCAGCACTGAATCTCTTTTAAACAATATCAACACTTGCACGTCTGTGTTTATCACACGTGACACGTTGTGGTCACATTTACTCTGTTTTGGCAAATGTAGGCAGGGTTTTTAATAATACATGTTTTCTCACATTATTTTCATATTCATGCTGCTTTTTAATATAAGTACTTTTAGCTGATTAACACATTAGGGAAAGGCAAAGACTTGTGTAATTGTGTGATTTTGTAACAGCATGTTTTGTGAGGAGCGCTTTACAAGTAAATTGAAATATTTGTTTATTAACTTGACCTTCTGTTTCAGCTAAGAATGTGACTGTTATAACGCTTTTGTATGTTTTGTAAAGGTCGTGTCTCTTCGTGAGGAGGAGCGCAGGCTGCAGATGGCTCTAGCTGAGCTGGAGCTGAGAGTAGAGGAGCAGCAGAACTTGGTTGGGTGGTTGGAAGCAGCTCTGGAAAGACAGCAGCTCGAAGTAGACCGTAGACTCACCCAGCAGCAGAAGGAACACGAGAGAAACATCCAGCTCCTGCTGCAGCAATGCAGAGGTTGGAGTAATCACTACTGCAGTTTTTTAGGGATAGTTCACCCAAAAATGAAAATTCTGTCAAATATTACTCACCCTAATGTCATTCCAAACCCGTAAGACCTTCGTTCATCTTCAGAACACAAATGAAGGGGCCTTCTGACCCTGCATAGACAGCAATGTAATTACCACTTTCAAGGCCCAGAAAGGTAGCAAGGACATTGTTAAAATAGTCATCAGTAAAATCAGTGGTTCAACTGTAATTTTTATAAAGCTACGAGAATACTTTTTGTGCACAAAGAAAACAAAAATAACAACTTTATTCTTTTCTTCCATGTTAACCTTGTGTTACTCTTGTGAAAACGTGTCCAAGACTGACACGGAAGAGAAGAAATTGTTGAATAAAGTTATTTTTGTTTTCTTTACAAGACATACACTAGTCAAAAGTTTTTGGATGGTAAGATTTTTAATTTTTGCTCACTAAGCCTGCATTTATTTGATCCAAAATACAGCAAAAGCAGTAAAATTGTGGAATATTTGTACTATTTAAAATAACTGCATTTTATTTGAATATATTTTCAAATGTAATTTATTCCTGTGATCAAAGCTACATTTTTAGCATCGTTGTACAGTCTTCAGTGTCACATGATCCTTCAGAAATCATTCTAATATGCTGATTTGCTGTTCACAAAACATTTGTTTTATTATTAGCAATATTTACAACAGTTGAGTCCATTTTATTTTTGAATGAATAGAAAGATCCAAAGATCAGCATTTATCTGACATAAAAGTTTTTGTAACATTTATATACTATACCATACTATACTATACTATACACTATACTGTACTATACACTATACCATTCAAAGGTTTGGAGTCTGTACAATTATTATTACAGAAATAAATACTTTTATTTAGCAGTTAGGGGTGTAACGGTTCACAAAATTCACGGTTCGGTTCGATACGACACAGTGGTGTCACTGTTCGGTACATTTTCGATACAGCAAAAAGAAAGAAATTTGTACACATTTTTTATTTATTAAAACTAACATCATGAAGTATGCATCTCAGATCAGTGGCAGGAGTCAGATTTCATTTATCACATGAAGAGAGTGAGTCAAGCTGACCAGTGAGGTGAGAAAAACAAGAAGTTAACTAAATATTTAGTTTCAAAAAGAAATACAAAAGTGCCTGCTTTAAAAATATTTCAGACTTTTGCTGTTTATCTTAGATGATTTTGGAAGCTTCCACCGTTTGCTGATCTCCAGTGTTTTATATTTAAACTATTTAAACTTTGTGTAAGTAATTTGTCATTTTATATAAGGCCTATAGCCTAAAAGCTAAGCAAATAAGCATTGGTTTGTTAATACATTAATCATTCTATGTTTAATATAACTGAGTTTGCCGTACTGTTTTGTTGTTGTCAATTCAATCAATTGACATGGAATTGGCGCTAATTCAAAAGTGAAACTAAAACAGGTATTTACAAGCTGTTTAAAAGCGAGGAAGAGAAGGAAAATTCTAACGAACTGCCTCACCATCACAACCCTACTGGAGTAGGGCTGTGCCGATATTCGGACGCGAATTATCCTGCCTATCTCGTCAGTAATGCCGGTTCTGTGATTAGTCGTAAATCTCATTCACGTGTTCATTCATACAGCCGCGTTTACTACACGGAGCCGTGGCTCACTGATAAGCTACGCAAATAACGCCTTCATTATCGCAGGCGATACATATCGATAATGCACGCGAAACTAGCTTGTCAGTGAACTACGGCTCTGTGTAGTAAACGCGGCTGTATGAATAAACACGTGAATGAGATATACGACTAAATACAGAACCGGCATTACTGACGAGATACGCATGATATCGCGTCCGAATATTGGCACAGGCCTATAGAGTACAGTGGCACTGAGAACATTATATTTCACACACTGTAAGTTCTTTTATTTTCCAAATGTAATAGGATTAGTACAACGAATCGAATCGTGCGGTCTATAATGCATACCGAACCGAAAGCCTCGTACCGAACGGTTCAATACGAATACGTGTATCCTTCACCCCTATTAGCAATGCTTTAAGTTGATCAAAGGTGATGATAAAGACATTTATAATGTTACAAAGGATTTCTGTTTAAGAAAAATGCTCTTTGTCTGAACTTTGTTGATAAATGATAAAAAAATGAAAAAAATTTACTCAGCTGTTTTCAACATAATAATAATGATAATACATGTTTTTTGAGCAGCAGATCAGAATATTAGAATGATTTCTAAAGGATCATGTGACTGGGGTAATGATGCTAAAAATTTAGCTTTGAAATCACAGGAATAAATTACATTTTTAAATATATTCAAATAGAAAACTGTTATTTTAAATAGTAAAACTATTTCAGAATTGTACTGTTCGCTGCTGTACTTGGGATCAAAATAATGCAGGCTTGGTGAGCAGAAGAGACTTTGTTAAAAACATTACAAATCTTTCTGTTCAGAAGCTTTTGACTGGTAGTGTAGGATTAAAAAT
Organism: Cirrhinus molitorella; assembly: GCA_033026305.1. Taxonomy (NCBI): domain Eukaryota; kingdom Metazoa; phylum Chordata; class Actinopteri; order Cypriniformes; family Cyprinidae; genus Cirrhinus; species Cirrhinus molitorella. The sequence continues at coordinate 9,422,942 of CM065118.1, read as the reverse complement.
GCTTGGTTCATTTTACAGCAGCTTTTTAAACTTTTTGGATTTAAGTTTTGGTTACTTGAGCTTTCAGTGAAGGCACAGAAACCATATTAAATATGTCTTAATTGATTTGTGTTTCAAAGGTTAACCAAAGTCTGAGTAAATAATTATAAAATTTTAATATTTGGGTGAAGTATCCCTTTAAGAACATTCACTAGATTTTCCTTGGTTATAGAACATAGCCAGTGTTACGTAATTCAGTGCAGATTTCTGAACCGCTGGTGTTAAAAATAAGGCAGTATCACCCAAGAATTCACAAATCATTATGAGCATGTAAGGTGAAAGTATTGGCAATTTATTGTGTTTCCAGAGCAAATGGATGAAGGTTTGGCTGGTAGACAGCGGCAGTATGAGGGATTGATCCACAGCCTCAGCAAAGAGCTGAACTTCTGCAAAATAGCCAATCAGGAGCTGAACATCAAACTAAGGGAAATGTGTGGCCCTATAAATCATGCTGGAGAACAAAGAAAAGGTGAGAACAGCTGTTATTCAGTAACAGTTGTATTCAGTGTCTTTGTTCATTTCTATTTTTCATGTTTTTGAGTTACATTTATTTTTTCTTATGTTCATTATATTTCCAGTTATTTTTTCTATGAAAAAGCAGCTTCTAAATTCAATTCTAAGAGTTTTCATAGAGTTTTGTAATGAATAAATAACTTAAAATGCTTGGTTCATCACTTCTTGTACTTTGTATCTTTTTTTTTTTCAGACCTATTATTTTCTGTAAAAAAAAAATTGAGACAGCATAGCTGAGCCTCTTTTGCACTTATTACTATCAAAACTAAAAAAAAAAGCCTAATTAAAGACTAGTTCATATCATTTTTGTATTATATTCAATTCTTCTGAATCAGTATGTGAGGAACACACTGATATCTTGTGTTTAGTTGTGAAATGGTGCCTTGGATGGTTTAATGGATAGTGGTTTGAGGAAAAAACTATTGATTGCCGTGATCACTTGCAATGCATTTAAAAACATGAAGGCAAAAGCTTCATGGAGTAAATAGAACTGGAATTACATTTTTGTCTGAATTTTTGCTTCTGATTTGCCAAGGGCTCCTTTGTTTATGTTTGTTGTTGAATGTTTTATACACCTTTTCTCAGGTCCAAATTGTGACAGTCGGCTTTCAGGTGGGGTCCAGGGCAGACTTACTGAAGATCCTGTGCTTGAAGCAGAGAGAGTTCAGAAGTCAAGAGAAGAAATGCGAGAGCTGGTACATGCCCCTCTTCCACCAACATGGAGGCGTTCTTCACTCCCCACGGAGGACCAGTACAGCATGGAGGAGCTCAGGCAGAGAGCAGCTTGTGAACTGCCAAATAACAGAATAATTCAGCCCGGTATGAATTCCACACACTGGAGCGGGACAGCCTCTCTGCCCCTTACAAGACAGCGGAGAGAATTAAGGAGACTGAGCCTCAACACAGGACCACTTCATTCCAATTCAGCAATAATTGATGTTCGGAGAAATCCAGTGTAGTTTGTACAGTTGGTATCTTTGGTATTATACCAGTAATCCACGGTTTCCAAATTATTGCTAAGGATTATTGATTGTTTATTTGTACTTTGTCATTATCAGTCATCCTTGAAATGTACATTTGATTGATTCGATCACATTTCAAGCACTTTTTTACTCAACTGTTGCAGATTTCTGACACTCTTGGACACATTTTTAATGAATGTAAAAGGGCTTTTCTTTCATAAATAATGAAATAAAAAAAATGCCTTGACAGAAAATAAAAAAAAATCCATAACCAGATCATATTTTATTTAGTAACAAAAAAATAAATAAAACAACATAACTAAGAAGCAAGAATAATATATGAAGAGTTCAGATGCAAAAGCCTCTAAATCCATCTGACGTCTTTCTTAAAAAAAAAAAAAATCTTCTAATTGGGTTGAGGCTGGTATTTTAGTGATTTTGAAGTAAAAGTATTTGATGGATATGTGTCAAGAGCATTCACTCAGTATCATTATCTCATTTTTGACCGAGATGGCTTGTAGGAGGTTTTGCATCTGAACTCTTCATATATACAGTTAAAGTTTACATACACCCTGCAGAATCTGCAAAATGTTAATTATTATAGTAAAATAACAGGGATCATACGAAATGCATGTTATTTTTTATTTAGTACAGACCTGAATAAGATGTTTCACATAAAATGTTTATGTGTAGTCCACAAGAGAAAATAGCTGAATTTATAAAAATGACCCCGTTCAACATACACTTGATTGTTACTACACTGTTGTTACCTGAATGATCCACAGTTTATTTTCTTTAGTAAAAGTTGTCATGAGTCCCTTGTTTGTCCTGAACAGTTAAACTGTCTGCTGTTCTTCAGAAAAATCCTTCAGGTCCCACAAATTCTTTAGTTTTTATGCATATTTGTGTATTTGAACCCTTCCCAACAATGGCTGTATGATTTTGAGATCCATCTTTTCACACTGAGCGACTCATATGCACCTATTACAGAAGGTTCAGACACTCACTGGTGCCTCAGAAGGAAACACGATGCATTAAGAGCCAGGGGTGTAAACTTGATATTAAAAATTATATTTAGGCAAAATAAGAAAAATGTACTTCTCTTATGCCCACCAAGGCTGCGTTTATTAGATCAAATGTACAGTAAAAATGGTAATAAAAAATGGCAATTAAAAAAAAACATTTTCATTTGAATACATCTTAAAATTGTATTTATTTCTTTGAAAGCAAAGCTGAATTTTCAGCATTATTACTCCAGTCTTCAGTGTCTCTTGATTTTTCAGAAATCATTATAATATGCTGATTTGCTGCTCAAGAAACATTTATCAATTTTATCAACAATTTTGCAGCTTAATATTTCAGTAGAAACTGTTTTTTCAAGATTTTCTTTCTAACAGAAAGTTTAAAAGAGCAGCATTTACAGATAAAGTCAAAAGTTTACATAATTATTTAAATAAAATATAAAATAGATTATACAAAATGTTATTTTTTTTTATTTAGTACTGACCTGAATAAGACATTTTAGATAAAATGTTTACATATAGTCCACAAGAGAAAATAATTGTTGAATTCATAAAAATGACCCCGTTCAAAAGTTTACATACACTTGATTCATTCTGTGTTATTACCTGAATGATCCACAGCTGTTTTTCTGTTGTTGTTGTTATATTTTGTTTAGTGATAGTTGTTCATGAGTCCCTTGTTTGTCCTGAACAGTTAAACTGCTTGCTGTTCTTCAGAAAAATTCTTCAGGTCTCACAAATTCTTCGTTTTTTCAGCATTTTTGTGTATTTGAACCCTTTCGCACGGAGCGACTCATATGCACCTTTCGCGCATGCGTCGTGGTAAAAGAACCAAGAAGAAGCACAGCGACGCGGGTTCGCGGCCCGTTCAGACCAGTTATGGAATCCATGGAATGTGACTGTTTGACTTCTTCACCAGAAGTAACGTTTTTTTTTGCTTTTTTGAGGACTAAAAACATTTGACCAACAATATATTTTTCAAGCCATCATCTTGGTGCATTGACAAAATTATGAATAACGCGGTCCTAATCGCACCTTATTTTTCAGGTCAGAAACTAAATTGGTATGCTTTTAATTGTAAACATTTTTTAAATGAATAATAAACATTAATAATTTAACTTTTACTTGCTTACAATAATTATTTATTCATATAAAATCTTAGATTTGCCGTTATTCTGTAACTTTTTTAGTACTTATATATATATATATATATATATTGATATTTTTATATTATTTTATTGATATTTATACAAATATGAATAACGCAGTCCTACTTGACACCTTTTTTACAGTATAAAAACTATATATTATATAAATTATTATAAATATAAATTATCTAATTATATTTTATATAATAGAATTTAATATAAATATATAATATAATATTGTTATATTGTTATATATATTGTTTTATATAATTATATTTTCTGCCTGCCCCTTTTTTATTTTGCGCTGGCCTTTACATTTATATAAAGTTATGAAATGCTTTTTAAAAATAGTGTTTTTACAGATACATATATAATGAGCACACAAATAGGCACAATGACAAAAATGTGAGGGCAAGCCTTTTTATTTGCATAGATTTTTGAAGTCAATAAAACATAGTAAAATACCAAAACAAATGTTCACCACAGTAGTACAAATTATGATAAATAGTAAACAAAAACAAACATCTACCTCAATAGCGAAAATAATAAATAGTAAAACAAAACAAACATTTACCTAAATAGTAAAAATAATAGTAATTAGTAAACCAAAACAAACAACTACCACAGTAGTGAAAATAATAATAAAACAAACATTTACCTCAATAGTGAAAATAATAATAAAGCAAAAGAAACATTTAACTCAGTAGTGAAAATAATAAATAGTTAAACAAAACAAACATTTACTTCAATAGTGAAAATAATAATAAATATTAAACCAAAACAAACATTTACCACATTTTTACACATCAGCCAAAAATAAAAAATAAATAAATAAAAACACACAATGTATAAATAAATAAAATAACAAGGTAAACTTACCATTATATAAATATAAATATGAAACCTCACGTTAAGGTCATGCATTCAAAAGTGTGCTTAGCTAAAGCGTAACGTTACGTTTTGCATCAAAATACGTGACGGTAGAAGCGCATAAGTAAAGCTGCAGTAAACCGTAATGTTACTTTACGTTTACTTTATATTTTTCAAGGTTGGCTAACTATGTATGACGATTTCTTTTTTTTTTTGTCACCTGAACTATTCGCTAGTCTGAGCGACAGTTTATTTATATAAAACAATTACACATATTTGCCATTTCATTTTATTGTCAAAAGACAACTTACTTTGCAAATGTTGATCAGAAGTCGATGAAGATAAATCGATAAAGGTGATCCTCTTCTCCAGCGATGTGCGCGCTGATTGACCACAGCACTGTCTTAACATAGAGGCTAAGTTTATGCAACTGGCCCCAGATGGAATGTGACTGTTTGACTTCTTCACCAGAAGCAGTGGCGGCTCGTCAGGGGAGGCACAGCTTCCCCAAAATTTTGAAGTGAAAATGGGAGATTAATCTTAAATTTAATATTAATAAAATTCACAATTCATCAAGGTCATGTTTCAGAATGTGCATGTTTTTGTTTGTAATTTCATATACAAGTGACTGAAGTTAAAAAAGCACCGCTTTTCTGTCGCAAATGTGCCGAATCTGCTGATGTCATTACAACCGCTTAAGTGATAGAGAAGGGGAGGGGGAGGCCGGGAGAGAGCTGCGCTTTTGTGCCTCCGTTGGTAACAAAAATTAACCAATCACCATCGAGTGTTTACTTTCAGCGCTGAGGAGTGTTGAGAAAGGAAACCTCGCAGGGGAGGCTAGCCTCCTTTCTGGAATATCAGTCATCATAGAGACGTAAATGACGTGATATTAGTCTCCCGCTGCGCTGAAAAAGTACCAAGTACTTATGATGAGTAGCAATATTGAATATTTGATCGCTAAAAGATTACCAAGCTGTCATTAAAACAGTGTATATGTATGTATAAACTGTATAGAAAATGCCTAAGCTGGATATAGGCTACAGCAGTCGCGGCACAGGCAGCTCTCTTTTAACACAGACTTTTATGGATGTTGGCTTTAAGTGATAGGCCAGGTGAGTGAAATTATATTATCCTGTTGTATGTGTGCCGTTTTCTTTACGTTTCTTTACGTTTTGTGACTCAAAGCAACCAAAAAGCCATTTTAATGGGGTTAAGCAAATACTAATAACTTACTAATAGTAACAATCGACAGGGATCGCCAGACCAATAGAATTAGTGTGCCTCCTCTATTTTAAAACCCACGAGACACCAATGACCAGAAGTAACGTTACTTGTTTTTTTTTAAGGACTAAAAACATTTGACCAACAATATATTTTTCAAGCCATCTTCTTGGTGCATTGACAAAATTCTGAATAACGCGGTCCTAATCGCACCTTTTTTTCAGTTCAGAAACTAAATTGGTAACATTTTTTAAATGAATATAAATATTAATAATTTAACTTTTACTTGCTTACAATAATTATTTATTTATATAAAATCTTAGATTTGCCGTTATTCTGTAACTTTTTCAGTACTAATATATATATATTGATATTTTTATATTATTTTATTGATATTTATTTTATACAAATATGAATAACGCAGTCCTACTTGACACCTTTTTTACAGTATAAAAACTATATATTATATAAATTATTATAAATATAAATTATCTAATTATATTTTATATAATATAATTTAATATAAATATATAATATAATATTGTTATATTGTTTTATATATTGTTTTATATAATTATATTTTCTGTATACCATTATATAAATATGGACGATTGGATTACTAAGGAAAATCATGGTAGCAATACGAGCGCCGTTTGACCATAAAAGGCAGGCGCGCTGAGATTCTTGGTTGCAATCGTGGTAGCGATACGAGCGCTGAATGGCCAAAGAATATGATTCTTGGTTGCAATCGTGGTAGCGATGCGAGCGCTGATTGGCCGTTGAATTTGAATCTTGGTTACAGCTTGGAACGTGATTGGCTGTCATAACCAAGAATAACCTCGATTTACAGAGCGACGCGGGTTCGCGGCCCGCTCAGACCAGTTATGGAATCCATGGAATGTGACTGACTTCTTCACCAGAAGTAACGTTACTTGGTTTATTTTGAGGACTAAAAACCTTTGACCAACAATATATTTTTCAAGCCATCTTCTTGGTGCATTGACAAAATTATGAATAACGCGGTCCTAATCGACACCTTTTTTTCAGTTCAGAAACTAAATTGGTATGCTTTTAATTGTAAACATTTTTTAAATGAATAATACACATTTTTGTAATGAATAATTTAACTTTTACTTGCTTACAAAAATAATTCATATAAAATCTTAGATTTGCCGTTATTCTGTAACTTTTTTAGTATTAATATATTTAATATATATATATAATTGATATTTTTATATTATTTTATTGATATTTATTTTCTACAAATATGAATAACGCAGTCCTACTTGACACCTTTTTTACAGTATAGAAACTATATATTATATAAATTATTATAAATATAAATTATCTAATTATATTTTATATAATATAATATTGTTATAACGTTTTATATAATTATATTTTCTGCCTTATTCTGTCTGCCCCTTTTTTATTTTGCGCTGGCCTTTACATTTATATAAAGTTATGAAATGCTTTTTAAAAATAGTGTTTTTACAGATACATATATAATGAGCACACAAATAGGCACAATGACAAAAATGTGAGGGCAAGCCTTTTTATTTGCATAGATTTTTGAAGTCAATAAAACATTTAGAACGGAAGTGCAATTTTGACACATCAATTTAAAATAATAAATAGTAAAATACCAAAACAAATGTTTACCACAGTAGTACAAATTATGATAAATAGTAAACAAAATCAAACATCTACCTCAATAGTGAAAATAATAAATAGTAAAACAAAACAAACATTTACCTAAATAGTAAAAATAATAGTAATTAGTAAACCAAAACAAACAACTACTACAGTAGTGAAAATAATAATAAATAGTAAAGCAAAAGAAACACTTAACTCAGTAGTGAAAATAATAAATAGTTAAACAAAACAAACATTTACTTCAATAGTGAAAATAATAATTCATATTAAACCAAAACAAACATTTACCACAGTAGTGCATTTTTTACACATCGGCCAAATAAATAAATAAATAAATAAATAAAAACACAAGGTATAAATAAATAAAATAACAAGGTAAACTTACCATTATATAAATATACAAAAAAATTGCAATCATGGTAGCGATACGAGCGCTGAATGGCCAAAGAATATGATTCTTGGTTACAATCGTGATAGCGATGCGAGCGCTGATTGGCCATCGAATTCGAATCTTGGTTACAGCTTGGAACGTGATTGGCTGTCATAACCAAGAATAACCTCGATTTACAGAGCGACGCGAGTTCGCGGCCCGCTCAGACGTTACTTGGTTTATTTTGAGGACTAAAAACCTTTGACCAACAATATATTTTTCAAGCCATCTTCTTGGTGCATTGACAAAATTATGAATAACGCGGTCCTAATCGACACCTTTTTTTCAGTTCAGAAACTAAATTGGTATGCTTTTAATTGTAAAAATTTTTTAAATGAATAATACACATTTTTGTAATGAATTTTTGCTTACAATAATTATTTATTCATATAAAATCTTAGATTTGCCGTTATTCTGTAACTTTTTTAGTATTAATATATATATATATATATATATATATATATAATATATATTAATTGATATTTTTATATTATTTTATTGATATTTATTTCATACAAATATGAATAACGCAGTCCTACCTGACACCTTTTTTACAGTATAGAAACTATATATTATATAAATTATTATAAACATCTACCTCAATAGTGAAAATGATAAATAGTAAAAAAAAAAAAAAAAAACATTAAATAGTAAAAATAATAATAAATAATAACCTGGATTTACAGGTGGCAGACGCTCACTAGTGCTCCAGAAGGAGAGCCAGAGATGTATACATGATATTGAAAATGATATTTAGACAAAATAAGAAAAATGTACACAAAAAAAAAACATTTCACTCCTTTGCTCATACTGCATCATGTTTGCTTGTGAAGCATGAGTGAGAAAAGGTAATCGAGCCAGCCAGGAGTCGAACCTAGAATCTTCTGATCCGTAGTCAGACGCGTTATCCATTGCGCCACTGGCCCGTATGCAGGTGGTATGTTAGTAGACGTTTATATACTGTACGTATCTGTATTGTAACCCTTTCATTATTTGAAAGAAGGCCGTAAAACGAAATGTCGTCAGCAGAGATTTGTTAAATAACTATTAACTAAGTTATCATGTTTAGCTTTGTGCTACACAGCGGCTAATGCACAATAGCTGCGAGCATTTTTGCTCATTTTTAATAACAGCGCTGCGTCTAATTTGCACAGGCAAAACAGGCAAAAAAGTTCGTGGTGGTGTGATTGTCTAGGTCTAGGTAAACTGGAACATTTTGACTTAAAACGACTCTTTTGATTAAAACGTTTTGTGTCGAAAGTAAGTGATCTTTTGTCTGTTTGCGCCCTCTTTTGGACCATCTGTGGAAGTGACGCTTAATATTAAGAATATAACTTGCGCCCTCTGTTGATGTGCAAACCTGTTTCTGTAGTTAGCGTTCTATCATTGGTGGTGTGACACGTGATCTGCAGCGTCACCTCGCAGGCCTCGTGGCCTAATGGATAAGGCGTCTGACTTCGGATCAGAAGATTGCAGGTTCGAGTCCTGCCGGGGTCGTAGTTTTAAAGTTTTGAGGATTAAGCCTATCGCAATGTTTGTAATTTACCAGATGTTATTTGTGGGTCAGAAAGACATGAATGGACATTTTATAGGCTACACACTAGATTTAAATGACACTTGGATTTAACCACCAATTTATTTCTGCACATAGTAGGCCAATTACATAACATTACATTTTCAGCATCATTACTCCAGTGTCACATGATCCTTCAGAAATCAATCTAATATGCTGATTTGCTGTTCAAGAAACATTTTTATTTTATTTTATTTATTTATTTAACATTATTATTATTATTCTCAATATTTAAAACATTTGAGTATTTTTTTTTCAGGATTCTTTGATGAATAGAAAGATCAGCATTTATCTGAAATAAAAAGCTTTTGTAACATTATACACTAGTACTGATGAAGACATTTATAATGATACAAATGATGTCTATTTCAGATACACACTGTTCTTCTGAACTTTCCTTTCATCAAAGAAACCTGAAAAAATTCTACTCCGCTGTTTTCAACATAATTTATATTAAAACGGCAAATCAAAATATTAGAAGGATTTCTGAAGGATCATGTGACTGGAGTAATGATGCTAAAATTCAGCTCTGAAATCACAAAAATAAATTATATTTTAAAATATATTAAATTGAAAACAGTTCTTTTAAATGGTAAAAATATTTCTGAATTTTACTGTTTTGATGTAGTTTGGATCAAATAAATCCAGGTTTGGTGAGCAAAAGAGAATTTAAAAAAGTAAAAAAAAAAAAACTTGACTGGTATTTTACATTGTTCAGCTGTGAAAATCAATGCAAAGGGTTTGACTTTAGATTTATTTACAGGTAATCTAAATATAATGATGATATATGTAATGATATATACAACAAATAATATAATAATGAGTAGATATATATAATGATAATATAAATATATTAGAATTTATTATTAATTTATTATATAAATAATATAAATGTTTACCTACATAACCACCAGGTGGCGGAATGACATAACATATTAAGATTTTCTCCTCTAGACCGCTAAAGAATGTAATATCTTTGTGAATTTCACTCACTTTGATGTTTTTCTCTCAGAAAGTTGGTTTTAAAATAGTGTTCGAAAACAGAAGAAACATATTTCGATTTGAAAGTCTACAGATATGTTTTGTACATACATATTCTAAGTATTCTGTATTCAGATATGTTGGGGAATCAAAACAGTTTTACCAGAAAAGCAACGAAACGAGTTATTACGGATAGAAAGTTTTTGATAAAATTAAAAAATATACAATGAGGCCATTTAGAGCTTATTTAGGGCTACTTGTTATTAGTGATAACTAATCAACATACATTCATTTAGCATGCTTTGGGGTTTGGCTGATAAACGATTATCTTCAGAGTGTCGGCAAAAGTTGTATTTTATTCATTTTGCCATTAATGAGCACATTTAATCTGTAACCACATAAAGGGAATAATATAACACACGAGCCAAAGAAATATTGGCATAAATGAATGACAATGAAACATTTTACAAATGTGTGAAATCGACCTTTAATCGCAAAAAAATAAAAATAAAAAAATGAGAAAACGTAGATTGTATTTGTCTGCTTTGGCTCTTTGTTTACACTTCCTTTGTACATTTATGATAGAAACTGTAGGCAATTAAATAGGCTATACTTTTTTACAAACAAATTCTCTAAATCATTGCAAATTAATGATGATTAGTGATTACTGCGCCGTCTGAATAAGCGTAATTTGACATTAAAATGTAAGCAAAAATAATAACATTAAACCCAGCAATAGATATAGGCTAACTACATAATAGCCTATATATGGCTGTAGAATACGCACTTGTAAGATTAGATTGTAGCCTATTAAATAAAATGTATCGTTTGATATCGTTTTCTTCGACCAGATGGTAAAATAAATTTGTGTACTTCTATATTTGTTGCAGCATGATGAAATGATAGCTCTGTATTCTACACTAAAAAAATGGTAACATCACCACATAGTGACAGTTGAATGCTGCATCGTAAGTATCTTGAGACTTTCATTCTATATCTTTAGACTTCAAAACACGGAAAATAGGACTGTCTACATAGAACTTACACAATTTTATAAATGCTTTGAAACCAACACTATTTGTATTTATTTAGACAGAAACGTGTAGTATAAAGCATCCGAATAGAAAACTCACCGCCAGGGGTCGCTGACGTCAAGACTGTAGTTTGCACACGTTACGTGTCTAAAATTAAGCATTGGCAAATTAGGCTAAAGACCTTGCAACGCTTTACATTAGTGCACATATCATATGCTAATATATGCAATTAGCTACAGCATTAAGGACAGTAATAGGTTTTTACCAATCTTAAATATTAAGAACATGTATCAGGTAGCACTTGTGTAGGCTAATGTAACATGCAGACTGTGGTGTAAAATTGAATGATCATCAGAGACTGGGTATTTTTAGCTATTCTCATTAATGCTGTTTGCAATCTGAAGATGCCACAAAAACCTTGAGAAAGAAATGCGCTCTTCTGATAACACTGAAGGTTCATTGTCCGGTTAAAGTCGCGTTTAGTGCTCTACAGGTTCAGATCAACAAAGTGCTGTAACAGCGGTATGTCTAAACACTCCCAGCTGCAGGGCACAGGACATCTCGGTCAACAGTCACAGGACATTAATTTAACCCAAGTGACCTTTGTGAATGAAGAGAGTGGACTCTTCACTTAAACACACTTCATTACGCGTGTAGGGGTCAAGAAAATAACAGCATTTAGTCTCCATCCGCTGTCGGGAAGGACATTCTACCTGCAGCCCTATAAAATGCTCACATGCATTTTTCATTTAGGCTACTGATTCATTTTAAGTAGAAAATTATCCAAGTATGTGTGCGGGCGCGTATCCGTGTTATAACGTTATTGTAATAGGCTATATGTGACCCTGGGCCACAAAACCAGTCTTAAGTCGCACGGGTATATTTGTAGCAATAGCCAAAAATACATTGTATGGGCCAAATTGATCGATTTTTTTCTTATATGCCGAAAAAGTGACGATGTTCCTTGAAGATATTTTGTACATTTAATTCCGTAAATATATCAAAACTTGATTTTTGATTAGTAATAGCCTATGCATTGCTAAGAACTTAATTTCGACTACTATAAAAGGCGATTTTTTTTTTTTGCTCCATCAGATTTCAGATTTTCAAACAGCATCACGAACAAATATTGTCCTATCCTAACAAACCATACATCAATGGAAAGCTTATTTCTTTTATCAATGTAATGTAGTGTGGTACAGGGTCACATATTATGTGAAGACTGATTTTAAATTCCCTTTAAAAAATGACATTGTAAGAGTCATGCAAAAACAAGTAGTAGTAGTAGTAGTAGTAATTGCTAGGCTACAGTAAACATTGATGTTCAGAATGTTATATTGTGTACAGACAGTAAATAAATAATTTTAAATGATTAATTTTAATGCGTAAAGGGAATATAGATTGTAGTTGGCTAATCAGAGCAAACGGATGCAGTGGATTTTAATAATTAGTTATTTATAGCTTACCAGTTTTCAACTGAATCCTAAATGCGCCTTAAATTTTTATTCCTGCCTTTCTATGTTTCTTTTAAACTATTAATTTTTAACTATATATTGAATTAAGACTAAATAAACTGTCTGTAGCCATACAGTAGCTAAACTTTGTAAAAAAAAATTGTAAAACACTGTAACATGCAACATTAAGAAATTGTACTTTTTTGACGTATTCTGATACACGTTTGAATAAAATGCAACAGTGGCCATCAGAGACCAAGAACAAACAAAAAAAGAAGGAAAACGGGAAATCCTAACATCTGTCCTTTTCCCTTTAAAAAAATAAAAAATCAATAAAATAATGTTGTCCCGTTTATTAAAATGCATATGGTTATCAGATATTTTTAAACCTTGATTGTACTTACACTCTTGTATTTTGTGTTTTCCTTTTAGACCCAGAATCAGCTTTATTGGACTACAAGGATTTTATCATCAGTTCCAGTCGCTCCAGCAGGCTACTTGGAAACAAATAGGCACTTGAAAACATAGTAACATTTTGTATTCACATAAAGACAAACGTAGTGATGTAAAGGTATGTGCAAAATTTAAATGATAAATGCATAAAGCCTTCCCACTTTTACACATTTTACATTTAATAAACCTCTTATTCGTTTTAAAAAGCAAACATTTTAAGTCTGTTGAAACTACAGGCATAACTTAATTCATTTTAGGTTACTATAGGAACTCTGCAACCTATAGGCGACACTCTGTCGCGCGCGCACTCGGCAAAGCATGGAAAGCGCGCGTGCGAGAGAGAGAAAAAGGGGGAGATTGTGATTGGCCGCTCGGCAGCCTGCTGCTGGAGTGACGTCACTGCAGGAGAGAACTGCCAGAGGAGGATGCATTTAGTCAGAAACTAGACTCTCTCAAGCTGGAGAGAGAGAACATCACATCCACACAGCGCGGGAGGGAAGGCAACGAGACAATCGCATGCGTGGTGTCACAAAGTAAACCTCGCGTCTCCTTGCATCGTCCATGCATGAACACTGTAAGCATGCTTTTCAAGGGAGGAATTCCCCATCTTGGAAATTAAACTGCCCGTTCAGTTGTCTGGATGCCTGAGACGCGACATTCGATGGCTGAATACTCAAGGACTGCGAGTTCTGAATGGAAAACGCGTCGCTGAAGAGATGCACTGAAGAGTTTGGCTTTTGGCTAGATGCTTCTGCGCTGCTCAGAGATTTCAGCGTCATGTTCTTGAACGCAAGACGCACGGGAACCTCTATTTGTCCCCGACACACGGCCACTCGTAGCTTACTTTCTGACAGAGAGGAATATGCACGTCAGTTGTTAAAAGTAAGCGTTTTAAATTATCTCAGTTATTTCTGGGTACTCTTGTGCATTTATATTTTTAAACATTAGCACAGCTTGAATCACTGAACTGTTTTGGTCACGATAACTCTTAGCAACTTAGTAGTCTGTAAGTTGATTTGAATGCATATTTGTAAAAATGCAAGATCGTAACGTTTTACGTGAATCGCTTTTAACTGACCCCATGTGACAGACAAGGCCATGTTGAGTGGTAAGTGCATGTGGCCTTCTGTACTTTGTACACTCTCAGCAGGTGCATCTGGAACATTTTCATGAAATATGTGCCGTTTGAATCTTAAAGAGTAATATGAATAGGCGACATAGTAACTACAAAACCTAAGAAGCCATTTTAGAATCATTTTGGATTATATACTGTGTACTACTTGTATGCTTGCAGTGATGTTGTCCTTTAATAACTTTATTTTGAAGTTAGTCATTTTGATTTAGTAAGGCATGTTTTTGCACTATATATTTATAAATACAAATAGCTCTCTATATATTTTGCCTATAATGCATGCTTACATATTTATAATACAATACAATATGCATATACTGGGTGAAAAAGCGTGATAATTTGCGTCATTCAGAAACAACAAATGCAATTAACAATAGATTTAACCATATGACGTCACATTAACGTGAGGGGAAACGTGGGTTCAGTAGACACGTTTGAACACAGTCGAGAAACGGCTTCATAGTTTGTAAAGAAATATTTTTCACATGCGCCCTTGTTAAATAAAAATAAATCGAACTAGCTATTTTGGGTCTTATTTCTTCATTGCATGATTTGGAGGGAAAAAAGTAAGATGTAAGCTGTTGGCTAAAAGGCCTTACATGCAGTTTTCGGAATTATAATTCAAAAGATGAAGATGAAACGATACATGGTGATGTACGCATGTGGAGATGTGATGACTGTCTGATTGTCGTGGCATAACGAGCCAAATTAAATGGTTAGACCTCGTCATTTTCTAAGGATTATTACTGACCAGAAGGGATAAAACCCTGTTTAAATCGGGTTGGTGAATGGAAGCCCTGACAATAACTCCAAAAGCTCAATTTGAGACCGCAACTTCAGGCCTAGACTATTGTGGATTATGTCTTCACCACGTGGAGGTCTGGAGGACCTCATAAGTCCATTCAACACTTGACTTGTTAACAGTGTTTACAGGTCTATAAAAAGAGTGTGTAATTTGAGTGTAATTTATTTATTGCGCATTAACCCTGTTTTCGTTTATCAGGTCAACTTTATGAGATGTTCCACATTTAAGCAAAAACGTGTTGACAGGAGGTAGTTGCTATCTTTGGTTATCTAGCTGTATGAGTGTTTATCTGCCTTCATAAAGCTAGATAACCGAAAGTAGAAACGTCCTCCTTAACTGCATAGTGGACAAGTTGGGAAGCAATGATCGCAGGGAACTGCATGAGGTAAGCAGGCCCTCTGCCTTGTGTGAGTCATACAGCAAATTTGAATCGCTGCAATGTATAGTAATATGACTGTGTGTGTATAGGTCATAAGTAATGTTTCAGGCTTGGTCATTTCAAATCCACTTTCGGACAGGTGCACGTTTGGGGGCACATTCACTACCGAAACAATTTCAAACGTACTAAAAAATGAAAAAGGACTATTACCATATAAAAGCTACAATTTACACTTTCATTATTTTTTCCTAAATAATTTTTGATAATAACTCAGCTGTTTAGTTATAATTTGACTTCAATTCAGTCAGTGTTGGTTTTGAAGTCAAAGTTGTGGTTTAGTCAGAAAAATAATTAAAAAGCAAAGAAGAAAAAAAAAGAAAAGCCAAAGAAAACATACAGGTAAAATATTTTAAACTGAAAAAATATTTTAACGAGAAAATTGACAACATAAACGATTTTTTAGGCTATAGGCTAACTTTCATTACAATGGAGTTAGTAGTGTATGAGTATTTTTGCGGCTTGTTTATAATAATAAAGTTTATAAACTTCTTAGCTAGTTCCCAAACTCTGCCTGCTTCAAACCATCCGATATCTTTACCTCAACCAGGCGAACTTATTGCCGCTGTTACGCCTGCTTTTATTCAGCACCTGACGCGCAAACGAGGCCTGCATTTAATCGTGTTCTGGATCTCATAAGTGGAGCTCGATCATGGTTTGATCTTGATTTTTACAACTAGTTGATCACTAATTGATGATAAATCAGCGCGTAAGTGGCGTGTTGAAAATCTCTTCTCTCAGCACTCACACAGTGACAATTAAGGATGACTGAGATGATGAAAAGGTGAAATCTTTTTGTCACATGTCTACAAAATGGCTTCCTTCGTGTTTGTGTTCATTTAGCGACAAAAGGGCTTTAAAATATTTTTTGGTTGCATTTTAAATCACCAAAGGATTTCGGACTTTTGAAACTTTCTCTAGACGCTTGGCCTATTAGACATTAAGCCCCACATATCCTTAAAATGTGAGAACTTGTAAATTATAAAAGATGCGCATTTAATTGTCTCCCGCTGTCTTTTTTATATATATATACAAATTGCATTTTAATGCATCTTTAAACAATCTTGATATTCTAAAAAAATGAACGTGACGTCACTGACCCACTCACAGTAACACCTATTAGGCGATGACGTCATACTGAAGCAGCTTCATTATGATTGGCCATATTAATCTGGCTATACACATCAAAGATGAAGACACGAGGCGGAAACTAGTGCGCAATATAGGCTCCTTTTTTTTTTATCCCTGTGGCTTTTTAGTGACGTAAGACGTAATTGTGAGACACCAAACCTATACTACTGTAAAAATGATTTAAAAACAATTAATAAATATTAGTTGAAAATGTTTAGAGTTCAAAATCATTAGCGGTGTAAGCGTTTTTGGAGCTTCGCGTCACGCAGAGAAACACACACACACACACACACACTAGCCTGTATGTTACGATGTTCTTCAATAAAGCATAGGCTAAATTAAAATATTTAGGCCTGTAATGATACAATATTAGAAATTAGAAAATAAACTAAATGAAATTCCTAAAGCAAACACGAAAAAAATCCAATGGCGTGTGTGCTTAAAAACTAGGCTAATTTAAATTGAATTCGACTTAATAGATTGCCTGACTTGTTAGTTTTTGTTTTACTGCTGTATGGATAGTAATAATTGCATAAACGAAATACACAAGATGCATGCTTCTATTTTTCAGTGACAGAAAGAAAGGTTACATAAGCTTACAAATATAAGAACAGGGGGGTAAACAGGTAAACAGAGTGACAGTTAAACTAAATGAAGAGAAGAGGAAATAATGTTGATAATTAACTTGACGTGAAAAAAAGCAACTAACAAAGAAAAAAGTTTCATGAGCGGATGAGGTGGATTTTACATTTCCTAAATTTTCCAATCTTAAAAAAAAATTAAATAAAATAGTCATTTCACATGCCAAGTGTGATTTAAGGTGCAAATTAGAACTTGCTTGAGCTTTTTAGTTCACTGTTCATTACCTGGCTGTTTGTAAATGTTATCAATAATTTAAATAATTTAAAACTAAAATATTCTGATTATTGTCTAATCCTGATGTCTTTTATTACTTCAATTTACTGTAGCTTCTCAAAGTGCAGTGTCTTTGTGAGAGACCAGAGGACTGGAGCTAAGGGGAAAAACGCCATCTGGTAAGTGCAATCAGAGCGTATTACAATGCAACATTGTAATTAGAACAATTAGTTGTAGAGTTAATCTGATTCAAACACACAGTAAATCATAAAGTATATGTTAATGAATGCATGCACTTGAAAGGAGCCAAATGCAAATAGTAATCTCCAATCAAGTCCAAAACACTATATGCATGCCATGAATCTTTCATCATAAAATCTATATATCTGTTTCTCTGCCTCTCTCACCATAAATACATGCATATTCATAAAAAGCATTCTTTTTGTTGGTTACGTGACCTAGTTCTTTGAGAATGTTTTCCTGTTTTTGCGTATTCCTTCAATCTAACCACCAATTGCATATGTATAAGACACTAATATAAGTTTCACATTTGTACCAGGCAAAAACAATTGCTTTACAGTAAAGTACATATCATAATCATAAAGGAATTTTTAATTATTCTGTAGATAAATGTTGTATAACAGGCAGATGTTGTGCAATTCACACACAATATTATCAAATGAATAAGAACAAGGCTCGCTATGGCTGTTAAACATAAAACAGCATCATTATTTCAAGAAATATCCCTCAAAGCATTAGGCATGACCTGTGTAAAAAGAAGGAAAATAAATCTAAATTACAATATATTTCAACATGCCTGAGAATCTGCGGTTAGTATGACTGCAGGACATTAGGCCAAAGGCTTGAATGCGATAAATGATCGGCGAGAGGAAATTATATGTCCGTCTCCATCTCGATAATGATAAGAATGTATGGGCCACTATCACATTGCATATTACTTTATGTAAAATTAATGTGAGCAAAGAAATTCTGTCATCATTCATTAACAATGATCTTTTCCAGCTAAACTGGTTACCTAGCACAATTGAATAAGGGTTATTCAATGAAATTATGGGTGGACAGTAATTGATGTGGGCTGATTCAGTATACCTTCACAGTGACCAATCGCACAGCTGGCTATGAGAACACAAAAGCCGGACGTTCATGCCTTCGCACGGTTCGTGTTGAGCTAACGCGCAACTATTTACATTACTAATACCAGGATCGTCTGAATATGCAGTTACTTAGCATGACACGAACAAGAAATTATAGTCGCCTGATATCGTTTATTTTATCCCAAGAAATAATATATAGCAGTTGCCATGACATCTGCTTTGGCAGTGATAAAGGGGGCTTTTTGTCCTTTATTTTCTTGTTTCCCCTTAGCAACTGCCAGCCATTTACACTGCCTTTTTGGAGCAAGAGGGAGAGAGGAAAAAATGGTGCAATTGTCCAAATGAAAGAAAAGAAAAATAATAGTCAACCCTCATCCTTCTTCTACCAGCTCCCCTCCCTTCTTCGTCAACGGAAGCATTTAGTGCCATCTGTGCCCCCGGAGAAAAGAGGAAAAAAAGAAAGGAGTGAGACTCTACATCCCAAGTGCCAATGGGGACAAAGAGGCTGCCAGTTGCCACGGACCACCAGATGCTGGGAGACTGCAAGTCTGAATGAGGGGTGTGCTTTCAGGAAGCCATCTTGATGGAGAAACTGGCTGCTGCTCCCTAAAATGGCTGTGTTGGCATGAGGTAAGCTGCATCGTTGCCTATATCAGACTAGCTGCCACGTTATTTGAGCTCCACCAGGTCATTTCAAACGTAAAGCAAACGAATTGGGCCAATGGCTGCACAAAACGCCTCTAGAAAACACGTTTTGCGGTTGCTTTTTTGTCGGCGTGAGATTAGGCCCAAATCGCTTTCTTTAAAGAGAGCTATCACGCTCTCATCTTTCCTGACTAATTAGAAAATATCCCCGTTATCTATATGCACACACTCAGATATGCACAAAGCCTTTCTGATTAGCAGCGAGCTTTGAACGCAAATGAATCCCTCCTGCTGCTGTATACATATTTTCCATAAAAGCAGCTATTAATTTGCGGTCTTACACATTAATTGAGTGGAGGTTGCGCTATGTGTTTGCACGAAAGGACAACCGTCCAACAAAATCCAGAGTTCATCGACGACACAGAAATGACCACAGAAGATTTTTAGATGAAACCAAAAAGCGAGAGCCGCTTGAACTCACTCGAGAGACTAAGTTAATTGACATACGGCATCCTCTTGACCAAAGCAACAGAGTCAACCTGGACTGAAGAGCACTTTTGTTTCTGCTGCTTAATGAAACAGCAAATTACTGGCACAAAGGTGCCAAGTGCTCCTCACCAGCTTACAATAGCACGCACGCTGCCCTGCCCAACTTTAATGTTAGAAAAGAGGTCTGCAGGCTCTCACACTGTGCCGTATTTTTAATGATGTTTGGTGCCTTTTAAAATAGCCACAGTTTGTATCATTAGCTGGACAAGAGGCGAGAGGTGCAAAACATCACATCGCTCGCTCGCTCGCTTCACTAGGATGTTACGTGGTAAACGGAAATGTACGCAGGCCGCCTGCTTGCAGAGAGCTGCGTGTTATGTCATTGAAATGGATGGAAGACACTGAAATGCACTTCACAAAGGTGACTGGTTGCGTCATAATGGTTAGCTGGTGATACGCAGAGCTGTGCTGGTGTGTTCATCGCAGAAAATTATTCAAATAGGTGGAACACAGGCATTCTGAAACATATTTGCTCTAGGATGACAAATTTGCTTTGCTTTTGTACTGTAACCAAAACAACACAAACGAACCGAGCGTAAATATTCAAAATACATCGAAATGTATTGAAATGCGAAGACGAGACAAATGATGCGTCATCTACTGAATATTTAAAGCCACCGAATCCTCCTCGTAATAACAGAAAGCCGTTTTTGCATACTTACTGAGCGTGGAAACCCTGTGTGCCTAAAAGACCTCGTTGTCCACAAATGAGCATTTTTAAAAAGACTGACATTTTATCCTAAAAGAGGAGGCTTGGCAGAATAGCCCAGCAAAAAAGACGCGTAAAAAAGATCACTGATGTACGGAAGGTGCCCGTGGAGCTTACAAATAAAGGAAACAATGATGCAAGCGCCTCTGTTAATGAAAAAGACCAGACAAGCTCTGCATATTAACATAATTGCATAGGAACAAGCAGAGAGGACTGAGCCCCCAATTAAAGGCACAGCGGCGCTTTAGCAACGGCACGTGGCACCGTTCTATATTTTGAATGTTTACATTCAAATCTGAATTCCGATTTTTGAATTTCAAAGCAAAAAAGGACTTTGATGTTGCTGTTGTGCTTGTGTTCTATCTGCTTTTTTCCTAGCAGAGAATTAGCCACGCATTCTAGAAATTTCCAGGGATAAACACATACACAAACGCACAGTGAAAAATGTGTCCATTCTGAATTCAAAATATTGTTTTTGCAACCTTTATTTAGCTTTCACAGTTTTGCATATGAGAGGCAATAACAATCATGCTCATATTTTTAAAAGAAACAGCCAGAGGCTGAATAATTTAGGATGTAAAAAATAAGATTATACTACAACACAAAGCTACAGATTTTTGATTTAAGACAGCACATTTGTCTCAATAGATGTTGTTATATTATTAATATATGTAAATGGTTTCTCCATCTACATTCAGGAAAAAAAGACAGGTTTTTCAAAACTCAGGATCTCTATTTACGACCAAACACTCAGGATACATTTTAAACTCGTCCTTGGACAAAATAGTAGCCTGAAAATGAGAGGCTGTACCTTTAATAGAGAATTTCTAATTAGGCTGTGTATCTTGCTGTGAGGGGGAGGGGTTTCCTCCCTCTGCATCTCTCAGGGTTTTATGTAAAAGACCTTCAGTGCTTAAATATCTCACATAGGGACACAAAATTCATTTTATACCCTTGAACAGAGAATCTAATGCAATACTGTTACACAACAACAACACTGCATTTACCCAAATTGCGCATATAGGCATCACAAGCATAGATGGTTTAACAGCAAACGTTAACAGTGTTTACAAATGTATAGAAGCAAGAATAAATGTTCACGTTTGCATTTTGTGCGTTCGTGTTGTGTGTGTGAATATAAGCGGTCGAGCAGGGGGAGTGGATGCTTGTCAGAGCATAATGTGACTGCTGCAGAGCAGTGGCTGAAAAGTGTTAATTATGCCGCTTGGCACGGTGCCAAACCCATACCAGATTTTTCCAGTTTTCAATATGCAAATCATGCACTGAACTGTGTATTGTTTTTGTGGTTTACCAGTTCTTTGTGTTTTCAGTCAAACAGAATGCACACGAGTATGAGTCTGAAAAGCAAAATATTTTTTTGCTTTCTGCATCAGAGCTAGAGAATAATGCACGGTGGTGCTGTGAAATAATTCCAGTCTAAATTCATACAAGAAAAAAATAATAAAATCCTTAGCACATTTGGATTACAGTCTATAGCTCTCTCACTGGTTCAATGTAATGTGCTTTATGGAGTGGCATGTGTGGTTTTTAGGCAGGACTGTGATTATATTTTTTCATGGACTGAAAAGGGCAATTCCTTGAAATGTCTCCCAAGGTGTCTGGCACAATAATCACTTCAACACAAGGTCATTTGCATCTGTGTGTATGATGAAAAATGTGTTTTCGTGTCTGTGTGCAAGAAAGTCAATCAGCTTCAAAGTGTTTTTTTGCACAACTTCTCCTACATCAATAGCAATACCATAAATGATGATTTGTGATAAATAAGGAGCAAATCGTCAGCCGTTGGCTCTGTGTTGGTAAACAGTTTGATAGTGCCCACATTATTATTCCAGACCCCTCTCCTCTTCTACAATGGCAGCATTGTACGGCGAGCACTTGACGTGGGTCCGCGGTCCCCCCTGTTTCCCACCATTGTCTGTATGGATGGAGTGCCAGAGACAGTGGAGGGTAATAAGCTGAGAAAGATGCTCAGGCCCAGACAGAGCCAGATGCCTAAATTAGCACCCAAACCCTAAGAGACTATCCTCAGGGAACGGCTGAGGATGGGGCTTTATTTCTCTGGCTGCGTTGAGAATGTGTTGTTAGCAGCATTGTATGCTTGTGCGGTCAGGAATAGCGTGAGCATTTGAACAATCATGTGTGCTCGCGCAGTGCATGCACTCGTCCCTGTGACGTAATTTTGCAGTGCCTGCTGGAGTTTTTATCAAGTTTTAAAATAGTGTGTGCACTTTAATTATTTTTATCCAAAGCGACTTGAATGTAATGCATTTGATATCATGCATGATTTACACTGCAAAGTATTTAGGAATAATAAAGTTCTGTGTGTATATTAATGCACTGTGTATGTAAAATCTCAAACAATTCGAGTTGAACTTGAAGGACAGTTTGTTCCTCTCCCCCTTCTGCTAGGGCACAGCAGTTGGGCAAGCAATTAATTAAAGCTCCATTACAATATATTACCCAGTAAAATGGAGGCAGTGATACAGAAAACCACAGAGAAAGTTTGCGCTGGGACGGCGACAGTATTTCACAGCGAGCAAAAGCGAATCACAAAGAAAGGAGGAATTATTTATGCTAAATAAAATAGAAAAAAAGCAGTTGGATGCAGTGAGGAGGGGAAAGAAAGTATTGCAGGAGAGTTGGAGGACTTGCATACAAAGCCATCGAGGACACTGTGGACTGAGGTTTTCTGTTTTCAACAGCAGCGTGGCGGGAAAAATAGGGTGAGATAAACAATTGACGTTAATAAATACACTGATGAACAATGAAATATCGAGGAAATGTGTGTTTGGCGGAGAATAGAGGAGGTGGGGGAGGGCTTTTACTGTCTGGCTCAGTCTGTGGCCCCATGTGGCAGTTGCTGCAGCTGGCATGTTAATATCAAAGGCCTATGGGAGGCGGCTATCTGGGAATATTTGTCTGGCATACTAACAGTTTTCTCCCTGTCATATGTCATCTTTATGTCCAGTGTTATAGGGCTTCACATATTTATTTCTAAAAGCCAGCTCTGTGAGATTTCATTTCATGCTCTTGTGATAAAAACTTAGTGCCAGATTAGATTTGGAAACATCTATGACTGCAGGGTGAATGGAGGCTGCTATTGCTTTCTGAGAAACTTCACACTTGTATGTCGTATATAGAAGTCACTTTTAATGCATGCTTTACCGAAGATGTCTCTCGAGGACAAGTTGAGAATGAATAGTGTTAATGAAGACACTTAACAAGGACGAGTTACGAATGGCTTTCATCGCTGATCATAACTAAGAAATGCACAGTGGCGAGAAATGGCTCAGAAGCATCTCTTGGGTTCGTGTTAAAGAGCATTGTGTGTTTTACGGTAAAATTCCCCTTGGACACCTCAGCTGTCGATCTCGTCTTAATCTCGGGATAAACGCGATTATCCCACGAAGGGTTGTTCTCAGCTTTGTATCAGCTACGGGGGAGCTTTGAAAACGTTTCCCCCACCTTTTTCTCCCCCTCCAAGGACGAGTGGCCATGAAAAGCCTGGGATTGGGATTCCCGAGCAGGACTCTGGCTGGAATAACAGGCTGCAAAAAGAACCACAGTCAGCAGAGTGGTAGAGCTAAATTGAACTATTAGACGCAGGTAATCCTAAACACAATGGAGATGTTAGGATCACAAAACTATACCTTTAATCCAGATCGTGAACTTGAGAGTTCATCGTGAAATACAAATTCTGTCATTGTTTACTCACCCTCATGTTTCTCCAAACCTGTATGAGTTTCTCTTTTGTGTGCAACAGAAAAGAAAGAAAGATTGCCTTTCAAAATATATCTTTTTGTGTGTGCTCAACATAAAAAAAGAAAGTCATACAGGTTTGAAACAACATGAGGGTGATTTAAAAGCTAAATTTAATTTTTGGCTCTTTAAGTGTGCTTTAGTAGAAGTACCCCCATGTGACTTCAAATCTGTTTCGTTGACAAATGCACTTTTTGTTCCTTATTATTCAGGTCTATGCCATTCAAATCATCATTTCTGTATTGTATTGAGGGCGTAACCTTGGAAAAATTAGGTCACTTTGGAAACCAGTTCTTTTAAAGTCTTTCCTTTTGTTGATAACAATGCAGAGTGCTAAAGATGAAGTTGAAGTGACCTGACTAGAGTTGCATTGAAAAGTTCTGCCAATGTAATTTGCAATAAAGCAAAAAAATGAAAGTGACGCTAGGTCTACTCTGCAAATCCTTAAAGCACTCACAGGAACATCAGTAGCTGTATCCTGGAGGATGCTAGAGCAAAGGGCAGGACTAGGAATTCAAAAACAGGAGAGTGGAGACCAGGGAACACTTAAACCTCCATCATGGCCTCACCATTATAAAAGACCTTGAGATATAATTATCCTCACTTTGTAGCTTAGCTTCGCTTTTTGCCCACTTTACATCCTAATGAGGAGAATTACCATCACTTTTAACATGTAAATAGAAAGGAAATATACATTGTTAAAACATCATAGTTATTTTTTTTTTCACAAACATTGTTTAATAAGAAAAATGTTGTGGTCCAAACAACATTAGACCTCTTTGACTTTCAATGTATGGACAATTATTTATTTATTTTTTTGTTTTGTTTTTGTGTTCACGAGGGTGAGTAAATGACAGAATTTACATGTTTTATTACGTTTTCATTTAAATTTTTGGTGTTTTTAGTTTTAGTTTTATTTTAGTGCTTCTGCATAAACTAAATGAAAATGAGAAATGTTAGCAATCAACTGAATTAAAATAAGATAATATAGACAATTATTATTATTGTTTATATTATCAGGTTATTATTGACTAAAACTAGAACCATTAAATACATTTGTATTACTTGAAAGAAAACAAACATTTGTAAGGCTTTTCATATATATAATTGTTTTGTTTTATTTCAAATAATGAACATCCTCTTTATGGTTTTAGTTTTGGTTAGCTATAATCACCCTCTCTGGTGCATATGCAAATATTGTATAAGGACGTGCGATCCTCATTAATGCTATCAGAGTCAAGTTCAAGTTCATTGCCTGTGGGAGTCCCAGCCAGACTGGGAACTTCTTCATCCACCCCTGTGAACCAGCTCACCCCTTGTAACCCACACCCTATCTGCCCCGTCCCCCCCACCCCTGTGGTTTTGGTGGCAGGCTGGAGGGGGCTCTCCACTCTGTGCCGTTGCTAAGGGAGCGAGAGCTGGCTGGCCCAGCAATGCGCTGGTGAAAAGGCCTGCCTGTCAAAGTGTCTGAGGGAAGTCAGGCTGGTTGGCTCGCCCCTCCGTATACACACACTCTTATATATATACAGCCTGCAAGTGTGTGTGTGTGTTCCAGACCCTGGGAATGGCAGCAAGCACTTTATATTCATCAGCTCCCCCCCCCCCCCCCCCCTTGTCGCAGTGACTTTGGTAAACAGCCCCCCTCCTTCCTAAAATGTCTAGTCTACTTCCATCCCATAATCCTGCTCATTGCAACTCCTCTATGAACAAAATTTGTGGCTATTGGTAAAAATGACTGGGCCTTTAGGTTCTACTGTGTTTCCTCTCTTAGTAAAAAAAAAAAAACAAAAACAAAAGATAACTGGAATGTTTTACAGGAATTTTATTTTTTTCTGCTTCAAAATTTCATATTTAATTCAGTACGTTACATTATTTTTTGTGAGATTAACTAGCAATGAAAGTAAAGCAGTACTTTTATACCATTTTGTGTTTCATTCTTAAAAATAAAGGTCCTTTTTTGCCTTTGTTGGTTCCATGAAGAACCTTTAACATCCATGGGACCTTTCAATTATACAAAAGGTTTTTTATAGAGGAAAAGTGTTCTTTAGATTCTTAAAATGTTCTTCACCCTAAGAAGAATAGTTCTTTTTAAGAACTGTTTACTGAAAGGTTCTTTGAGGAACCCAGAATGGTTCTATGGCATCTCTGCAAAAACTGGAAAAACTTTGGAACCTTTATTTTTAAGAATGTTATCTATTGGCATCAGTGGATTCATGAAGAACCTGTATTTCCATTCCACAATGTTCTTCACACAAAAAAATGTTTCTTTTAAAGACTGTTCACTAAATAGTGAATAGAGAAACACAAAATGGTTATTTTTCAGGTATCACTGCAAAAACTCAATTTTGGAACCTTTATTTTTGAGGAATGTTCTTTATTGGCATTGGTGGCTCCATGAAGAACCAGTAGCATTTTCTTTCTTTGTATAAGAAAAAGATTCTTAATTTTTTAAATGTTCTTCACACTAAGAACTGTTCCCTTAAAGGTTCCTTGAGAATGGTTCTTATACAGCACCTTTTCGAAAACCCCATTTTGGAATCCTTTATTTTTTTAAGAATGTTCTTTATTAGCATCAATAGTTCCATGAAGAACCTGTAACATTTCCATTCTACAAAAGGTTCTTTGTAGTCAAAAAAGGTTCTTAAGATTTTTACAGTGTTTTTTACAGTAGAAAAATGTTGCTTTTAGGAACTGTACAATGAAAGGTTCTGTGTGGAACCCAAAATGCTGCTTCTCTGTATAAAATCTTTTTCACACTAGAAAAAAAAAAAATTTTTAGAACTGTATACAGAAAGTTTCTTTAAAATGGCTCTTTTGTTGCATCTCTGCGTAAACCCCATTTTGGAACCTTAATTTTTAAGGAAGTTCTTCATTGGCATCGACAATTCCATGAAGAACCTCTAACATTTTAATTCCACAAAAGATTATTTGTAGTAGAAAAATCCGTAAAATTTTTTTGAAGTTCCTCACACTAGAAAATGTTTCTTTTAACAAGTGTTCACTGAAAGGTTCTTTGTGGAACCCAAAATGGTTCTTCCTTTGTATCTCTGCATAAATTTTGGAACTTTTATTTTTAACAAATGATCTTCATTGGTCTTCGATGGTTCCATCAAGAACCTGTAACATATACATATACATTCCACAAAAGGTTCTAAAGATTTTTTTGAATGTAAAGGTTCTTTGAGAAACACAAAATGCTTCTTCTATGGCATCGCATCATTGTGAGTGGACTGTTACAACAATATGAGGAACTTAATGATTGTTTCTACTATAATCAACATAGTGGAGAGTTGTGGTGCATAGTGCAATAGAATGTCATGGAGGGCTCCGTTCCCATTACAGTAGAGTGTGGTGAGAACAAGTGCGAGTTGGGTGTGTGTGTGTGTGTGTGTGTGTGTGTGTGTGTTTTCTTGAGGTCTCATTCAAGGCTGAGGACGAGAATTGAGAATAAAAGGCCAGTGATTTGCATAAGCTGCATGCTGTCTGAGGGTTTTTTTTGGGAGGGGGGGCGGTGGGAGCTTGAGGAAAAAAAAGATATGCGGGAATATAAAAAAAGAGACAGAAAGAAACCCCACATTGTAGAGGCGCAGAAAGAGAGAGGGGGTTTGAATGAAGCAGAGGGTGAAAATTGACAGAGAAAAGGGTCTTGCCAAGTCTCCTGCAGGGATTAAATTGTCCATAAACCTCTCTACATATAATTTGGGAAAACTGGTAATGGCGTTGGTACACATCGTACACAAATTCTAAGGGTGACGGGGTATAGAAATGATTCGCACCACTTTCGGAAGCAAATGAAGAATGAGGATTGTAAACAAATACGGTCAATGCATGTAAAAGTGTTTTGCGAAGTTGTATGCATTAGCCTGCGCTAGATAACCAGATTTGTTTTACTGGCTGCATTATTTGGAGCAATATAAAAATACTCAAAATGATCTCAAAATGTCATCCTCTTTAAAACTATAATGACCACTAAGCTGAGTGAACATGGTGATGTTGTAAAATTGTCGAATAACACGCACACAAAGGACAGCGCAGCATTATCCCAAACTGCAATTTAGATGCTTGATTGTTCTCATTAAAATAAACTATTGGAAAAGCCACCAAAATGGACCTCAGCCTTTCTAAAATCTACAACATTTAGAATATTAGCAGCGTCGCAAACCCATAAATCCACTTCCTATTATTTGGGGTGAAACATAAGAACAAAATACAGCCGAAAATGATGTGTGCGTTTGTAGTAGCAGGACTGAATGATATTTCTAAACACTTTTCCCATAGAAGATCACTATCTGGAGTGGAGTACAGAAGATAGCAGGGTTGTCATTTGCATTTCAGTCAATCAGATATTTTCGAGTTGACAGTTGAGTGACATTCAAGACATCACAAACCGTTTTAGCACTCTGGATTAGTTTTGGAACTATTTTTATTTTCCTTTCAGAAATGTAGAAAACAACTTCAGAGGCTTCATTAAAAAAAGAAGAAAAAAAATGTGATATCCCTTGTGCCCATGCAACTCCAGATCTTTGGATCTGTTTCTAATGTTAATCTGTATTTCCACTACATTATAACACTACACTCGCTAAAATCACAGTGCAAATCTAGTTTTGATTTCGAACATCCAGTGTGTTGTCTTTTTGACATTTATGTCATAACGCTAAGCCATGTCATATTAATCTTTCTAATTTTCTCTCTAACCAGGCTCCTGGCAATGAAACTCTGAAAAATTCCCATCGTTGTCATCAGCTGCTGGAGAAACCGAGGCCATCCTGCTATGTTTGACTCAAATGGTCAATCACATCACCTCAGGAATCCAGTGTCCAGCATCTCTTCCAGATGGTTCGCTGTGAAAATTAAACAAGTGGATGAGGGATAATTTGAAATGTGCACTAATTGATTTAACTGGGTGTCTTAAAACCTTGCAGCCTTCAGACAGTCACAAACACTGGATGGGTGTGTGGATTTGGGCTGTTCACCCAATTAAATCTTGGATATATATAAAAATGTGTTGTACAATCTTATCAGTGCTGTATAAACTGAGAATAATGTGCCTTGATGTGTGAAAAGTTTACAATGAAAGTTATTTTTAGTTTAAATACCAGTAATTTTAATTTTAACTTGCATGTTAGTTTTTCATGTAGACGAAATTGTTTAATCCAGATATTTTGTTTGGCTGTTGTATGTATGGAGTTTAATACCAGGATTGTGTCCAGTTTATCTCTGATGTCTGATTAATGTATGAAACACTTTGAACTGCACAAATAAACGACATTAAAGCACTGACTGAATGGTTGTTGACATTGAAAGAGCCATTTTAAATTATTGCTCTGTATAGAAATGTACTCTGTAACAGGAGGTGGACGTCAACACAGCTTCACATGTAGTGGCCACAGGCTATTTTGTAACCATCTACTGCAAGACAGCTTGACAGCTCATAGTTCTGGCACTCCTGTCAGCACCTTGGACAGCACATAATAAGCAAGTGCGGGAAATAACTAGCAGTGAATCACCTCTCTTATCCATGCAAAAGTCATAAAAAACATGTGCTTCTCTGGAGTGAGTCAGCGCAGTATGCTTGAGGTGATGTGTTTGTGTTTTTAATCTTTGGGAAGGAGATCAAACAATTTTATATAATTTTGTCAATGGGATTTGCTTGACTGGCAGACACTGTCAATGATTGTTTCTATTTGCTGAGATTGTATGTAAAGCATATATAAAATGGATAAGTTGTAACTGCAGGATTTAAGTTATGAAGTCAAGGCAAAATTAGAGAGTTCATTTCTATGTGTGAGCTGGAATACTCATTCAGCACCTTGACAGCAGATGAGAAATATACCCGATGTAAAACACTGGTTAAATTACATTAAGTCATAAAAGAAGGATTCACACACCTCTCAAGTTAAGATGGATGTCTCTATGCCAAATCTGACAAGATTTCATCTTCAAGTGAAATTTAATTTTAATGGATGTTTTCCTCCGCAGTTTCAGAATCACAAAAACACTTGAAGAGTTTTCACTCTTGAGATCGTTAGTATATCGTTCGTTAAACGTCCAACATTTATAATTAAAGGGGGAAACTGACGATATGTCGTTTATCTATCTATACATCTATATATTTAATGATAGGCCTGCTTTTCTTGGATTACGTTCAACCTATATTTAACTAATTTAGAATACTTTTCTGTACATTTTAAAATAGAATTCTCATTTTGTTACTTATTTCAGTTTTTGTAGAGCGTTACAGAGTGTAAAAAGATTAAAATGTATGTTCTCAGTTTCTGTTTAGCAAAATATATTGCAAGCAGTCGTTAAATGCGTACGTTGAATAAATTGGGCACAAACTGTGGGTAACATACAGGGATTATTTCGACCACCGTTGATGCCGAGACTTCGCCTTTATGGAGGGAAAAAAAAAAGCTTAAAGATGCGGACATTTTTCTCCATTTTATTGCATAATGAAACTCCTTCCCACTAGTTTATATCATTTATTATGCCGTAATTGACTTGCATCAATTAAATTAACAAAAAAAGAAAGGGAAGAAACAAACTGACGAGATCCACAGAACATTCATTCATTTTATTTTATTAAAGAAAAAAACACACTGAACAACTATCCATCGTATGTGCTATTCAATAAACATTTACTGTAAGCAAGAAACAACCTCTGTATTAGATTTCCAGCAATCTAAATCTAAAAAAAACACGGCGTTCATATCTGTATAAGCCTGTGGAGAAAGAAGAGACTCGTTAGTCGTCGGATATCGAGTTAATATTGTAGGAAAGACCCCAGGACACGGGGTAAGTAGTAACACCATTAGTTTGCAATTAGAAATCAGCTACAGGGGTGAAATCAGCATCATATACATGAGCACCACTCCACTGAGATGCAAGACTCTGTGTAAAAATATGAAGGATTTACAAGTTGAAAAACGGGAATAGAGTTCACGTCTGCTTTATAATTTATTTTGATGAATGATTGTTCAGTTTTATATGGGTCATCATATATTCTGATTCACCAGGTTTTCTTGTTTAATTTGAAATACACACAAGCTTTTTATTTAAATATTTAAAATCTAAAATCCAATGCACTTCTACTGGACCCAGAAATATTGAGGACAACTACAGTGGCTTAATGCCTTACACACTCAACACACATCTGTTTTTACAGTTGTTGGGTTAAGTGTTTGTTCCCAAGTACATTTTTCTATATTAAAATGAAATTTAAATGTTCAAAATGTCCATGTTTTCTATTAATGTTTTAACCTACCAGGGAAGTTTTAACAGTAGCACTCTTTGTACTTGATATTAAATTACAGTTTAGGTAGTACATTTAAAAATATTATTGGATTATAAATATGTGCAGATAAATTGCAGCAGTGTTGGAGACAAAACAAGTTACACCATCTGTTTACTTAGCTATGTAAATGGGGACACTGTATAGATTGCATAGACTTCTATTGGTCTTATATACTTAGAGTTATACATTTTATAATGTATATACTTTCTGCATAAAAAAGCATGCAGTTTTACAAATGAGGACTTTCTCAAAGGGAGGCTTTGGGAGATTTTGTCTGGTTCAGCTCACTTTTTGGGTACAAATTTGTCTCCAAAATATGGTTAAGTAGGCACACACACACTCCACGATCTCTCCTAATCTTTTCAATAGCTGACCTCTGAGGTTTAGGCAATAGAAAAGGGTTATGACCTGTTCATGGTGGACCAAGTGGTCAGACTGACTCAGAACTGACCAGACACGTGCCCTTTGCTCTAAACAAGCATTTTAAATAACATGAATACCTCTTAAGCAAATGATGAGCCTGTGGGGGAGGGGAATTGTTTTGTTATTCTTCAATAAGAAGATATTTGGCATGCTCAAGCAACATACATATTAGTCTATTAGTCTTGATGTATTATTAAAATAACCTAAATATAAGAAGTGAAGCTCTAAACATCTAGACCACCATGAAATCCAATTAATGAGATGTTAGAGCTAGGCCAAAATGCTTTCGTCAAAATGTAGGCCTACTATTAATATTATTTAGTCTTAAGCTTATTTATTAACCAAGCAGCAGTCAGAAAACCTCATTGATGCTTTTCAGTGTCATATTTGAAGTTGGTGTCAACACTAGTCTCTTGAGGACCAGTCACAGCTGACACAAGGGTCAGAGGTGATGTGCTAAGTTCAAGTGGTTTGTCCAGTTATTCCCAAAGGGCCAATCGAATGATCTAAGATGAAAGAGATGACATGATTTTGCTCTGTGTTCCACTATTCTTTTTTTGTTTAAAAAAATACATTTTTAGCTGAAAGCATAGACTTTAAGGTTGACCTTGGCCTTTTTTTCTGTTTATGCTTTAATGACAAAACCCACGTTTTTTGTTTTTCACCTAATATCTGGATAAATATCTGGTCAAAATAACAGGGTAGCTAAATGCATCTGTTTAAGCTTGAATAACAGGATTATTCTAAAGACTTCTAAAAACATTTCATAACATTAAAGGACGCAGCTGTATTTATTTTCATGTGGACTACACTTCTGCTGAATTCTGCATTCCAATGCCTATTAAATGGAACGCATTAGACGCTAAAAATACCGGAAACGGCCCACCAACGTGCCCGCGCTAACTGCAGGTGTTAAGTCACGTGGCGCTGTATGATCGTTTGTATTCACTCATTTTTTTCTGCTCGGATTTTCTGCTTGTCATGGGCAGATAAATAGCAACCATTGTACAACGAGGTATAAAGGTCGCACCTATTTAAAAACACTGAGAAATTAATCGTTAGGCGTGAAAGAAAACATATTTTTAAACATTTTTTCGTTCTATACTCAAAGTAAACAAAGAAATTAACAATAGGGGGAGTTTTTAAATTTAACCGATTATAAACCAGCCGCTTGACTAAAATACTGAGCACCACCCTTCTGAGGTGACAGACAGTAGATGTTATTTCCATGTACATCATATAAGATTTTAAATTACTGTCTGGTTTATAGTTTATGGATTTGCGACCACGTTGTTTGATGTTAAATGACAAATATGCTCACTTGTTTAATTTTAATCACACACCGTGTCTAATACACTTCAAGAATAAATGTATTTTATTGGCGTCGATGGTTCTATGAAGTATCTTGAACATCTGTGGAACCTTTCAAATGCAGAAAATAGTTCTTTAGATTTTAAAATGTTCTTAAAAGTGCCTTAAAAAGCCTTTATTTTAAAGAGTGTAGTCTTTGCGTTTGCTTCTCATTTTATTTAATACGTTTCTCGTATATTTCAAATATTTGAAAAGAAATGAGAATATGGGTGGTGATGAGATAAAAATTATTTTGATTAGCCTACCACAGTAAATGTTTTGCACAAAATTTTTAAACAGTCTGGACAAAATGTAAAATTAAAGTCCTAGATTTCCAACAAATAACTGGAATTTTATAATCAAAGTGTGAGACACATATAGCACAAAAACCTCCCCTAAACACACTGTCCCCAAAATACTGAAAGATCCACGGAGAAAAAAGCTCAGCACCGAAAGTCTTTCATTAAGAGCCAGACGAGCAGCAATTAGCAACAGAGCAGCTCAGCAAAGCCAAGAGCGCCAGGATTATTGTCCAATCATTTATATCTTCCAAACCAGTAAGCATTAGAGTCTGTATTGTAAGTTAGCATAAGAATAGGAACAGGTCCTGTGAACTTCCCCGACCTTCTGACCCTCTTTTCCCGAGATGAATAGCACCACTTTCAGACACCCCAGCCTCTTCAACAGGCTTGAACCATGCCTAAATTCCCAATCATGGTAATTTAATATATCTTAAGCCCCCCGGCTGCTTGAGTCCAGTTTGTCTATAGTTTGATGTAGGCATCTATGTCGATCCACCCTGTCATTAGAGCTCCTTACTCGGGACTAGCTTTCTCTTACAAGCTAAAAAAGCCAAGATGAATGGTGTTCCCATCTTTTCAGTATCATTTTGATAAAAAGAGAGTACAATTAGTCTACAGTCACCTTCACAACAATAACACTGTTAGGATGCACCCGAAATCGTGCACAAAAGCAAACTCTTTAAATTTATTTATTTCCCTTGGAGGGTTGCAGTTACTGAAATAACTAAATAGCAAGTTGACTGGCTCTATCACTGCTCAGCGGCGGGCAGGTTTGAGGCGCGTTCGCGAGTCTAACAAATGCCCCTGCCTCTTTGATGAATGGCGAATATCTAATGAGGCAGATGGGCACCTACTGTACTTTTCATTGTTTGCTGATAATGCATCGATTAATAAGCCCCGGTGCATTTGATTTAAATGTTACATAAATGTTTATTAATGGATTTCCAATAATAATGAGACACAGAGGATGCGAGACCCCATTTTTGTGCCCGTCAAGCGCGCCCCACGCATTCACGCATCTGTAGAACTAAAGGAAAAAGGCGACATCTTTTGGCTGGAATACCAACAATAGAAGACACAAACCCGCCGCATCCTTTGAACAAGGCATTGAACGACCACTTGAATTTACCCTGAAATAGATGCATGCGATTATGCAGGACTAACAGGCACGGCTCACATGAAAATAAACCCTAAATGATCAATAAAGTATCAATAGCCTACCCCACAATGATCTACGCCTCCATCTAGGGGATGTGCGTTGGTGGAAGCTGCTGAGTGGATATTAAACTGTGTGAACATCAAGGCATCAACAACATTAATTATCGCGAGTTAATTTATGCATAGGCTAATTGTGTGTGATGTCACATTGCACCTCGTTGTATCGCGAGAATAAACAGATATTTTAGTCTCAGTCCTTTGCTTGTGCTGTAGCATCCATTCTCGTTTAGAAACACATTTAAATTTTAAATTAAATACTTTATAAAAATAAAAAATATATAGCATTTAGATACATTTGATTTTAATGCAATTAAAAACATTTTGCAGAGATGGAAAATGTGATGAAAAACAGAGATAAATTCAACTGCAATAAATGTATGCATATATAATAATACTGTAGACATAATTAACGTGTTCATTCTGTTAAAGCAGGGCGTTAACAATGTGTTAATGGCTTACTGTCCAGTAATTTTAACATCATGTCTGAAAGAAAGCAAAAGGTTTTGAGGAAAGCAAACTCACTCGAGGCCTATATAAACACCCGTCTCTGCGGTTCATGAGGTCTGCTGTTGTAATTCCAGTTTGACTTGGCTTTTAGTGCTTGTGGTGCAGTGTTCAGCACACAGAACAGACCCTTTACACATAATTACAGCTAATGTAACACTTGGCAAGAAGAAGGTGCCACATTTGGCGCGTATCCAACACTAAGAGCTCGAGTACAAAAGCCTGTCGTGATGGATGCATATGCTGCTAATGGAAATGCAAACGTATATATGCGTATATATTGAAAACAACTTTAACCAACATTATATAATTACTTAGAGCATGTATATTCGAAAATAGATGTGAGAACGTGTTAAGCAAAGTGTCTTGACATTTTTATTTGACCTGCTTATCAGCAAAAAACATTGGAAGAACAATGTTGTCCAATTATTAAACACCAAATCATTTAGAAATACATACCTACAGGCATCTTTGACAGCGACATTTAAATAGAAGAATCAACATAAGATTAGATTAAATAAGCAAATCGCAAGAGGGAAAAAATGTGCTTGAACCAAAGCACTGACTGTTTCAAAAGACAGTTCTACTGAACAAGCACGTTCATTATTAATTAAATTATTAACTACCACGATTTTCAAGAATGTTTTCATCTTGAATCAGAAACCAAGGAGTGTTTCTTTTTAAAAACACCTCTGTTTAACCAGTTTCACAGACGCACACCTTAGCGCTTGTTCTTTAAATTGTATCTTAAAACTTTTCAAAACTCGCACTTTTCATTCTAATGTAGACTACAAAGCTGTTTTTCAAGATGAAACCTCATCTTTCGTTCTCATTGAAAATCTCCACTGTTCGTGATGCAAATATTCCCCTAATTTGGCGCACTGCCAAATGGGCCTCTGGTTAATTGCACGCTTGCATTAGTCTGTGTGCCTTTGTTTCACATATGAGATCAGAAATTTAGCTTAAGCATAAACGTATTTCGTAAAAGCACTTTTCATTCCTAAGCAAACGAAATCATAGCGAAATGAATGCATTGAAGCGAACCGATGGGGAATCAATATTAATCAGAGATATCACAGTGTTTGAAATTAACGAAATAAAGATATAGGTGACTTGTAACTACAAATTAAACAAATGTGCCGTAGAAATATAAAACTCTGTTTTGTTTATTAGAACTAATATTTTATTATTATTATATTTCTGCTAATGCATTCACATAACACTTTAAATCTCCATTCATGCCACTTTTTCTATTCAGTTTGACATTGCATTATAAGCATGACTGTTTTCAACATCATACTGCTAAAGCACTAATACAAGCCATATTGTCTGTCATCAGGTCTTTTGTCTACTCATTATCATCCAGAAAAATCCTATGTACGACGAGCCTAAATAGTTTTTATAGAGACAAAGAAACTCCAAGTGTAAAGCTTTTTATCCACAGAGTCAATTTGAGTATCCGAAATGGAATTTACATTGTTTAATGTAATAATAATAATAATAATAATAATAAATACAAGCAAATAAATGCATAAAATCTTATTCATCATATAATAATAATTAATAATAATAATAATAATAACAACAACAATCTACTTATTTAGTATAACAACATAGGCCTACATTCAAATTCTTTAAACAATAAGTTTTCTATAGTTTCAACCAGCTGTAAGATTGTTAGCAGCTACAAGCTTATTTACATATAAATAAATGAAGGCCTAGCCACCTTATTTTTTCAACGCAGAAGCTATTTTCTGGTAATGCGTGAGACTTCCGGTTCATAAGCCTTGTAGAAAAATAACCAGAAGAATAATGAAGTGCACTAAACGATAACTGTTTGCACTATAAACCACGATTGTGTTCGTAATTAAGACAATACATTCAAATAATATGGTAAGACGCACCAGTTTGCAATATCAAGCAGCAAAACGAGAGACCGGAAGCCAGACACATTAAATTTACAAATGGCTGCGCCCACTCTTACGGAAAAATAAGGTGGATATTGTATAAAAATGTACAATTTCCTGTTCTGTGTTCTATATATAAACGAACTCGTTTCAATAAAAAATACTTGTTTGTGAAGTATCCTGTCAGTACCGCCAAAAAAAAAAAAAAAAAGAAAACAACTCGTTAGTGCGGCATCTAGTGCCAGTCGGAGGATCACCATGAAAACAAAATTATCAAACCCAGAGAATTTACAGACGCCATCAGATATGAGACAGCCTGGTCAAAAAATTGACACATAAAAAAAAAAAAAAAAAAACAATTACAGCATTGTGACTGGAAGCATCTACTTTTTTTTAAACATCTACGGTTTAGAAAAGCTTGTCTAAATCTAACAACACACGCTCAATGATTATATATGAAGTGAATAAATTAATCAGCTTATCTATGGGTTGAGAAAAGTGTCTCTTTCTTTCCATTCAGCAAAGCCTGCACCATAACTCACAGAGACATTCAGAGTGGAAGATGGTGATGAGCAAGAGAAAACCTGAAAAGTTGGGCCATTTACGTTAGATTAATATTGTTTGTGCAGTGAGGGAGTTTTTACTTGTCAAAAGAGGGAAGTTAAAAAAGAGGAAGTCACACAGTGGAGTCATTGTCTAGCAGACCACCACACTTATACAGCGATTCAGCATCGCCTTTCAGGGCCCAGAAGCCTGAGCAGGACTAACACAGAATGTTAATGCGCTCTGCCCGTTGTGAGAGCAAGCACACACTGCTGTGGTTCTTTTCACATGCAAGGGGACGTTGTGATTTGTTGACTGTTTTTTTCGTCCTCTTCTTCCTGTGTTGCATTGAGTAAAGTGTAGCCCATTGAAAGAGGGGAGGCAATGGAAGATTTGGGGGGGTTTGAGACTCTGGCGACCCCCTGAGATGTCAGTTAGTGCCACCCAGGTATGTGGCACGCTGTGTTTCCAAGCTATTTTTGGTTTGTTTTGACAAAATACAGGTTTGAAAATAACTTTTCAGGTTTTTGTTTTTTTGAGAATATATCGCACTAGTTTCAGAAAAAAATAAAAAATGTATTTTAACTAAAGTAAAATGGACTGCACAGAGTAAAAAACCTGTCACTGGCCAAAATCATTTCTCCTTTTTCATAGATATTTTCATATTTGACCCTGGACCATAAAACCAAATATTTTTTATTTACATTCGAAATAGAGATTTATACATAATCTGAAAGCTGCAAAAATAAGCTTTCCATTGATGTGTGATGTTGATGTTTGTTAGGTTAGGACAATATTTGGCCAAGATACAACTATTTGAAAATCTAAAATTTGAAGGTGCAAAAAATCGAAATATTGAGAAAATTACCTTTAAAGTTGTCCAAATGAAGTTCTTAGCAATGCATATTACTAATCAAAATTTACGTTTTAATATATTTACAGTAGGAAATTTGCTAAATATCTTCATGGAACATGACTTTTACTTAATATCCTAAGGATTTTTGGCATAAAAGAAAAATCATTCATTTTGACCCATACAATGTATTTTTGGCTATTGCTACAAATATACCCGTGCGACTTATGACTGGTTTTGTGGTCCACATATGTTTTATACAATGTGCACATCTTTAACCTTTCAAATAAGGAATATTTTTCAGAGAATAAAAGTTTGTTTGTGTTGGAAGAGTACAGTATATACCTGCAGTTATCACTCTAAAAAAGTTTCAGACTAAGGTGTAACATAACAGATAGATTAAAGTAATACATAATATAAAAGTAGAAAATATTATATATTAGACATGCTACATCTGCATTAAAAATTGTAAAATGTTTTGTCTGAATTTCTGTATAACAACAAAGAAATAAAGAATAAGGAAAGATACATGAAGAAAACAGTGCCGTCAAATTACAATTACTTTACAATTATCCATCTCTCTCTATCTATTTCTTGAAATAATTTATTTATTGCCTTTAAATGTACCATTTAGTAAGAAATAAATGCTTTTAAAAAATTCATTGCAGTTTCACTTGACATATTTTGAACCTTTAAATTACAACGCTTCATATTCACGACTTTTTAAGCTAATATTTGAATAATCAAACAACAAAAATTAATTTTAAAAATAATAATAATTGTACATATGTTTTGAGGACAGTGTGGCTATAGGCATAATGCAGATGCAAACATGTCTAATCATATTATCTAGACATCAAGAAAAATTAACAGGGTTCACATTTATTTACGTGGACTAAAAGACCACATTAACACCCATAAAAGATTCACTCAGCACATCTTATACCATTCTTTTACACATCCCACAAAGTGTATGGTTGTGCAGACATATTATTTAAGTCTTTCACAGCAAAATCTGCTTTTTTTTTGCTTCGTTTTTATTGATAAAAAAAAAACCTTTGTTCATGCATTTAGATTCTATATAATATGCCTGCGGCACGGCCTATATGTAAAAGACCAGGACTCTGTGCCAGATAAGCCAGCAGCGCCCGTCTCTGGCCACCATTATGCCACGGTGGCACCATCTTGTGGCAACAGGGGCAGTCAAGCTTGAAATGGCTATCCCATCATGCCAGTCAGCAGTCCTTTCAAACCAACACACAATATCCCATCTATAAATGGAGAGAGTTGACCTGAAAGATCTAGAAATACATAACAAGATTTGCACGGTTGGTTTGCAACAATGAGCTGAATACAAAAAACAATTAGTAATCAGCAAGAAAAAATAATTTGTTTCCGAGCAGAGGTCATTGTTTCAAATTATGAAGATGTCCGGCAGCCTTTGAATAAACAAGGTAGATGGGCTTTTTCACAAGGCCTGCCCTGCTGAAGAGAACAAGGCGTCCAGTCAGGGGCCGAGATGTACCTCACGGCCTGAGCAAAGTTTGCCCCTCGCTTTGTACGGCACAAACAAAACACTCTCCTCACTTTGGCCGCTTTGCCCATTTCGAAGCTCCCAATTAACACTGAATGTCCTTGGAGAGATCAGATGCCCACAATTATCTGCTTGTGCTTTGATGGCGCAGACTCGCCATCACTTCCAGTGGATGCACATTAAAAACAATCATTGTGGGTCCACACACACAGCACAATGAGGCAGGACAGCGTTTCGTGTGGATTCTTCCGCTGGGCAACCCAGAAGTAATGAATGCTAGATTGAAGGTTTGGGTCATTTCACTCACATTCCAGGGCACAATGCTGCCAGGGCACCGCTAATGCCCATCAGAGATTTGCTGCATTCAGAAAGATGCCGGTACAGGGCATATTTTGGCATCCTCAAAAACATGCTTCTATCCATGCATAAAAAAACATGATTAGGAGAGTGTTCAGGCACTTGAAGGAATGACAATATGAGGAAACACACAAACAAATGCACGCAAACTGGCATACACGTCCACACACGGCCTTTTTAAATGAAACATAGCAGTTTTATTCACAAATTGTATTTCTAATTAAGGACATCCAGAAATCTCCCCAAAAGAGGCACTCAAATTTACCCCAGACATAAAATAGCTTCTAAATACCTTTTTATTTACAGAGATGGTTGAAGTTGTGAGATTGTTTCTGGAAAAAAAAGAGGATTAATCCTGAAAAGATACAAACTTTTTTTAAATATGTGTTTACTGCATTTTTATAAACTATTTCTTAGTCAATGTACATGGAAAAACTGTTCTTTAAAAGTAAATTTCTGTAGATAGACAGAGCAGTTTTATAAAAAAAAAAAAAAAAAAATACATTTATGGTGATTAACCTGAAACTTTGCTGTTTTTCTATGTAATTTTATATAATTTATCAGTTTTTGAATTTAATGAATTTTGACAGTAAAGTCTATTCTGTATTTTTACAGTTTTTGCTTGTAATTTTGTGAAATGGTTATTTTCTGTAGTCTGGAAGTCCTGCTGCCATTCCTTTTACTGTTTCCTTTTACTGTTTTTTTGTGTGTGTGTGTGTGTGTGCACAGGGTTTTGCCTGTGCACACACAAATGCATGTAAATAAAGATGGTATGCAGACTAACTAGACTAATCCTTACATTTTGTTTAAACTAACTAAAGCGCATTTTTAGAATCACAAAAAAAAAAAAATAATAATAATAATATTCTAATTGAAGAACCATCAGATTATAACTTAAAAAAACTATTTGTGGATTATTTTAATTTGTGCATTTTTTTAGAACAAAATTATTGTTGTTTTTGTTATAAAAGATTATTTAGAATTATAACATTTTATTATTTATAATAATGATAATAATACACTTAAAAATGTTAAGCACTTTTAAAAGATTAATTAATAGTAAAATTCCATCAAATTAAATGTAATAAACAATTATTCAATTAAAATAAGGAATATTCAATGCAATTTGATGAATTGTCCTATTAATTAAATTGCGTAAATCTTATTTTTTATTTTTGTGTAATAAAATTGTAGGCCTAATCCTTATATATAGTCATTGCATTACTTTTGGGGACAATACTGCAAGCTTCTAGCATCTATAAGTTTATGTTTATTTATAATACATATTATTTTCTATATTTAAAGTATTTAGTGTTGCTACAAACATAATCCACCCAAACCTCAAAGAAACAAAGAACACACACAGTGAATTCAGGTAATACAATTGAGATGACTGAGGAAAATGTCCCAGTTAGCATGAATTTACATTTTATATATACATATAAAATGAAAAATTATAACATCTCAATAATTCAATTCAATAATATTATTTAACGTCACTAAATCAACCGAAATACATTAATTTATACCCATAATACTAAGTTTTATCGGTTAAATCCGATAGAAATATCCCCTTACGGTAACAATTGCAGGTTACCAGTTTTATAGTGTACAGTGGCCTAGCCTATATATTTGTCCACCAATTACAGCCAAGTAAACTCAGAGATACACACACACACGCCATATCTTTGCCAGTGATGAGAAAGATCACTCTCTCCCTCTTTTTGATGTTCAAATACAAGCCAGAGTTACAGAACTGAGA
Organism: Cirrhinus molitorella; assembly: GCA_033026305.1. NCBI lineage: Eukaryota > Metazoa > Chordata > Actinopteri > Cypriniformes > Cyprinidae > Cirrhinus > Cirrhinus molitorella. The sequence goes on along the minus strand of CM065118.1, from coordinate 9,380,382 downwards.
ATATAGTAAATCGCAAGGGGACAGTGTCTCTCCGAGGCCAGGGCTGTTTGCATTTGGACATCACTATTTGTGGGCTCCTGACAAGATGTGACAGCCCAACTATAACTCACCAAACCCTGCATTTTGGTGCATTTTCCAGCCTTACCCATTTACAATGGTCCAGTGGAGATTTCTTTATTTCAGCGCAGACAATGGTCCCTTTCTTTACGGCTGCCTCACTCGCTCTTTCTCTCTCTCACACACGCACATACACTCGCGAGCAGACTCACACACTCTCTCTCGCTGTCGCGCGCATTTTGATGGTAATTAATGACATCACTGCGAAGCGAGGGGAAGAAAGGCTGAGGTGCGTTTGTTTGCTGTGCGGACCGTGGGAACCCCGAGCCTCTTGAGAGTGGCGAGTCAGGCGCTGGAACAATACTCACGCTGTCGCCTCTCACCCAAACACCCCCTCGCGCACTCCCAGACCCTCATGGTACTCCTCCCTGCCTCCTCCTCTTCAATGATCTCCCTTTCTCCTGCAGCGCTCTGCTAGGAATCGGCTGCCCTCTTTCTGCCTGGTGCTGCAGCGCACCGCTTGCTTTGTCCACGTATTAAGAGACACTTTTTAAAACGTAGTTTAAATAAAACAAGGTGTCAATCTCACGCTACCAAAGTATCCACACATAACACAATAGCCAATGACTAGCAGTTTGCTAGCAACAATCCAGAATATCCTAGAGCAGGCACTGCCGCTCAGAACATTTGTAACATGGCAGTGCTTTGGCAACCAACCAGAACACTTTAGGAAACACATAGCAATGCACTGGCAACAGTTCAAGGCACCTTAGAAACTGTATAGAAAAGCCCTGGCAATCCGTCAGAGCATTTTAGCAACTGTATAAGCAATAATCTGGCAACCACTCAGAATACCATGGCAAGTGTATCCACCATATTTTTCAACGTGGAGGTAAGCCGTTTTCTGCGAATGTGTGAGAATTCCGGTTCATCAGAGCTGTAGGGAAATAACGAGAAGAAAAACCAAGTACATTTACTGTATTCATAATTAATATAATACTACATTATAATATAATAATGTGTTTACAGTATCAAACATCAAAACGAGTGGTTTTGTACTGCTAAAAATAGCTAGAAGCGAATGACCATGGAAGCCAGAACCATTAAATGTACAAATGTCCACGTCCACTCTTACAGGAAAAATAAGGTGGATAGCAATGTTGTGACAACCACTCAAAAAGACCTTAGCAACTGTATAGCAACACCCTAGTAACCAACCGCAACTGCATAGCGAAGTCTTAGCAACAACTCAAAACACCTTGGCAGCTGAATGCTGCTTACAACCACTTTATCAACTAGCAAAGCCCTGGCAACCACTCAGAACACCTTAACAACCATAAATCAATGTTTTGATTTGGATTGCAAAATCCTAAAACAAATTAGCAGCCAGCCTGGCTCAGAAAACTTTAGCATCTGCATAGAAACACCCTGGCAACAACTCAGCAACTGCATAACAGCGCCCTAGTAAACAACCAGAGAACCTTGTCAACTGCCTAAAGACATTAGCAACTAAATAGCAATGTCTCAGCAATAACTCAAGAAACCTTAGCAACTGAATGCCATAGTGCTTCCAACCACTCAAAACACTTTATCAACTGTATAGCAGCGCCCTGGCAACCACCATGGTTTAGCAACCATAAATTAATGTCAAAACAACAACACAGTACACCTTAGCAACTGTATAACAACAAACTAGTAAACAACCTGAGAACCTTGGCAACTGCCTAAAACACATTAGCAACTACATAGCAAAGTCCCAGCAACAACTAAAGACACCTAAGCAACTGAACAGCAACTCCCTGGCAACCACCTAGAACACCTTAGCAACCATAAAGCAATGTTAAAGCAACAACACAGGACAACTTTGCAACCACCATAGTGCTCACAACCACTCAAAACACATTATCAACTGTATAGCAACATCCTGGCAACAACACAGGACACATTAGCAACCACAAAGCCATTATTTGGCAACAGCGTAAAACACAATTGCAGTCAACCACATAGCAATTTCTTAGCAACAACTCAGGACACTAGCAACTGTATAGAAACACTCTGGCAACCACAAATCAATGTTTTGGTTTGGGTGGCAAACCCCCAAAACACATTAGCAGCCAACCCAGCTCAAAACACTTTAACAACTGCATAGCAATGCCCTGGCAACACATTAGCAACCACAACTACTCAACACATCTTAGAAGCTGAATGCTAATAACCACTAACAAATTTCAGCAGTTGTTTAGCAACAGCCTGGCAACCACTCAGGACACCTTAGCAACTGAATAAAAATGTACTGGGAGCCACTCAGTACACCTTAGCAACTGCATAACAACACCCTAGTAAAAAACACAACTACATAGCAAGTCCCAGCAACATTTCAAGACACCTTAGCAACTGAATGACATAGTGCTAACAACCTCTCTAAAACCTTATCAACTGTATAGCAAATCCCTGGCAACCACCCAGAATACCTTAGCAACCATGAATCAATGTCAAAACTACAACACAGGACACATTTGCAACAGTAATGCAATTATTTGGTCACAACCTAAAACACACTAGGAGACAACCACATAGCAATGTCTTACCAACAACTCAGGACACTGTAGCAAATGTGTAGCAACACCCTGGTAACCACCCATAAAACCTTAGCAACCATGAATCAATGTCAAAGAAACAACACAAGACACCTTTGCAACAACAATGCAATTGATTGGCAACAACATAAAACACACTAGCAGCCAACCCCACAGAAATGTCTTAGCAACAACTCAGGACACTGTAGCAACTGGATAGCAATACCCTGGCAACCACTCAGAACAGCTTAGCAACCATTAATCAATGTTTTGGATTGGATTCCAAAATCCCAAAACACATTAGCAGCCAGCCTAGCTCAGAACACATTAGCAACTGTCAACAGAAACGCCCTGTCAACTGCCTAAAACTTAATAGCAACATAGCAAGTCCCAGCAAACACTCAAGACACCTTAACAACTGAAAGGCAAAGTGCTAAAAATGCTCAAAACACCTTATCAACTGTATAGCAATGCCCTGGCAACCACCCAGAACACTTTAGCAACCAACGAATCAATGTCAAGACAACAACACAGGAAATTTTAGCCTTAGCTAAGCAGAACCATTCCTTAGCAGAACAGCAGCAAACCAACAGCAGTGTCTTAGCAACACCTCAGCACACTGTAGCAACTGTATAGCAACACCCTGGCAACCACTCAGAACAGCTTAGCAACCATAAATCAATGGTTTGGTTTGAATAGCAAAATCCCAAAACACTAGCAGCCAACCCAGCCTAGAACACTGTAGCAACTGCATAGAAATGAGTATACCTTAGCAACTGCATAGCAGCACCCTGGCAATACCTTAGCAACCACAGCTACTCAGGACACCTTAGAAGCTGAATGGCACAGTGCAAATAACTACTGACAACACTTTAGTAGTTGTTTAGCAACGTTCTGGCAACCACTCAGAGCATGTATGTGCCATATTTTTGAAATTGCTAATTTCTTATTACTCAGCATTTTTATGCAAATTAGTTCACAGTACTTCTGTGACAAAGACAGAAATCCTAGATCAACCCATGGAAGTATTAAGGGCACAATGGTGACAGACCAAGATTTGTGCTTTACACTGTTCAAACTTTCAGCTTTAATCTCAGATCTTAAACAAATGTATGGCAACACTCAATGCATAACAGTTTTTAGACGTTTTAGGTTCTGAGAATAAAACTAGGTGACAGTTTTGGCTAATGTCCCTCCTTTGTATTTTTCTATGCTCAGTTATGATGTTCTGCTACAGCTGTCAAGGCACACCATGCACACTCCCATTTAGTGGGCAACAGTAGGAGGAACTGAGCTGGCTGTCAATCAGCAGCCGGCCTGGGGCCAGAGGTTAGTAATCAACTCTCATTCCACTTTAAGGTTCGCAGAGATGAGTGGACACTCACCATAGGTCATGCTCTTTAATAGTATAGTCTGTGCTCCGCAACATGGCACCTGTGTAATCACCAACCACTACACCCTAATGGGACGTCCTAGTGTTATGTCTATAACCATAATTACACCCTTTCAAATGGTTTGCCACTGAGCTGAGAAGAAATGTGCTGGAGAACTGCTATATCTTGCATGGTTAGAGGAACAGGGCCATTTTTATGACAGGATTTTAAAAGGGATCTTTAAATAGCAGGTTCCTAGACATTTTGTTTTTCTAAGAGCACAGGACTGGGTGAGACAGAGCATATCTTACGAATGCTATAAGATGTGATTTAGAAAAGACATTATAGATCTACATTTCTACATATCATAAGCATGTAAGCATTTAGCATCTGTATTTGATTGCTATTTTAAGCACACTGTTAAAAGTCATTACCTCCAGTGTAAGAGTAAGAGGCTCAGGCAAGTTAAAATAAAGAAAGCAACTGCAGTTTAAAAGCTAGACAAGACATTACTTGGCATGAATTAAGATCAATCTGTGGCAAGACTTAAACACAAATAGATACTAACTCACCTGGGAAAAACACTTGTGTTCTTGGACAAAACTAAACTAACAGTGTAGACATGCTGTGACCAAACTAGTGAACCAGGAAGTAAATAAAATACTGTAGTGTCACCAGTTTCCCAGCATGCCTTGCAACTGGATGAGCTGTGGACCAGGTTTAGGTCCAAAAGTTCACAAAGACTTCAAAAATGTTTTGAAATGGGATTGGAGGTGTGTAAGGTAGTAAAGAATCAGATCAGCCTTGCATGTTATATTTCATGTGAATGTGTGGTTACCACTGTTGAACAATATAGCCCCTAAAGTGCTGTGAGGGGTTGCCAGATTTTTGCATTTTTACTGATTTTCTCAATTATGTAACTTTTAACCTGTATGTTGTACTATGATTGGAATATTACAATCAATCAATCCTTGGTGAGGTGGTTTATGATGCGTAAAAATAAAGAAGACACCAAGAAATTCATAGACATAAAATGGCTTCTGCTATGTATTATGTATACAGAAGCTTCCCATTATTCATTGCAACATTTGTTTTGTCATCCAAATAAAATCTACATAAAACAATGAAAAAACTAAATGAAATGATCTTGCTTGTCAGAAACAAACCCATCATTACGGCAAATCAAAATACCAGTACATAAATGATAGCAATGCTTCCTTCAGTGAAAAAGTCCATCGGCCATTGTTTTCTCATCAAAATCCACCAAAATATTTGTTTAGAACTTGTTTGGGACAGTTTTTCTTGTAAACAATGCTTGATCTTTGCTCATATATTAACCATAAGGAATGGATTGAAGTTAAAAATGTCAAGATGGATTTGTGTCTTACAAACACAGATTTGCGTGTGGGTTCCTTGTGGATTATTGTGATTATTGTGGATTATTGTGATTATTGAGATGTGAACTACTAACCTTCCGTACGTCGAGGGGAATGCAAGACGTGACGCGATTCGTGCACTGAATTGATTTTAAGACATGCAAGTTATATGACTTGTAGGAAATTCATCAGTTGGCTGATGGGCACCTTGTAGCCCCACCTCCAATGTAAAATTGGTGTTTAACTCCACCCTCTTAACAAAGGCGGGAACTTTGCTAATTTTGGAATTTTCATTGGTGATTTTTTTCGAATTTGAATCTTTGTTTACAGAAAACTACCATGGTAACTGCAGTTTTTGACCAAAATTCTATAGTTGCCAAGCAACAAAGATTCTGAATGCTGATTTTGCTTAAGCTAGGGACACACTGCACGACTAGCTTAAACATTCTAAGACTGACCGGAACACACTTGACGATTGTTTCCAACGACTGGAACGGATTTTAGTTTAGACAACACACACTATGTGATTTTTTTCTGCCGACCACAAACAGCGACTGAACCCGATTGGAACAGACTCGGTGCAACTAGGCACAATCCGTCCTTAAGGCTAAATTCCATTCATAATCGGCATGACAGTCGTGTAGTGTGTTCTTGGCATTAACTAACTATAAGTTTATCTCCAAATACAGTTACCATGGTAGATTTTAGCAAGGGTTAAACTGCATTTATCAATTATGCTAGTTATAGTTGCCAGTGATGAAAGATATGTTACATTAAGGTTCATATTCAGGGTCGTAGTGTGTGATTTAACTGGTGTTATGCTGTCAAATAGTCATCGACAGGTGGTGTATCAAAATTTTGTGCTTAGCCCTCGTATGTGGCTCTGGGGCCCTTGATAAATAAAAGTGACTAGCGCTGATAAAAGTCTATCGAAGCCGCTGAATGGAACGTCTTCAACTCCACCTACCCACCCCCTAGAGAGTCACATTTACCAGCTGTTTGAACTCTCATTCCGATGCCACGCATTCACTGCAGCAGATCTCTTGGTGAACAAGTGACATATGCTAAATTTCTCCAAACCTGTTCTGATGAAGAAACAAATTCATCTACATCTTGGATGGCCTGAGAGCAAATGAACTTTTCTATTAAAAACAGCTTCTGTCCTTCATTATTAGATAAATCAGTCTTACTGTAGACATGTGGATAGAAACATCTTACAATATGAGAAATGCAAAGCATTAAAATCCACTCACTCTCGCCATTCCAGAGTTTCCTTCAGGTCTGTTGATTATGAGGGGAATGAAAGGCACTTGACTTCGCACCTTTGTTCATGTAACCACTCTTGAATTTGTTTAGCAGTATATGAGAGCATCAACAGAGTCGATAATGCTTCCGTGGCTTTGCAATGCAAAGCAATCATTACACCTAACGTCTCCCACAAGTAATCATTATGGACACCTCAACATGCTTAACCGCTAGCAATAGTAAATAACTGTGCATTGCAAATGCAAAACCATCAGCTTGGTGAAAGGTAAAAGCAAGGCTAAAATGAGTCATTATTCCATATAGATATGTTCCACTGCTCGGGGTCAAGGTATTAAGCTTCTTACAGTAGGTTATGTGTCATTTTACAAAGCCTTAGGATGCCAATGATTTCTAAATGGCACTATATTGTGAAAAATTCCTGCTTTTTGAAGCTCACAACGTGCATTAGTATTATTAGAATTGATGTGCTCCTGGGCTCGTCTTAGTGTTTCTGTCATACACTTCTGATGTATAATGTCTGAAGAAGAGATTAAATGCTCTGTCATTGAGAATACAGCACACATATAATCACACACATGAATTATTGCAATTGCAGCACTGTCAAGAATCTTTAGATACATAACCCGAAATGCTCGAGGGATTAGAACGTAACAACAGCTTCATTTTGATGGTTTAATTTCAGCCGGCGTGTGAGAATTCCCATGGATTGAACACAATAGACGGCGCATCTGAAATGCAGTCTAGTCTACGAAGTGGCAGATTAGTTGCCTCAGACTGACTTCTTGACCCCGGTGTCTGGGAATTGCGTCCTCCGATGGTAGTGGGAGGCAAAAGCATACACTTCTGAAAACCAGAAATCCGATCAGACGTTGTCTGTGATGTCTGAGTCAATAGAGTAACGTGACTCCACCCCTCCAGCTCCACCCATCCTCGTCTGGCGTTCCTTGAACTTGAACATGGCTCAGTCTGGTTCAGACAAGGCTCTGTCTGGGATGGTGTCTATTAAGAGGCTCTCGAGGGCGTTTCTCCCCTCGTGCATCCTATGTGGTGCTGTCATGCTGAAGCAAGACTCTGGGAACCCCAAGACGGTTCCCAGGGGCCTCACGTGTTCTTTGGTTCTCAGAGCTGCATGCAGAGATATGAATATGCATGCTTTGATAAATGGAGTCTGGCTGCGTTGTGATTGTGCATTAGCTGTTCTGCTTTATGTCCTGGAAACTTCGTATGTAGAGGCCCCGTTGACCATTCTCAGGACCCCGATTTAGATGCAAGAGACTGTCTGGGGCCCTCGTTGTGGAAGATAATGTCTGTGTTCACCTGGGAGGTTTATGTTTTTGTGTGAAAAAAAAAAAAAAAGGTTGCCAACACTCTTTATTGACATCTGTAGTTCCATGAATAACCTTAAATATACTTGGAGCCGTTTTTCAAAAGCATTTTCAGATTATTAAAACATTCTGCAGAATAAGAAAAATGGTTCTTATAAGAAATGCTCACCGAAAGGTTTCAGTGAATTGAAAATGGTTCTTCTGTGAGATCGAAAACCTCCTTTTGGAATCTTTATTTTTAAAGGTGATTGACAGCTAGAAAAATCCAATATGATCACTGAATTCAATTGAATTCATATATGTGACCATGGACCACAAAACCAGTCTTAAGTAGCAGGGGTATATTTGTAGCAATAGTCAAAAATACATTTGTATGGGTCAAAATTATAGATTTTTTTGTTTCTTTTATGCTAAAAATCAATAGGATATTAAGTGAAGATCATGTTCCATAAATATATTTAGTACATTTCTTAGTGTAAATATATCAAAACTTAATTTTTGATTAGTAACATGCATTGCTAAGAACTTCATTTTGGAAAACTTAAAAGGTAATATTCTCATTATTTAGATTTTTTTGCACCCTCAGATTCCAGATTTTCAAATCTCAACCAAATATTGTCCTGTCCTAACAAACCATACAAATATGGAAAGCTTATTTGTATAAATCTCAGTTTCAAAAAAAAATTACCCTTATGACTGGTTTTGTGGTCCAGGGTCACATATCAGAGTCAGAATGTGCTTTATTCACCAAGTGTGCACAGAGGAATTTGGTATGTTTTCAGAAGCTCATACATGCATTTATATGCAGAAGAATAGAAAATATGTAAATAAGTAGAATTAAATAAAAGCATAACTAAATATACATCTAGATAAAATTAAATAAGTATAAGACATGGTAAAAAAAAAAAAATGGTTTAAAAAATGAAATAGATTTTACCGTACTTAATTACATTAGAAACTGCATTTTTGTATAAGCCTAATTTGTATAAAGTTGTCTGAAATGTTATGTTTAAATATTTGAACATGCATAGTCTAATTAAATATGTACTGATTTGTATACAATTCCAGAAAAACAAATCTGAATATTGTACAAAATGTTCTTGTTTCATTTAAATTGGAGTCAAAGGATTTTTGATATCTTTTTTTTATCACTCCATAAATCAAAAATATTGTCAACAGGCAGAAAACTACATTTTCAACATGTTTTAGGAATAAAATCTGTAAAAACCTTCAGAATATACAGTCAAACCTAAATTTATTCAGACACCTCCAACATTTCTCACATTATCAAAGTTTATTCACTATAGTTTAGAAATGGTAATAAAATATGACAAGAACTCAGCCTGATAATGTTAGATAGCTTTGCTAGAAAGGTATGTAGCAAAACATGGTAAGGTCAAAGTGCCAAGTTTTTGGTCCCGAATTTTTATCAGTTTTACTGGTAGTCCACTGTATGGAGCATTTTGGGGTATAATATATCACAGTTTACTTTATTTTGCTATCCTCACTTACATAAATTAACTATAGTGTCCTGCTTCCACTAGTAAAAAATGTCAAAAATTATATCTAGTGTCTGAATGATTTTTGGTTTGACTGTAGATAGAATAAAACTATATATTTTTATGTAGTGTCTTGCCTTTAAAAAATTCCATGGATAGATATAATCGTAGATATATAGGTGACATTGATTAAAACAGGAAATACAGCAGACTACATAAACATGTATGTCTTTCTACCAAAGAGCAATCAGGGAAATCTGCCCTGCCCATATTCAGCCAGCCGCATTCAACACTTTTTTTTTTTCTGTGGTACCACCCAGTAAGTCCCTTCACAAGGAATCGGGTCCCACGTGAGGTACGCAACCGACCTGTCATTCAGCGAGCATCGGAAGAAAGAGATGTTTCAGCCAAGACAACAATACAGCCAGACGCATAGCGTGCACTCCTCCACTTTCTGCCCTGCCTAGCAACCACTGTCCAGTGACAGAGAGGCTTCTTCCCCAGCAACAAGAACGTAGAGATGGAGAGGCCTTACACCGACCTTAGCAACAAGGCCCCTGCAACTGAGAAGGGCGCTTCTCTAAGGGCGACTGAAAAGACGTCCCTCTCCCCGCGTCGCCCACCTCTTTTTCTGGTGTGAAGTTCATCTGATGGCTCTGAAAAGCAGACCCTCCCCCTCTCAGACACTTGTCAGATGGAGAAAAGAAAGGGGCAGATACTTGGTGGATAAGATCATGACTAATCTGTTGTTTTTTGCTTCCAAGATCCGACGGGGCCTCTAAAAAACCTCACAAGGGCTGCTGGCAGCAGCGCATACAGATGATGCTGGGTCTCCTCTCCGGATCAGGGGGTGGGAATGAGGATACAAGGGGTTAGCCAGCCTTTATTTGGGCGGGAAACAACTTTCTGGTGGGATGCAACTTTTTCCCCATGCATTTTTTTTAAATATTTAAGGTTCTCTTTGTTCAGCTTATATTCAGATAAAACATAAAAACCTAACCCTCTGATACTAATATCAAACTTTATGCTTATTTTATTTGTCATTTCACATTTGCATTTTACATTAATGCAACTTGTTTGTCTCATGTTTTCAAGGATGCATTCAGTTTTTTGCATTACCTTTTTCCAAACGATTTCTATTTTAAATAAATTGTGTTTTTATGAACTTGCTATTCATAGAATGGAGTAATGATGCTGAAAATTCAGCTTTGAATCACAGAAATAAATTACATTTTAAAATATTATAAAATAGAAAAAATGTGATTTTAAAATGTAATATTATTTAACAATATTACTGTTTTTATTATATTTTTGATCAAATAAATGGTGCATCAGTGAGCATAAGACACTTATTTCAAAAACATTAAATAAATTGTACCTGAACTTTCTGTTATTTAAATAAAATTGTATAATTTTTGTAATTTTTAAATCATGAGATTTCATAAAGAGAGTTGACTCAAAGAGAAAAACACCTAAACTCTACAAAACCCAGCATAAGCATTTCAATGCATATTTAACATAATGTAATTAATTTTATCACTGAGCCATGCAAAATCTCACTTCACAGATGTACTTCAACTTAGATCTAAAAAAAAAAAAACCCCAGATCTAATCTAAAACATTGACACATTTAGTGTGGAGAACCAACGTCATTAAAAGGATTAATACTACTTGAATACTGTATGTCTGAATATTTGACTTCATGCTGTTTGAATACAGTAGAAGCTATGACTTTTCTTTTAAATCTTTTTCAGAGAAATCCTATGAAATGCTTATGAATATTCAAAGCTGCAAGAAAATGTAATATATTTAAAGAAAAAAAGTAATAATAATGTGCCAGTACAGTACACTTTTATATATAGTGTGGTAATGCATGATTATTATGCAGCAAAACCATTATCTGTTTCCAAAATCAATCTGTTTTGATTTATTTTCTGAATACATTTTAAGTTACTCAACTGAAGTAGCTTTTTGAATGTTTTTATTTTATATACACTACCAGTAAAAAGTTTTTGGACAGTAAGGTTCGTAATGTTTTTTAATGTTTAATGCTTTCTTGTATATATTTTAACATTTATTTATTCCTGTGATCAAAGCTAAATGTTCAGCATCATTACTCCAGTCTTCAGTGTCACATGATCCTTCAGAAATCATTCTAATATGCTGATTTGCTATTCAAGAACATTTATTATTATTATCAATATTTAATAACAGTTAAGTTTTTTAGGATTCTTTGATGAATAGACAGATCTAAAGATCAGCATTTATCTGAAATAAAAAGCTTTTCTAACATTCTGCACTATACCATTCAAAAGCTTGGAGTCAAAATATTTTTTAGGAGAAAGAAATGATAGAAATTAATACTCTTATTTAACAAGATGCTTTAAATGATCAAAACTGATGATAAAGACATTTATAATGCTAAAATTAAGATAAAATAAGATTTCTATTTCAGATACATGCTGTTCTTCTGAACTTTCTATTCATCAAAGAAACCTGAAAAAAAATTCTACTCAGTTGTTTTCAACATAATAATGATAATAATAATAATAATAATAATAATAATAATAATAATAATAATAAATAAACTGGAGTAATGATGCTAAACATTCAGCTTTGAAATTACAGGAATAAATTACATTTTAAAATACATTCAAATAAAAAAAATATTTAAGTTATTTTAAATAGGAAAAATATTTCAAAATGTTACTGTTTTTGCTGTATTCTGGATTTAAAAAAAAATACAGGCTTGTTGAGCAGGAGAAACATTAAAAATCATACTTTTCAAAAACTTTTGACTGGTAGTGCATAAGAATACCACAGTATTACCATGGTAGATGTTTTTTTTTTTTTTTTTTTTTTTTTTTTTAAGTAGTGACAGAAGAACAAACATAATTTGAGCTGGAAAATATCATGTTCTCCACAACCCCAAGAACATGTCAGTCAATTAGAAACTTTACGTAAGAAACTTGCAATAACGCAGCTAATGACTACGTGCCTCCTTTGCACATCACCTTAAACACATGTTAAACAGCAGCAGATGGTGGAACAGAGGGAGAGAGGTGTTTCCATTGCTTTAGCGCTTTTGTTTGACAGCTTGCCCTGTAAGTCCATCCCTACTCCAGAACTCTCATCTTTTCTTCTTCTTGGTCAGGTAGCAACCCTTTTTTCCCTGTCCACTGAAGGAAAATAATTTGTCCCTGTCTGTGTCACTCAACAGAGGAATCGATCAAAGGAGCCAATCAGTTTATTCCGACCAATTAGTCCCCTTTTGCCCCGAGCATTGGCTTAAAGGAGCCGGCCATAATCATCGGTTCCACCTCGTAATTAGTTGTAATTCTAGTGCTGACATGGCTTAAGATCCTCATTTAGAGGGCTTGTCACTCTAGGGGTGGGAATGTAGCACGGAGAACAGGAAAGGCTACCCTCTCCTTAAACACGGCAGATGTGCTCATCTATTGATTCCTTCCCTCTTCTGTAATGAGCAGCACACAGCTGATAGGAGAGATGGGAAAAGGAGGATTGGCCAAATAAAAAAAGGTGCGATGAATGTGTTAATGAAGAGATCCATAGTATATTCTCGTAGACTTTGTTTCCATTGATTGTTTTCGAACTTTAAGGAATAGTTCATCCAAAAATTAACATTTGCTGACAATTTACTCACCCTCAGGCCATCTGAGATGTAGATTAGTTTGTTTCTTCATTGAAACTGATTTATTATTGCATCACTTGCTCACCACTGGATCCTCTGCAGTGAATGGGTGCCGTCAAAAGTTGATCAAAACATTATAATAATCCACAAAACTCCAGTCCATCAATTAACATCTTGTGAAAAGAAAAGCTGATTGTTTGTAAGAAACAAATCTACCACTAAGGCGCTAACTCAAAAAAATATGATCAATAATATCCTGTTTTTGCTTGTTGCTTGCACTGTTAAAAAAAAAAAAAAAAACACAATTGGTTCAGTCAACTTAAAATAATTTGTTACCCTGCTGCCTTAAAATTTTGAGTTCACTCAACTCAAATATGTTTATTCAAGTTGAAATGTTAAGTTGTACTAAGTGACAGCTTAGATATTCAAGTTGACTACACTAAAAAATTGTTTGTTAAACTTAACAGCTGTGTTTGAATCAACTCAAATGTCTGAGTAAAAATTTCAAGTTGACTAAACTTTTTTTGAGTTGACTAAACAAATTTATTTATTTGTTTATTTACAGTGTGATCTGTGCATATTTCTCTCCTGATTCAGATGGGACAACATTTTCACTGGAGAAAGCAATACATTTAAATTGTAAAATGTTTTCATGAAAAATCTTCTCTTCACAAGATGTTAAGTGATGGACTGGAGTGGTGTGGATTATTGTATTGTTTTTATCAGCTGTTTGGACTCCAATTCTGACGGCACCCATTCACTGCAGATCCATTGGTGAGCAGCTACATTTACAGCTAAATTTCTCCAAATCTGTTCTGATGAAGAAACAAACTCATCTGCATCTTTAATAGTCTTAAAGTGAGTGGCAATTTTCATTTTTGTGTTTATTATTTCTTTAAAGGAACCTGCATGCATAATTCTGCAGCCTAATCTCAAAGCTAAAAATCTATTTAAAACATAACCCCAAAAAGTATTTTTCTCATCCAGCAACCCACTAATCAAGCACCAAGGGTGGCTGAAAAGGCAAATAATCAGTTTTCAAAAGAATTGCCATTAAATGGACTCTCGCTCCATCCCTCCCACATCCATTCACGCTTTCCCCAATGCAGGTGGATCCTCTAATTAGAAGAACATTTTAGTTTGAGCTGCTCGTGCTCCATCTTTATTGTCCTGCCACCATCGATTTCATTTCCAACTCTTTGCCTCTTGTGTCTTATCAAAGAGCCGGACTGCATGGACGGCTATATTTATTGTCCATGGGGTCATATTCTCTTAGACCTGAACCTTTGACCCTTGCGAAAGGATTCATGTCGCACTGAAAAAAGCCTGATTGAGTTTTAACGAGGCGTAATGCTCTCGGTGGTCGAAACCGATGAATACGTATAAAGGAACGGCCGACATGAGAAGCAGTTTGGGAAAACCAACACACGAGAGAAGGAAGGTCCTCTAACAAGGGGACAAATAATGAGGATTAGCATGACAAGCAGGGTTTTTGAAGGCTCGTGATGCTTAGGATGGATTTTTCTCTCATGCACTTAAGGAAAGCAAGACTATGAAAGGTTTTTACATTCACATGCTTTAGATTAAAGAAAATAATGCTGAACTTTACATTAGAAATTATATGTTACACTGATGCAACAGTTGCACAATAAAAGGATGTGGTTGGGGCCTGAAATAGTTTTATGATTAGAGAACCATCCCAATGTACAAAACCTTTTTTTTTCCACAATGGGGACTTCTACTTTTTTTTTTTTTTTTTACATACAGCAAGTTACTATAACTTAACCCTAACTTACAACTTAACCCTATTTTTGCATTATAAGGTGATTTTTTTTATAAAGTACTTCATATTTATATTGTTTTTTCATCTCTAAAATGTGGTTTGTCAGATTTAGCCCACTTTTGGTACAGATTTGTCCCCAAAATACACACACAAACATGTGTCCAAGATAATAAATAAATAAATAAATACAGAAATAAATGTGCTACTGTAGTCACTGCATTCATGTTGATTTCATATGTTTTTTTTGTTTTTTTTTAATAAACTAAACATTTAGACAAAAAATGTTTTCAGAATGATTTTCAGAAGTTCTGCTGAAACAGTCGAAACTCTTGAAAGCTGCAAAAGCTGCAAATATTTTGTATTTTTGATCACCATTTTGTGTAAAAATGTTTCATATTTTTGGTGGTCAGAGCAAATTGCTTTATTAAATCCAGGAAACTAGAGTAAATAGTTTACAAACCTTTTTGGTGAAAGGTGAAATGCAAGATTATATTAATGAATATCTGTATTTTATGGATAAGAGATTGTATAAGGTATATTTAGGGTTATATGATCTGACATCTGAAAACATGAATTGACCTCAACATGCCATAAAAATATCAAATGATATGTATCCTGTTTATGACTTTCTTGTCACATGACAACAAAAGGGCTTCCTGCATGACTTTGATTAGTTGCTTTTCAGATATAAATGTTAGATTTTTTAAATAAATAATAAAATAAAATAAAACTATAACAAGTTAAAAAATATATATATATAATAATATGTAATATATAATAATAAATATAAAATAATATGAAATTATGCATTTTACTGAATTTTATTCAGAAATTGAAATTTAGTTTTTGCATATTTCACATTTAAAAAATGTATTATGACAGAATTCATTTGTGACCAGGTATAAGGGTCAATTTTATGACATTGACATTTATACATCATCTAAAAGCTGAATACATAAGCTTCCCATTGATGTATGGTTTGCTAGGATAGGACAATATTTAGCCGAGATACAACTATTCAGTCCAAAAAAAAATCTAAATATTGAGAACACTGCCTTTAAAGTTGTCCAACTTAAGTTCTTATCAATGCATATTACTAATCAAAAAGTAAGTTTTGATATATTTACAGTAGGGAATTTACAAAGTATCTTCATAGAACATGATCTTGGCATAAAAGAAAAATCAATCATTTTCACCCATGCAATGTTTTATTTATTGTTGGCTATTGCTACAAATATACCCATGCTACTGGTTTTGTGTTCCAGGGTCACATTTATAGTTTTAAACATCCATTTGCTCTTACAGCCACAGAACTTCACAGGTTTAACTTTGTTTCTTCAGAAACCCAATTTAACCCTCAAACAGGATCTTCAGCGTCTGTACCCAACCGAAATGAAGTGTTTTCCCCCCAGCCACAAGTAAAGAAGGATTCAGTGACAGATTCTGGGTAAAAAAGGTCTATCGGCACAGATGTACCAATCAAGCAGTGCCAATCAGCCCCTTAAGAGTGATATAATTATCAGGTCAGGAGGGGAAAGAGCGCTGAATGAAAGACACCACCTTTCCTTCAGCCCCCCCACTCACTGCCCACCATTATACCCAAGCAACAACAGGCCAATTTGTCCATGAGGCCCTTGTACCCACACTCCCTGCCGAGTTATTTAGCTCCTCTCCTGCTCTTCAATGGCAGGTACTGATTAGAGGGGCTGCAATCTCCCTCCCTGTTCCCTTTAAAAAAAAGAAAGAAAAACTAGCCCCCTTCATCCTGGCAATCTTTAATCTGATTACAGGCTTTCTACGGCTTTTCAGACAAGACCGGCCATGTAGGACAATGGCAGGCCAAGTGGTTCCACACACAGCCTCTGAGCTATGTGATCCAAGTGTGGATCTCTGGGCGCTCTAACTCCGCTGGCAGTTCTTTTCAGAGTAAACTAAGGCTGGGTCGGCCCACCTGCCCGCCTGCCGGCCCGCTCCCCTTCACACAGGGGATTAACGAGAACATCTCTGTTACAGGAGCGACACCCTCCTTTCCTCGGAGCCCGACCCCCCCGTCCCCTGCAGACTTGTTTGATTAGAGAGGAGAAGAGATTTGACCCCAGCTCTCCTGCTTTCAGCCGCTCGGCTCGATGCGGCGGTCGATCCTTAACTCTGGGCCCCGCCCCCCTTTTCCAGATCCCCATGGGAAAGCCGCTCGGAATCAGTGAACTGAGTGAGCTGTTGCGTATCTGCCCTGACGGATTTTTCTTGTTTGACTTGCCATTGAAGAACATACAATCTTCAAAATAAACACTGACGAATGAAGAACCTTTAACATCCATGGAACCTTTCTATAGCACCAAAGGTTTTTCATAGCAAAAAAAAGTTCTTTAGATTATTAAAATGTTCTTCACAATAAGGAAAAAGGTTCTTCTGAGAACTTTGAAGAGCCTAGAATGGTTCTATTATGGCTTGCTTTTTCTAACCTTTTTTTAAGAGTGTAGATTTTTATGCCTTGCTTTTATTTAAAGTTTTTTTAGACTGCAGACTTTTCTAAGAGTGTGGTAAATTAACGCATTTTATGCAAAAACATTGGAGATTTTAGTGGTGGGGTTGGAAAATGTATAGAAAGGTGGCAAGTTTATTTTAACGGTTAACCCTTTAACTTTCACCGTCCCCTCAAAGTTTACTTCACCATATTACAAAAAATCCTAATCAAATCATGACAATATCGCTGGAAAGGTCTAAGACTCCTATCTAAGAATAGGTATTTGACCACTGTTTTATGTTACAAATTATGTAGGAAAAGTAATAGATCAATTACGACAAGAGTGCACCTCAAATCTACATCATAACAGGAGTTCTGACCTTTATCACAATAAGACTTTCTTCATTGCCACGCTTTAGAAATCATAAGAAATTATGTCAGTAGTAAAACTTAAAATCTCAAAATTCATTTTAAAACCATTTTAATGTACATCAAAATCATGTTTGCATTCCAAAAATTTTTGGTTTTGAGCATTTTCATGTCTATGTTAAAAAAAAGGGAGTGAATGTTAAAGGGTTAAAAAGCAAAAACAATCCGCTATCTATGTCAAACTGAGTAGAAAAATGTTTCTACATATTTTTATATAACCAGTGGAAGCTCAGAAGAAAAGTCAAGACAATTTTTTGCAAATATTTCACATTTTTTGATCCAATTTTGTGCAAAAAGTCTGAAATTGTGGCCGTCAGGGCAAATATTGAGCCAAGAAACAGATGTTGAAAATTGTGGCTGATTCACTTGTCACACTGGAAATAAAAAAAGGCAAACTGAGCACATTGCATTGCAGGAAACAGTGTGCTCTGTAGTATACTGCGCATTTTGTCAAATGTAGGTCTTCTGTGTATTTTATGCATACAGAAAATGCACACATTGTGTTCCATATACATAATCTATACTGTACAGAGTATTTTTTATTTTTAAATGCAACTTTAATTAGACTTTATTCATAGTACAAATGAAAATTGGAAAATAGAGATAGCTATCTATGCTAAAAGAAAAGTAACATAAAATAAACATAAAGACAAGCAACAAATGTACCCAATTAAAATGAAGGATAAATGCAGATGTAAACTTGAAAATAAAATTGTCTGTCTTTAATTTTTGATCCAGTATTGTGTTAAAATAAGTCTTTTGGCAGTCAAAGCAAATATTGAGCCAAGAAAGAGACTTGAGTAGCTTATTCAGTTGTAACACTGGAAATGAAACAAATGGAAATGAATGTGCTATGTAGTATACTGCACATTTTGGAAAATGTAGTACACTAAAAATGTGACCCTGGACCACAAAACCAGTCGTAAGTAGCACAGGTATGTTTGTAGCAATAGCCAACAATACATTGTATGGGTCAAAATAATCGATTATTATTTTACGCTAAAAAATCATTAGGATATTGAGTAAAGATCATGTTCCATGAAGATATTTTTTTTTTACAATTTTCTAACATAAATATATCAAAATGTAATCTTTGATTAGTCATATGCATTGCTAAGAACTTCATTTCGACAACTTTAAAATGCAATTTTCTCAATGTTCAGATTCTAGATTTTCAAATAATTGTATCTCAGCAAATTATTGTCCTATCCTAACAAACATACATTAATGGAAAGCTTATTTATTAAGCTTTCAGATTTAAAATATATATATATATGACTGGTTTTGTGGTCCAGGGTCACAAATGTTTAAAAGATATTGGAGTACATTTAACAAGAAAACCAATTTCAGTCTTTCTGCTTGAAAAAAAAATCACATTTCTTTGTAAAATTTCACAGTAATTATTTCTTTTTATTTCTTTGTAATTATTTGTGAAATTCACTAGCAATTTCTGAGTGAAAATTGTAAGTAAAAAAGTAAATCCCACACCATTTTTGTTGTATTTTCTACATACAGAAAATGTACATATTGTGCTTAATACACACTGCAGAAATAGTGTAAGCCTATTTTGAGTCTTTCTGGCTGTAATATTAAACTGCGAGTACAGACACTCAACATTATTAATAGCACACCTATTAAATTCATGAACATGAAATCACGCACAAACTGAAGTCATTCATAAAGACATGAAGTCTCTCAAAACTGTCATTGGCGTCTTGCTGTGCTCATTCACAAAAGCAGTGTGTATTTGAAGTTCATTAAATGTCACGGTGATTGATCAGGAAATGACCCAATTGACCTCGTTTGACCCTCTACAAGAGTCTATTTCCATTAGAATAGAGTCGTCTGGCCTGAGGGTGACCAAACGCACGCTAACAGATGACCAGCAGCTCAATTAAACAGCGCTTGTTGTGATTTTGACAGACTCTAGATAACAGTTAATCAATGCATGTCTCTAGTATTTTTACTATTACACAGTATTCTACTAGAACAAGATCAAAAACAACTTTGGTCTTTTTTAAGGATCTACAGAAATGTCCTACAGAAATCACGTTCAGTTAGCAGTAACACAACAGATTTATTCATTAAAATAGATTTATTTCTTTGCTCAAAAGATAAAATATTTTGGATGCATGCCTTTTATATGTACTTCTATAGTTATTTTTATGACTATACAGGTAGTTTGTATTTGCAAGAATTAAATTATATTTAAAATCATATTTGAGACAATTAAAGCAACAATTAAAGTATAAAAGAGAACAGTTTTAGAGGTTTAAATAGACATCATTTAATAGACCTCAATATTAAGTACAACAGTTGTGTATAAATTGTTAAATCAAACATTCGCATTTAGCAAAGACATTCGCACAGTTTTTGAGCACCAATGTAAGGTCACTGAGTAAAAAGATTCTAAATTGCCTCTTAACATTAAATTAAAATAGCAAAGAATATAAAGCTTCATTTTTAAAAAATAAAAATGAAAACATGGTCTAAAAACACACTGAGGTCACTGACCTCTTGAAAGTCCTTATGTATTCCTTTACATAATCAAATATAATAGTCTACATACCAGGAAGGAAAAAAATGATCACATCACTGGACACTTAAAAAATAACTAGATAAATAACTAACTAACACATTCATAATATCAAAATTGCAATAGCCTATAATCAGTTCATTAACACAGCAGCAAACATGACAGAGTAAAATAATTAGTATTTCATTCTTTTCCAGAATGATTGAAACTTAATGCAGTTTAAGCCTAGAACTAGTACAGTTGGATTATTAAATATACATGCTTTAGTATTAGATATGTGCATAAACTTATTGATTAAATACATTTGAAGACTTGAAGCACACAGAAATGAAATTGAACTAAGAGCTGACCCTACTGGGCCTCTGCTCTATTAGGCAGGCCAATACCTCACAAAGGTATTAAAGGGACTATATTCTCTTTAGAACATTCTTTCGGTCTCTTCATTTTTCTTTTTTTGGTACCAGTATGATGTGATACAGTTCATCTTTTGTCATATAGACATCTTGCATTAGCTCTGATCAACAGTAAAGTTAGACTCCGACCTGAATGGTGGAAGAAAAGAAATCAAATAAATATTTAGGACTTGAGAATCATTAATATAGATTAAGGTATTGTAACGAAAACAATTCATTAATTAAAAGAAAATCTTAGCAATTTTCCATAAACGTGGAGGTGACATAATTCTTTACTGAGACGCAACTACACAATCAACGGATGTGTTACTGTGATAAACTGCACCTGAAGCTGGAAATCTATTATGTGGTTATGTACTGCCATCTCATGGCCATATACTAGAGTACAACAAGCACGGCACATCAGCTTTTCGAAATGTTCAATTTACTTCTAAAATAAATAATTGTAACTAAATAAAATGACAAAAAGTTTGAACTTAATGTCTACATATAATTCTTACAAGTTATTACATAGTACAATTCCTCTTTAGATGACACCAAAAGAATTTAGCTGTATATACTTACATCATGTCTGTATTTTTGCTGACCATGTGGCTGTTGTACTCTAGAATGGGAGGCATGCTCTCCTCATCTTCAGGAACCTGGAAAAGATGATTTTAGTCATTAAAAACAGACCTAAACGAGTTTATACTGTATAGAAGAAACCGGGGCTAGTTGTCACATTTAGATATTAGACTTACGTTCTCATTAGAGTTCTATAGTGACACCTAGCGGTGAAACAAGTAAATATAGATTCAAACTCACCTCCCAGTACACCTCATCATCAAAGCAGTTTTCATCGGCCGGGTCTCCCCAGAATGGCAGTCTCAGGATGCAACCTGTATATACATATGTTAGGGTTATTATTGTTATATAAAACCAGTGTTGCCAAGTAGTCTACTTTAACACTGTTGCCCCAGGTTGTTTTTGATGTTAACCCTGATAACGTCATATTTAGCCCCTGAAATGCTAATTTACCTGGGAAACCCCGACAAAAAAACGTATTTTATTCCCCAGAACGCGATTTTTAATGGGAGTGGGGACCACCCTCGAAACGCTACTGGGCTAGTTTTGGGCTAGTTTGGAGTAGCAATTGTGTGGGTTTTGTTGTGAAAACCTGGCAACCCTGTAAAAAACCAAACCTTTCCACCTATTTTTCCGTAAGAGCGGGCGTGGCCATTTGTAAATTTTATGGACGTTGCTTCTGGTCTCATTGGTGTCCAGCTATTTATAGCTGTACATAACTGGTTTTGCTGACTGATATTGCAATTATGTGTGTCTTACTATATTATTTTAATGTATTATCTTAATTATGAGCACTAGTTTGTTTGTTCTTCTAGTTATTTCACTATAAGTTTTTACAACTCATCATCAGTCGGCACTGAATGTAAACAGAGCCACTGAATTGAACCAAACTTGCATATTTTGCCGATTATCGCTACTGAAAATGGTGAATTATTGTCATGTTCTGGGCTGTACTAATCGGTCAGACATTTGGAGTAGCCTACTATAGTCTGCCAAAAGTTATAACAAATGAAGAAGAAGAGTGCAAAAAGCTGAGGAACAAAAGGCAATTGTGGTTGGCCAAACTGAACCGGGATTTCCAGGGCAAGAATCTTGACAACATTTGTGTTTGTTCTTATCATTTCTGCTCAGGTAGGTGAAATATGAGGCTAAAATCTTAATTAATACTGCTCTTATGTATCTTTACCGCCTATTGACTTTAGTCTGTAAAAATATTGAGCCCTTTACTGCTTACTAAGTCCTTCTCTAAGTGATTTAGCAGTTTCCACATGTTTCTTCCATCATTTAGACAGCATAAATTATCAGAACAACGTATTCGGTAGTACATTAACCGTGCAATCCATGCTGTTGTTTACATCCAAGTATCTCTAATATGGTAACTGACCAAACCATGGTGTAAGTGCAAACCCTCTATAGCGGCTAATGAACCGGTAGTCTCGCCAATAGGCTTACTTCCGTGTTGAAGAATAAGGTGGATACAAAAATTAGTTACTTAAAAGAAAAGTTTTGGATGCTCACCTACTATTATTCCACCTACGATTCCAAAGACAAGAGCAACACAAATACCGGCGGCCTGGTAGCCTCCTTGCGTGGCAGAAGTCCTGTTAGCATATTTCCCTTCAAAATCAAATGTGTTTACCAAGCTGTTGAGAGAAAAACATTTGTATTAGCTGCACTGACATTATTGGATGAGAGAGATGAGCGTATACATCCATATATATTCCTCCAACATTAAAATAATTTTTTTTAGTAATATTTAAAATACATTTTCAGTGATTTTCCACCATTTCCGTTCCCCCACATAATTTTGGAAAAAGAAAAGCTTAAAATGTATTCATATTTATTTATTTATTTATTTAAAAATACTTTTTAAACTATTAATACTTTTACAAATAAAGCAAATTTGTATGATTTAAAATGAGTTGCATACACTTTGGATTCACACTTACCCTTCATGTCCATAGACGGTCTCACTGGCAGTAGCCGCTGTGATGGCACCCACCACTCCTCCAAGGAGTCCTGGCATGGCGTGCAGGTTGTGGATGCCACATGTGTCTTGAATCTTCAAGTACTTCTCCATGAAGGGCTGCATGGGGAAAAAATGAATGGGTATTAATCTGTTTTCACATGGCAAATGATGCTGAAATGCATCTGCTCTTCTGTCATACTCACAGTCATCACCAGGTAGCCGAATGTGGAGATTATCCCGCAGCAGAAGCCCACGATGAGAGAACCATAGGGTGAGATCATAAACTCGGCCGCTGTTCCCATTGCGACTCCTCCGGCCAGAGTTGCATTCTGGATATGCACCTGGGTTGCACAAAACAGGTGTAATGTTACATTTTATTTATGTATTTTTAAATTATTATTATTTTTTTTTTTGTTTGTTTTTTATATGTCTATATAGTTTTTATACATTTTTATTTCAGTTTTAGCTTTTTATATACTTCGTTAAACAATTTTTTTAAGTAACTAAAATTATTTTATTTTTTTTTTATGGTATGGTAAGTTTAGTTTTAGTTAACTATAAATGTGATATAATGAAGTGCTTTAATTTACCATATCCAATTTTCCCCTTTTGGCTGAAAGGCTTGATATGGCAAATGTAGTAAGGACTGATGAAGCCAGAGCAAGGTAGGTGTTTATGGCAGCGCGATGTT
The DNA here is from genome assembly GCA_033026305.1 of Cirrhinus molitorella. Taxonomy (NCBI): domain Eukaryota; kingdom Metazoa; phylum Chordata; class Actinopteri; order Cypriniformes; family Cyprinidae; genus Cirrhinus; species Cirrhinus molitorella. Next base: position 9,356,409 of record CM065118.1, on the reverse strand, counting down.
GGCCGTCTCCATGATCTGAGATGGCAGAGTTGAAACTGGGCCAGAACATCCACAGGAAGAGAGTTCCTGTAAGAGAAAACATCTTCAGAAAAAGCCCTGGATTTTTGAAAGCATAACTTACATAAGTTACATACATAACTTACCAATCATAGCAAACACATCAGAGTGGTAGGCAGATCCACCCAGACGTTTGCTTAGCTCTAGTTTTGGTCGATAAAGAATCCATGATATTGTCAGACCGTAATATGCTCCGAAAGTGTGGATGACCATAGATCCGCCAGCATCCCGAACCTGTGAAGGAAAGAACAGTTTGTTACTTGGACTTAGGGATGGTGACTACTCATCAGGGTTATTAAAACTATTAAACATTTTTATTCATTTAAATAAATGTGGAATAAAATATAAATATTAGATGAAAAGCTCTAATTACACTACCAGACAAAAGTGTTTGGATTTTTAATGTTTTTTAGAGAAGTCTCTTTTGCTCACCAAGCCTGCATTTATTTGATGCAAAGTACAGCAAAAAACAGTAAAATTCTGAAATATTTTTAAAGTATTAAAGACAAAAGCATTTTATTTCAGATAAATGCTGATCTTTGGATCTTTCTGTTTGTCAAAGAATCCTGAAAAACTGTAGTTTTTAACTTTTTAAATATTGATAATAATAATAAAGTTTTTTTGAACAGCAAATCAGCATATTAGAATGATTTCTGAAGGATCATGTGACACTGAAGATTGGAGTAATAATGCTGAAAATTTAGCTATAATCACAGGAATAAACTACCTTTTAAGATAAACATTTATTTTAAATAGTAAAAATATTCCAAAGTATTACTGTTTTTGCTGTACTTTGGATCAAATAAATTGATTGCTTGGTGAACAAAAGAGACTTTAAGCATTAAAGCATTAAAAATCTTTTGAACTTTTGACTGGTAGTGTATATCAGTTAACTGCAAAAGTTAAAGCAAACTAAAATTAAGGATTAAAACTAAAACTGAAATAAAAAATATATTAAACATAAATAGTACTTACTAAAATACTACTAAAAATGACAAAAACACAAAATTACTTAAAAAAATGTAGTAGTTAACTATAAAAGATTTGAATTAATATGATGTAAAAAAAAAAACAGAAAAAATTAGGTTCTACTAACATTGTTTGTTAACTTTAATATAAATTTATGTAACTCTTATTAGTGTTTACAGTGTAGCTAAAATTAAAATAAAAGTATCAAAATAAAAAACAATTTAAAATATTAATATATATAAATATTAAAATGATAAATTAACTAAATATTAAAAAATAATACTGCTACTCACATGCAGAAGTTCAAGAATGATGTATTCCTCAACCGCAAACAGTGTGATGCCAAACAACGTCAAGACCATCAGCTGAACTGGACTGACTTTTCCCAGCAGAGCTCCATATGCAATGAGACATCCGGCCACACAGAAGTCAGCATTGATGATACTGGTAAAAGCAAGATGGGAAATTACATAAGTCACCATCATTTGATGCACTGATCAGGAAATGGCACACACAAAACCAACGTTTACTTCATGTGACCTTAAAGAAGTTATTCTAAGGGTGTGAGGTGCAAAACGTACTTCTCAACTCCGATCTTGATTGTGCCATCAACAGGGTCCAGAGAGTGAAACCATCCTTGCATGAGAAGAGCCCACTGCAGACCAAAGGCGGCGATGAGAAAGTTGAATCCGACCCCGCCGAAGCTGTAGCGCTTCAGAAAGGTCATGAGAAAGCCAAAACCCACAAAGATCATCACATGCACATCCTGAAAACCTGCAGAGCAAGGAGAAAAAGGGTGGAGAGAGTTAACAGATGATTTAACAGAACCTCCCTAACTTAAAGCTCAACAAAACATTGTTATTTTACTTATTATAATGTAATTATCAAAAAATAAAGCAATTCATGTTAATAGCATCAATTGCCCTATCAGTATCAATCCCTGCAGACTCACTTGGGTATCTGTAGTAGAAGTCATTCTCAATGTCGCTCGTGATGTTCTTTGTGTGTTTGTGCTCAGCCCAGTGCGCGTCTGACTCTTCGTTGTAACGCACAAACAGTCCAAACAGGATGATCATGGCGATCTGCCATATGAAGCAGACCCCAGGCAGGCTGATCCGGACGTCAGGGTTTTTGGTTCTGCACCAGAAGCCTCGGCAGCAAGCAACGAAGTTCCCCATGGTGAAGATCTGAAGATCTGGTGGCTGAAGCTCTCGTGTAATTTCGAGTGAAGTAAGAAGATCTGTTGGGTGAAGAAGCTCTCTTGTAATTTCTGAGTCGGGTGCAGCTGTATTTATAGCTGGTCATCTGGAGGTGTGTCACTGCTCACCTGTTGCAGGTGTACCTTCTGGAAATGAAATCTGGGTGGCCGTGACACTCACCTGACAAGACTGATCAATATCTTCTCTGGTGTCTGACTTTTTTTTTTTTATAATAGAAGTCACATTAGTCTTACTGGACTTAATTATAATTACACAGAACAACTTTGCTTCTGCAATTCATCTTTAGGTTAGATCTTTTTTCTTTGCACTTTTAGACTTTTTGTGGAAGGTTTTTATATGTTTGAACTGATTTAGATTTTCTGTGCACATCCAAACCTCCAAAATCAGGAAAATCAGGGCAAACATGTTAATGACTAAGAGTAGGAAACTGTCAGTGCAAAGTGATTCATTTCTTTTTATGATGCTTTATTGCTTTTGTTCTACAGGGCAACGTCTTTTCAGTATCTGAACAAATCAAATCGCCTTCCAGCTCACGCAAAGAATCATCTGTGTGGTTCCTGATCAACTGATTGTAAGTAAAACTCTACATGCATATTTGGCATGAAATTCAGAGCAGTTTTAGCAGCGACCAGGTGTTTAAACAACATTTTCCAATCCTTCAAATGAGAAACTGGATATATCTGCAGAAAATATTACTACGAGTAATACAGTGAAGGCAAAAACATGATTAAAGTATATGTATACTTGAACCTAAAATCTTAATCGATTTAAGATGTATATGTTGCCATTACCTATATTTTACTTTTCTACATGAGAGAAAAAAAAATAACTTTCTGCTAAATCTATATTTTAATCTTTTTTTATCTTAAAGAGATAAAAAAGCAGAGCATGACTAGTTTAATAGTTATTATCAAGGTTCTTTTTACAAGCAGTCAAGTATTAAGTCATAAGACACATGTACTGTAGATGGCCAATATCTCTATGATTGACATTGTTCTCTTTTGGGTACATACCAGATATTATCTGCATTTCTGAAGTAGCTGAACTGCTGTGTTACATAATCAAATTACCTGCATCTGCTCTAATCGTTATGCAAAACCAAGACTTAAACTTAAAACAAAATTGTAAATCTCAAATATGTTGTTCACATTAAGGGAAATAACAAACTTAAGGAACATAAAGCGCTTTTCACCATCTGAATATATTGCATATCTGAGTGCAGTAGTCACTTAATGCAACTAATGCATTATAAAATCATCCATGTTTGCATATCATGCTAATTTTGCAAGACATCTTGTATTTTTAACCAACATCTTGCATTTTTAATCAACACTGTCTGCATTAGATTTTATTTTAACATAATGAATTCTATATACACTACCAGTCAAAAGAATACTTTGCCAGTACAGTAGATTTTTATGTATATTGTGGTACTGCATGATTATAATGCAGCAAAAGCATTATCTGTCTCCGAAAATATTATGTTTTGATTGATTTTCGGAATAAATTTAAAGTTGGTCAAACTTAACTGAAAAAGCTTTTTGAATGTTTTTATTTTATATACATTACCAGTCAAAAGTTTTTGGACAGTAAGATTTTTAGCTTTTTAAAGAAGTCTCTTCTGCTTACCAAGCATGCATTTATTTGACCCAAAATTACAGTAAAAACAGTACAATTTTAAAATATTTTTACTATTTAAAATAATTAAAATGTGATTTATTCCTGATCAAATAAGCTAAATTTGCAGCATCATTCCTGCAGTCTTCAGTGTCACATAATCCTTCAGAAATCATTCTAATATGCTGATTTGCTGTTCAAGAAATATTTATTTGTTCAAAACAGTAAAGTACATTTTTTCAGGATTCTTGGATGAATAGTAAAAATCCACAGATCAGCATTTATCTGAAATAAAATGCTTTTGTAACATTATACACTGGGGAATTATAGAAATTAAATCTTTGTTTAGAAAGGATGCTTTAAATTTATCAAAACATTTCTACTTAAAGTGTTGATAAAGACATTTATCTTACAATTTCCATTTCAGATAAATGCTGTTCTTCTGAACTTTCTATTCATCAGAGAAAGAAACCTGAAAAATATTATACTGAACTTTTCAGCAAAATAATAATAATAATTGTTTTTTGAGCAGCAAATCAAAATGTTAGAATGATTTCTGAAGGATCGTGTGTTTGGAGTAATGATGCTAAAAATTCAGCTTTGAAATCACAGAAATAATTGATATTTTAAAATATATTCAAATAGAAAACAGTTGTTTGCAGTTATTGCATTACCAGCATGGGTTATCAAATTTAGATTTAATATGTATTCTTTATTAATTTAAATATTTTAAAAGGCAGAGACAATCAAATTGGGTTACACTTTATGTTGATAGTCCACTTTAGACATTCTACATATATTTGCAAAGTTTCTTATAGTCAGCATATTGTATGTTGTGGACCCTTAAAAATAAAGTGTTAGAAGATATGAAGCAGACAGTCTACTAATACTAATACTAATGACTGCTAGTTGACATGTAGTTGCAAAGTTACTTCCTGTTAGTAGAATGTCAAAAGTGGACTATCAAAATAAAGTGTTACTTCAATTTGCCTCTGTATGCAGTATTTAATCAAATCTAAGTTCTAAACATTTGCTGTTTTCTGGTATTTAAAAAATAAATAAATAAAACTCTCTTGCATCATCCATTCAACAAGATATACAGTAACTCCTAATTTACACTATTCTCCACATTGTCAAATAACAGTAAAATTATCATAACTGTAAAATAACACCACATTTACATTTATGCATTTAGCAGACACTATTATCCAAAACAACTTGACTACAGAAACTAAGTAGTGACCAAAAATGTAAAGAAGTGCATATAGGCAATTTATGTGTATACAAAACTAATTTCAAGCATCTAATCAGAAACCTTCAAGAGATCAGGACAGGCATAAACCAATCTTGTCCAAACTTTTCCCAGGTAGTGTATTAAGTAATTTGTCTCGCTTCCCAAAGTCAGTCTCACATCTAGACAATAAAAAAAAAGTGTGTGCATATCTTCACGCTTGGCTAGAGAGCATGTGGCTCCTGGAGGTGTGTTTCACCAAAAAACAAGTAGAAGACATGTGACAAAAAGTGTGGCCCTCAGATCCTTATCAGAACAGCATTCCAAGGATAACAGGAATCACATGACCATGCCTGGCCTTTGCAATCTGTCACCAGGACATTCCATCAGTGGCGACATAAGGATATCACATGATCCATTGTCAATCAGAAACAAGTGGAGCATTTGATAATGTACAGCTGATTCAACGTGAAGATAATTTTTAGTGTAGTGATCACAATATAAATGATCAACAAATAAAAGTTTTAAGACAGTGGTCATTTCATCTAAAAATGCATCTGATTAAAACTCATCTTACGTAACTAAATCTAAAAAATAAAAAGTGTCCAAATCAGCACATTCGTAAGGATCATGTGACGACACTGAAAATTCAGCTTTGCATCACAGGAATAAATTCGATGTTAAAATATATTCAAATGGAAAACAGCTACTTTAAATTGTAATCATATTAGTTTTTATTGTATTTTTGACTAAATAAATGCAGCCTTGCTGAGCAAAAGCACAGTGCGACGATTTGCGCAGTTCTCCCAAGTTCAGATAAAATGTAATCACTAAAGGAAACCATAGTTCATATCACAAGTGTGTATGACCTAGATATGAAAGTAAAAGCATCAAAAGCAAATGTATAAACCGTCTAACTATAAATCATCTCAGTGACAAGTGGAGTGAGGTCCATTAGTTGAAAAACACACCCACTGACAGGGAAGAAAGGCTTGGCGGAAATAGACACACTTGGATTAGGATCAAATCTTAAAGATCTAAACTCGCGGCTGGCCAAATGGTCTAGAGGATTTTGGCTTTCACAATCTGTTCTTTTGCAGCTGAACTAAAAAGGAGGATCTGGAATGTCGAGCCGCGAAGCAACTCGTCAAAGACATAACGTTGAGCAAGTGTAGAGGAATTTCAGAATTTCAGCTAGTCATTTATCTCACTCTAGCTGAGAGCTGTACTGTCACAAAGAAAACGACTTACTGATAGTCATGCTGATAATAATAGTGATGAGCAGTGTATGTAATGTGCCACATGCTTTGGCATGTGATGCTACTGACTTGGATATAAAATAATGCAATTTCTAATGCCAAGCAAAAGGCATATATGCATGCTAACCTGGATCTGCTGAAGTGGTGCTGGGATAATTGCTATGGCTCTGGGCTGGTAATGCAAATGTTACAGGTTCACTCATCATTAAGGCTGACCTATGAACTATAGAGGAGTGCTGAGGGAATTCTGTCAATGTGACATGCAAAGTGGTGAAGGTTAAGTCTCTGCTCCTCCTCTATACTACTTCTACATGCAGTTTCACACATTTTTTAAACATCTGTTCTGTGCAGGCCTTGGCTTTTGCTATGTTCCTGTCATTGGGATTTTTATGTACTGAGTGACAATATGTTAAAATAATGAAACTAAATAAATTCATTCCATAAATTGAGGCATTTTAAGAACCAAATGCATGTCAGGATTCAGACCTTTAATGATAAATGAATTGACATGACATTTCCATGGGTGTAAGAAAATATCGATATGCGTGTGTATCACGATATTTTGTTTGACGATACTCTAACGATTCTCAAAAATGCAATATCGATATTTAAAAAAAAAAAATAGCTTTCTCTTGTGGTGGGCCGTTTTGTGCAGTTGAGGCGGTGCTCACGACATGGTCTCGTCGATTCCACGCAGAACATAATTACAAACTGAAAAACTCAAAAAAATCCTCAGAACAACAACGACAACAACAAAAATATTTTATTGTTTTATAATTCTTTTTTCTTTAAGAATCCTGCAAGCACTTTATTTTTTATTGATAAGCAGATGTAATTCTTAAGTTCAGATGTTCTGATACTGTGTGTGCTACGATTGTAAACTTACATTGTAAAGCAGGGTCTAAAAATATATATGGTCAGTTTATAAAACTTAAATTGTATACATCTACATTGTATACATTTATTAACTACAGAATCTTGCAAACACTTTCTTTTCTACCTTTACTCGTCTCGTACTGCACAAAAAGTGGTTCAGTTACATTGAATGTTACAGGGATTGATTAATGCAAATGCAGATCAAACTGTGTGTGTGTTTTTTTTTTTTTTTTTGGCTAAGGTTTGCATATGATGGTGTGTTCTTAATTACAGCTTTCCTAAAATTATGTCCTATTCATAAAATAAGAAACATCACAGTATATCGCCTTGCTTACAAGATCGCAATGTATTGCAACATATTGTACCGCAAACCCTGTATCGTATTGCCAGATTCTTGATAATACACAGCCCTAATTTTCACCCTTGTAAAAAATTTATACATTTACAATACACTTATTTCATACCAAGTAAAGTTCAACGCTATTAACATATTAACTGACATATCGCAAGACTTACTGATATAAAAATTATAATTCAACTTTATTTGGAGTACTACTTGTGCGGAATGTACATTTGTAACCCCTTAGCATTCATGTCAAATGTAAGGTTTATATTAAAAAGTCACTATTAATAAGGACTGGATGATCTCTATTTAATATCAGTCTTTAAATGTAAGATATTTAAAGTGTACCTGAAGTATACTTGCAATAGTTCCACTTTAGCACAATCAAATATACATTTGAAAGCAGAAGTTTACATACACTTTGCAAAATCTGCTAAAAATTATTTTACTAAAATAAGAGGGATCATACAAAATGTTTTTTTTTTTTTTTTTTAGTAGTGACCTGAAGAAGATATTTAACATAAAAGACGCTTACATATAGTCCACAAGAGAAAATAAAAGTTTCATTTATAAAAATGACCCTGTTCAGAAGTTTACAGTGTTTACAAAGTTACATGATGCTTGTTGTTACTTGAATGATCCACGGCTATTTTTTTTGTTTTTTGTTTAGTGATAGTTGTTCATGAGTCCCTTGTTTGTCCTGAACAGTTAAACTGCCTGCTGTTCTTCAGAAAAATCCTTAAGGTCCCACAAATTCTTTGTTTTTTCAGCATTTTTGTGCTCTTTAACCCTTTCCTGACTGTATGATTTTGAGATCCTGAGGTCTTTTCACACTGAGGACAACTCAGGGACTCAACTCAGAGCAACGCTCACTAATGCTCCAGAAAGAAACACGATGCATTTAGAGCAAGGGGTGTAAACTTTTGAATAGAATGACCATGTGTACATTTTTCTTGTTTTGCTTAAAGGGTACAAAACATACACAGTTTCACCTAATCTCATGTTATTCCTGAGTACCTATAGAGTAGTACTGTATCCTTATTATCTCCAAAAAGTCTTTAGTTTTATCATATTTATAAAAGAAAAATACAGCTTTCCGATTTTCTCTGGAAAAACCATCTGCAGTTCTGAATCATGACCGGGATCTTTAATAGCTGGGACCGCTCCATCTTTCAATATCAAACAATGTGCAAATCCAGCGTAGAACTGGGCCTTGTATATGAAACGTTTGTCAGCAAACACACACTAAACTCCATTGCTGCCCCTGAAAAAGGAACTGCATCCACTGTTCACGTAACGCTGGGTTCTTCGGGAAGCTGAGCAAAATTATCTCTGCCTTACAACCAAAACCACACTTCTTTAGAGACATTCTTCCCGAGTAAATCCCTTGCAGCAGTGCACTGAGTGCAGCCGAATGAACTGCATTAATATGCACGCTCTCTCTCTCTCTCACGGTCTAGCCACCGTGAGCGCGGGCGCCGCGAGCACGCTTTTCTGGGAGAAATGCTCATATAAGGAGTTCCACCACTGTCTACGTCATTAAAGCCACGATCGAAAAAAAAAAACAGCCGAAACTTGTACCAACCCGGAAGTAAGATTTTCGGCAAAGAAATTCTCCGTCATTTGTCTAAATTATTTTTTTTAAACTTTGGCCATGTTTAGCATGAGAATCCAACTCGTTAACACTGTAAACAACTCTAAATATACGAAACACCATTGTACCCCCCCTTTAAATATCATGTTTTTCTTTCATTTAGTACTGCCCTTCAGAAGCTACAGAAGATATATGTTTCCCAGAAGACAAAATAAGTTAAAGTTACCCTGACCTTTGAATTCCTTCTGAAACACCAGTGAGCACTTAAACTTTTTGTATTTGTTGTCCTTAGTGTGAAAAGATGGATCTCAAAATCATACAGTCTTCGTTGGAAAGGGTTAAAAGGATTCAAGTACACAAAAATTCTGAAAAACTAAAGAATTTGTGGGTTCTGAAGGATTTTTCTGAAGAACAGAACAGCAGTTTAACTTTTTAGGACAAACAAGGTACTCATGAACAACTATCACAAAAAAATAAATAAATAAATAAATAAAATAAAATAAAAACAGCTGTGGATCATTCAGGTAACAGTATATGAAAACTTTTGAAGGGGGTCATTTTTATAAATTCAGGTATTATTTTCTCTTGTGGACTATATGTAAATGTCTTGTAAATAACTGCAAATGTGAAACATCTTATTCGGGTCAGTACTAAATAAAAAATAACATACATTGAGACTGTCCTCAAAGAAAATACGACCCAATTGTACGTTTTTGAATCGACCAAATACGATCCATTCTTACGTTTTAAAGTTAAGCGCCCTCTAGCGGTCGTAAAAATAATGACAGTGTCGCGTTGGATCTGACGTCATCGAATGACGTATGAGTTTTTATACGATTTCAGGGTAATATAAACGTGTTTTACTAGGTGTAATTCGTATATATGACCACACCTAACCCTACCCTAAACCTACCCCTTACAGAAATCATGATTTCTAGTGCATATTTAAAAAAAAAAAAAAACATACAATGAAAACATATGCGTTCTCTGGAATCGAACCTGTGTTCATATGATTATATCACTCCGCAGTGCAATGCGCTACTAATTGACCTAAACATAATGCTAAGGTTAAATTAGATACCTGTTACTGATAAGGGAGCAAATGTTGAATACGCTTTAAAGAGACGTATTTGAGGATTTGTGAAAACGACTTTAGTCGGTCTATAAATTGGAGGACATGTTGATATTTCATGACTACAGGAAAAGATGTTTAATTTCGATTATTTTTTTGACAAACAAAACAACTTTAGAGCTTGAAATAACTATTTAATTTAATATTTAATCATTCAACATCTACATTGAATTTCATTTAGTAGACACTGACTTACAAATGAGGAATACAACAAGCAATTAATCAGATATATGATGAATAAATATTAATTCTAGAAATTTTGATGACATTTCTAAGTCTGGAAATCACACACTTCCAAGATTTTCACAGGATTTTAACCCTGAGTCTTGTAAGAACTGGGTCTTGACAGTTTTTGCAAGAACAAATAATTAAAATAAGAAATGTGTCCTGGTTTTTAGCAGTTTATCTTATAGCTTGTTTTGTCTTATTTTAAGACAAAATAACAGTTTTCACGGTTACTTTTTTTTCTGCAATGTGCAGCTTACAAAATGTCCTACAGCAAACTGATCTGTTAAATGATTCTGAAGTGGTAAGATACGTCCAGTTTATTGAACAGTATAGTCAATCGCATGTGAACAGCCAATTAAAGGTGTAATTTGACAAATATCTGTCAAAAACTCGGAGAGAATTTGCTGTAGGCAATTCCACCCAATGCTTTGAAACGCCCTTTGAAGAAAAGTGCCCTACTACGTGCCTGACCAGATGATGTGGGTTTAACCTCATGATCATCTCGTCAAGCATTCAGCAGAGAACCTTCCTCCAATGTGCTCTTGATACCCATGTAATAAATAAATAAATAAATAAATAAATATCCCACCCAAAATTGAACATTTGTATTTAAGATGTACTGTACATAATTCTGTCTCTTCATTGGAACAGATTTAGAGAAATGTAGCATTACATCACTTGCTCACCAAAGGATCCTCTGCAGTGAATGGGTGCCGTCAGATGAGAGTCCAAACAGCTAATACAATTATCACAACTCCAGTAACTCCAGTCCATCATTTAACACCTTGTGAAGTGAAAACTATGTTTGTAATAAATCCATCAAGACGTTTTTAATTTTGAAATGCTGTTTCTGGCTAAAATAATATACTTAAAAAAAAAAAATCTAGTCTGAATCAGGAGAGAAATATGCACAAGCAATACAAGCAAAAACAGTCCTAAACAGCTTTAAACAAATAAGACGGTGGATTTTATGTGAGAGGACAACAGATGATGAATTTTACCAGACTTTCTCTAAATTATGGACTCATATTTTGGCCAGAAGTGATGGTTTAAAGTTAAAACACCTTAATGATGGATTTGTTTCTTACAAATGTGCAGCTTTCCATTTTACAGGATTGTAAAGGGTTACTCCACCCCAAAATGAAAATTTTGTCATTAATCACTAACCCCCATGTCATTCCAAACCCGTAAAAGCTTTGTTCGTCTTCGGAACACAATCTGTCCCATTGACTGCCAAGTAAATAACACTGTCAAATCCCAGAAAAGTAAGAAAGACGTCATCAAAGCGGTCCATCTGCCATCAGTGGTTCAACCATAATTTTACGAAGCTATGAGAATACTTTTTGTACGCAAAGAAAACAAAAATAATGACTTTATTCAATAATTTGTGTCATCCGCGTTAACGTTGTGCCATTTTGGAGAGTATTGGACGCAAACAGCGTAGGCTGTTCTCTGTCAGCTGCGTCACGTGGATACGCTGTTTTCGTTCGAATCAAAGCGCAAATAAACGTAGAAAAGCGTACGCTGTTTGTGTCCAGTGGATAGGCCTACTCTCCAAAATGGCGCTACGTTGATGCGAAGGAGACGCACAATAAGTATTCTCGTAGCTTCGTGAAATTATGGTTGAACCACTGATAGGAGATGGACTATTTTGACGACGTCTTTCATACTTTTCTGGGTCTTCACAGCGTTATTTACTTGGCAGACAATGGGTCAGCCACAAAAGCTCCCTGTTTTCATCCAAAATATCTTCAATTGTGTTCTGAAGACGAACGAAGCTTTTAAGGGTATAGAACAACATGGGGTAAGTGATTAATGACAAAATGTTCATTTTGGCGTGGAGTAACCCTTTAATTGACGGACTAGTGTGATGTGGATTTTATCAGCTGTTTGGATACTCATTCTGACTGGAGTTACAGCGAAAATAAGTGAATAAAATAACTTATGTAAACCCTAACCCGTATGACAGGGCTGTCGTGAGGAAGCAGGTGCTCCATGCGGGAATACCTTTAGGCCTTTCAAACGGTATTTGTTGCAATGCGCTGCTGCGTCACGAGACGTCTCAGCTGACACTCAACATGTCACACTGGCATGCAATTTAACACATCAGGACCATCAGTGTCATGCTCTCAGAACACTGATGACGTCTTTACGCTCCATAAATTAAACTTGGGGTTTCTGTGTCAAATACATTACAAAGCAAGTTAAAAAACAAAAAGGGAGTGAAAGCGCATTTATTCACCGGTCTTTAATAATCACAGTACTCGATCTTCATTTATCTCATCACGCAACAAAAGCATTGATTATTCTGTGCCAAGAAAACCTGATATAGATCAGAATGCATTTATTCAGACTGTCGTGCGCGTGGAAATAGTTTCATGCAAGATGCAGGCTCATTATTCTTCAAATATGTGCCACTGTCTCCGAATGTCACACATGGTTGCATGGTATATTTTTGAGTCCCTAAAGTACACTGCTCCCAAGAATCCATCAAATCCACTAATTAATGAACTTACTTCATTGCATAGATAGTACATCTAACTTGAACTAACTTGACCTCTCTGAGCAATTTTTGCAATGACGTTTAACCAAACGGTGGGTGATAAGGTTGAGGTTCATCACATGTTGGACTGTAATTAGCGTTTAAAACCAAACAAACTTCTTTTTGGGAAATGCTTTGAATGCATGCTTTGATGTTTTGTTATTTAATGCAATTGCATTCAGGCATGTTATAGTATATTGCATTTGTGCAGACTGTAGAAAGAAGTTTCAAAACGATGGTTTTTCATTGCATATGTGACCTCGGACCACAAAATCTTAAGTCGCGTTGCTGAAAAATGACAAAAATCATTAGGATATTAAGTAAAGATCATTTGTAAACTTTTGATTAGAAATATGGATTGCTAAGAACATCATTTGGACAACTTTAAAGGTGATTTTCTCAACATTTCGAATTTTTTGCACCCTCAGATTCCAGATTTTCAAATAATTGTATCTTGGCCAAATATTGACCCTGACTGGTTTTGTGGTCCAGGGTCACATATTAGTTTTGCAACTTGCATATTAATTAGTTTTTTCAATATCAATTCAAAAACACTCAAATAATGCTTTTATAAAGTATAAAATGAGCAGTCTGAGTGCACTGAAATGTTGCTATGTTTGTTTGTTTTTTAAGATTGTAGCACTGTTCTGGACCCACGTTTATTAGGTGGTGCTTGTATTTTCTGTGACTTGTGCCAAAAATCACTTTTCTAAGCATCTGTTTCTGGATTAGTAGAAATGAAAGTATCACATGATAGCTCGAAAATATAATGTAATCAGTTTCTGTTATGCAAAGGGTTAAAGCCTTGTGCAGGTTTGTTCTTTGAGTCACCTGTCATATGGAATTTGTCATATCTTCTCCTTTGTCTACTTCATGCCCAGGGCAGATAAGACACATGAACAGATAGACACGCCTTTTCACACCTGTGTGCCTCAGAGTTCTGCAATGCACAAAAGCTTCAGGAACATTATGTTAATGTAATCTAACTTAAATTCAAATGCAAAGTTTCATGATAAAACTGCAGTCCTTGTCAGTAATACATCTCAATGTTTGATGGATTTAAGATCTGTTTACTTCAAAAGCCAAATTAATAAGTTTGCATTTGGTTAAATTTTGTGTTTTCAACGTCATGTGCTTATCAAGACCACATTTTCTTCTGTAAAAATACAGTTAATAACAGTAATAAATTGCGAAATATTTTTACAAATTAAAATAACTGCTTGCCATGTGAATATTTTTTATGATGTAATTTATTCCTGTGATGCCCAGCTGAATTTTCAGCATCATTACTCCCGTCTTCAGTGTCACATGATCCTTCAGAAATCATTCTGATATACTGATTTGATGTTGCAGTTGTGCCGCTTCATATTTTTGTGAAAAAACAGCATTTATTTAAGTCAAACATATTTTGTAACATTATAAATGACTTTACGTTTGATTAATTCAAATGTGCCATTGCTAAATAACAGTGTTTTCATACTATAAATAGTAAATGTACAGAATGGTCATGCGATCATGTGTTTCATTTGCAAAAAAATAATTTATTCATTATTTAAACATCACAACGTCACACATAAAACCAGTGGATTGCTTTGCATTCAATATGTGCACTACCAGTCAAAAGTTTTTGAATGGTAAGATTTTTGCTCTTCTGCTCACCAAAGCCTGCATTTATTTGATCCACAGTACAGCAAAAACAGTAAAATTTTGAAATATTTTTTACTACTTAAAATAACTGTTTTCTACTTGAATATACTTTAAAATGTAATTTATTCCTGTGATTTCAAAGCTACATTTTTAGCATCATTACTCCAGTCACGTGATCCTTCAGGAATCATTCTAATATTCTGGTTTGCTGCTCAACATTTTTTTTTAATAATTATTATGATGAAAACATTTTTAATGAATAGAAATTTCAGTAGAAAAGCATTTATCTGAAACAGAAATCTTTTGTAACATTAGAAATGTCTTCCTTAGCATTCTTGCTAAATAAAAGTATTAGTTTCTATAATTTCTTTCCCAAAAAAAACGAAACAAAAATAAATTATATTGACTCCAAGCTTTGAAGCTTTTTGAGTTGTATAGTGTGTAATTTTTTTTTTTAAAGTAAAGCTTTTAATTTCGGAAAAATGCTGATCTTTGGATCTTTCTATTCATCAAACAATCCTGAGAAATTGTATAATAATAATAAACATTTCCTGAACAGCTAATCAGCATAGAATCATTTCTGGAGTAATGAGGCTGAAAATTTAGCTTTGATCACAGGAAGAAAATATATTCAAATAGAAAGCAGTAATATTTCACAATATTACTGCTTTTGCTGTATTTCGGATCCAATAAATGCAGGCTTTAAAAAACAATTAAAAATCTTACTGTTCAAACACTTTTGACTCGTAGTGTATATACAATCAAATATTCTTAATCATAATCTACTTTTATTAACAGTATTCTGTCAAAAGGCACTGATGGTGTGCTTTACTGCATATGCAGATTTGCTTTTTACAACTGTGGCACACAAATAAAAGAAATAAATCTTTCCTTTGTCCTCAACATAAGACAGGCTGCACTGTGAGCATATGAAGATGTGTTTTTACTGACATAAAGAGTACAGATCTGCTTTAAGTTTGCGAAACGAGGGTCGACATCTTGGATCGTACTGCCAGCACTGACACATGATGGCATAGATTTCATCTGGACAGTTATTTGGGGCTGGCATACGATATCCTAAAAATAAAAAAATAAAAGACTTATAAATAACACTTGCTTGGGCAATAAACCTCAGTAGTTTTATGTATGTGAAGTACCTTTCTCCACTTCGTCTCTGGTCTGTTGGTTACTCATGTTATGTGGTATGGTATATGGTGTGACTCCTCTGGAGAACGTCTCCCACAACAGTACTCCAAAACTCCACACGTCACTCTCTGTGGTGTATCGCCCTGATGAACCAGCAGAGGGCAGCATTGAGACATGAGACGTCAAACACAATGCAGGCTAGATTGGGATACATACAGAATCTTGTATCTGATTTAGTTCTTGTTTAAAGAATCGATCCATTGGCAGGGTTGTCTAGTGCAGGGCTTCCCAAATGGGGGTTTGTGAATTAAGGAAACGCTAATAATGAAAGTGTATGTAAAATATGACTGCACAATTAATCGAAAATAATACTAATTCGCAATATAGCTTTGTGCAACTATCAAATTAAAGGCTAGTATTACATTAAATAAGTATGTGGTTTGTTGCATTGCAGAAGTTTACAGCATTTCATCAGCATACTGCCAAAATAAATGCTTGAAAATGTGAATATTTAAATTGAAAGATAAATATCAGTATAAATAAAATAATTATTAGGCCTATAGTTATCAAATAGAATATATATATATATATATATATATATATATATACACTTTACAGAAATATTATCTTAATGTTTACAATAATTACATTTCTATAATCTTAATACAAAATAATAATATAAAAATCTAACCCTAAAAATCTAATAATAACAACAAAAATACATGTTTTATTTATAATCAAATGCTTAATAATATTTCAACATTTCAAATAATAATTATTATTATTGCTGTTTTAATAATTTATTAACTTAATTTTGAATTCATTTTAATTAAATATTTGTTTTTATTTAAGTTGTATTTAATTATAATAATTTATTATTATTGTTGTTGTTGTTATTGTTATTCTATAAAAAAAATCAGTACTGTAACTGATATTAAATATATTAAATAAAATAATTATTAGGCCTATAATTATCAGATTTTTTACAGGAAAATTGTATGTTACAACAGTAAAATATTATATCCAAATTTGTATATAGTTAAACCAATAATGATATGTTTCCAACATAAATAATAAATAGTAATAACATAAATATCTAACCTATATAATAACAACAATAATGTTGTATTTGTAATCAAATGTTTACTAATATAATATTTGAAATAATAATAATAGTAATTAATATTATTATTATTATTGCTGTGTTCATAATTTAATAACTTAATACATTTTTAATACATTCTAATTAATATGTTTAATTTGATTTTAATCATAATAATTATTATTATTATTATATTTGTTACTTTATTATTACAAAATATAAATATTATCAGTACTGTAACGTTATAATGATAATAATTATTGTTGTTTTGTGTTTTTTTTAAAGTTAAAGTTTTTATTATTAATAATAATAATAGTATTACAGAATATAAATAATACTGTACTCTACTGTTACTTTCAGTGTAGAATAAAATAATATAATAATAATATATATATAATATACATTTTTTAAATAGGAAATATTATAGAAAAATTGTAATTTGCAACAGTAAAATATTATATCTTAATTATTAGAAACTGTTTTTTATATAATATTAATAATAAATACAAATACAAATATCTAACCCATATAATAACAACAATAAATGTTTTATTTGTAATATATATACAATATACAATATATATATATATATATACATATTTGAAATAATAATAATAATTTATTGTTTTAATAACAACACTTTCTAATTTAATATTTTTATTCATTTACGTTCTATTTAATAATAACAATAATTATTATTATTATATAATATAAATAATTTTAGGATAAAAACTATACGAATTTAAAAAAACACACTAACAAAAAGATAAAGTATTTTATGTTTATTTACATGTCATGTGACCATTAACCAGAACCATGAACATGCAAATATGATGTTCAATTATTAAAATATGAACGTTTAAAAATATCAGGGGGTGCAAGTAGATATTTAGGTTTAAGGGGTTTATCTGAGAAGAAAAAAACACATTTAGGAATCCCTGGTCGAATATTACCATAATTGAGGGCCTCTGGTGCCGTCCATTTGACTGGGATCTGCTTCATTCCTCCTGTAGCAGAATAAACACCATCCTCCTCCTCACGAGACATACCGAAATCACTGATCTTCACCACGCTCTGCTCTCCTACGAGACAGTTACGTGCAGCCAGATCTCTAGAGACAGAGACAGGGACAATTACAGAGATTTATTGTAAGCCGCTCTGAAATAAAGGTAAACGCAGAGTAAGAGAAAGCCTGAAGGAAACAAATATAAAACACACAAACACACAAAAACACATCTAGGAATGACAGAGCGAGATGCAGTGAGTGCACTGGCTCTATAAGAAACTCGATCCTCTCTAGAGACACTGAAGCATGAGGGAAACAGCCACTATCAGATGGAGCAGCGAGGTTTCATTTCCTCTCAGCTCATTATACCAAAATCTTCCCATCGGGCATTGCTCGCAAACCGCTGGTAAAGAGACTTAACCATAATAGTCAAATACCTAGAGTCTACTTATTAGATTCAATAAAAACCAGCTGTGAGCTCTTTATGAGGTCTGCTAGAGCTTTATGGACCCACTATGGATTCTCAGCGTTGATCCTAAGATCCTACATTTCATAGTCTTTCTGTCTTTATTTCATGGTCAACCGCTCACCGATGAATGCACTTCTTGTTTTCCAGGTATGCCATGCCAGATGCCACATTCTCTGCCATTTTGATCAACATCTTGGTCTTCAGGTTGTGGCCCTCGGTGCGCAGAAAGGTTAGAAAGTCCCCTCCTGCCAGTGAAATATGTCACTGAGACACTGTTTTTTGCAGCTTGACATTTTAAAGGAATCGTTCATAATCATTAAGTTATTGAATACAATAAAACTATTAATAAACAAATAAAAAGGTTACTTTATTATACTTTTTTTTTTTTTAAGTAAATAAACACTTTGCGCTGCAAAAAATGCTTTTTTAACTAAGCTAAAACTCACTTAATTTTAACTTCTTTTTTCTGAAAGAAAGACATTAATGTTTACTTGTCTAGAAAATCGTTCTTGATTTAAGAATTTTTTGATATTTTGGTTGGAAACAAGACAAAAAATATAAGTAAGAAAAGCAGTTTTTGCAGTGTATAAACAGTTTTTGGAGATTCATAACTATAAAATATTTGATTATTTCATTATTTTAATAATGTATTATTATTATTTTTATATTACACTTGTTTATTAAAAGAATAACTAACTGATTAACTAATTAATTAAATATTTATTTTGTGACAAATTTCTATGTAAATTATTATTTATAAATAAATACAATATAATAATAACAATAAATAATAATAATAATTAATATTATTACTATTATTATTATTACTGTCATTAATTCATGATTTTTACATATGCTTGTTCTTCAAAGCAAATTTATCATATGGATCAAGTGGTCTATGGTGCATGTTTGTCATTTTTGGAGATTCATAATTATGAAATATTTTATTTTAATAATTTTAATAATGTATTATTATTTTAATATTACACTTTTTTATTAAATGAACAACTAACTAATTAACTAATTAATTAAATAAATACATATTTATTTAGTAAGAAATTCCTATGTAAATGATTATTTATAAATAAATACAATATAATAATAATAATTATTATTATTAATTATTATAATGAATTAGAGATTAATAACTATTACAATTATGAAATAATCAAATATTTAATAATGTATTATTATTTTAATATTACACATATTTATTAAATTAATAAATAACTAATGTATTATTATTTTAATATTACACTTATTTATTAAATGAATAATCTAATTAACTAACTGAATACATTTGTAGGTAAATTATTATTTCTAGGTAAATGATTATTTATATAATTAATTATAATTATTATTTATTATTATTAGCAAATCTATCATATCGATCAAGTGGTTTATAGTGCCTTTTTTTCATTTTTTGGAGATTTAAAAAATGACCTACTTACACTTTTGTATTTAATGGAAAAAAGTCAGTCATACAGGTTTGAAATGAAGTGTATGTCAGATTGTTTGCCGCACATTTTAAGTGATTTTTAACAAAAGCTTAGATGTACCTTGCACCAGCTCCATGAGGATATATATTGGCTGTTTTTGTGTGCAGACGCCGATTAGCTTCACTATGTTTGGATGGTCGTACTGCTTTAGGATCCTGGGATAGAAATGAAGACATGTTAAGATAAATGAGATTGTTATGTGAGCCTATAAGCAGAATGTGTGTAATTAAGTGTCTGTACAAACCTGGCTTCCATTAGGAACTTGTTCTTGTGTTCTGCGGGTAGATTCTCTCTGCAGGCTTTCACTGCGACTGGAGTATTGTCTGAACGCAGGCGCCCACTGAACACCTCACCAAAGTTGCCCTGATAACATCCAGACATTACAATGATAACATTACAGACAAAAAACTGCCTTGACGAGTTATTTAGAATCTTTGCTGACATCCTTTTATCAGTTTTTTTTTAATATAACACAGAGATAGACCGCTTACCCGACCAATGCTCTGTCCAAGGATTACATCATCATGTTCCAACACCCATTTATCCTAGAAAACACCCCGCAAAATGAATCAACCTCTGCAAGTATCGATCATTATAATGATGAAACACAATCACAACAGTGGTCGCCGATATAGTATTAATGCCCATATAGGTTAAAAGATGATAGTTATATAATAGTCCTTTTGCCCTTTAATGTGAAAAAAAATTCATTGACACAAAAAGCTAGTTATTTTATGAACATCTTGTAGATGGATTATAGAGAATTCAATCAATCAATTAATTAATCAAATAAATAAAACTGTATTAAATCAATATTTTATAAAAATGGAATATTTTAATAGTATTTTTAAATAGTATAAATAGGGGAGCTAACACTTTTCTTATTTGGCCAAGAGATACTGATACTGCTCAAAATTATAAAATATTATGCATTTAATAGTTTTGATCAATATATATTGCCCTAACAGTACTGTATACTGAACATTTATTGTGGCAAAATCATTAATTTTTAAGGGGAAAAAAAATAATAATAAAATTTAAAATAGTTAACCTTATGAACTTTTTCTAGGGGTACTGTGAAGAATTAAATAAATAAATACCTACTATATATTCATACATATATGAAAGCACATTTTCATCATTGATTTAAAAAAAAAAAAAAAAGTTATTGGTACTTTTTATCTCACAATTCTGACTTTTTTCCTCAGAATTGCATTATACTAACTCACAATTCTGACATATTTCTCAGAATTGTGAGATATAACTCCCAATTGCAAGTTTATATCACTCAATTCTGGAAAAAAAGTTCTGACTTTTTTTCAGAATTGAGTGATATAAACTTGCAGTTGCGAGTTATAAGGTCAGAACTGCGAGATATAAACTCAGAATTGCATGAAAAAGTCTCGCAATTCTGACTTTTTCACAATTCAGACTTTTTTCAGAATTTACTGATATAAACTTGCAATTGCGAGTTATAAGGTCAGAACTGTGAGATATATACATATGCTTAATATAAACTCACAATTCTGACTTTTTTCTCAGAACTGTATGATTTCAATTCAGAATTGTGTGAAATAAAGTCAGAATTGTGTGATATAAACTCGCAATTGCGGGTTATAAAGTCAGAACTGCGTAAAAGAAACTCTCAATTCTGACTTGCAGTTGCGAGTTATAAGGTCAGAACTGCAAAATATTAACTTAATTCTTACTTTTTTCTCAGAATTGAGTAATATAAACTCATAATTGTGAGAAAGAAAATCAGAATTGCAAGATAAAAACTCAATTCTATCACAATTCTGACATTTTTCTCAATTGTGAGATATAAACTTGCAATTTCAATTTATAATGTCAAATTTTGTGGGCAAAAAAGACAATTCTGACTTTTCTTGCAAATGCAAGTTTGTATCTCACATTGTTGTCTTTTTTCATGCAATTCTGACTTTTTCTTAGAATTGAGATATAAACTCACGATTGCGATTTATAAAGATATGTTTATATCTCGCAATTCTGACTTTATAACATGCAGTTATAGAGATATAAACTGCAATTCTGAGAAAAAAAGTGTGACTGGTGAGTTTATATCTCACTTTATTTCTCATAATTGCTACTTTATTAAAATCGTGACTATTTCTCAGAATTGCAAGTTTATGACTCGCAATTCTGTCGTTATAACTCGCAAGTGCAAGTACGAAAGTCAAAATTGTGAGATTGTATCATGCAATTGCAATAAAAGTCAGAATTGTGAGACAAAAAGTTGCAATTACTTTTTAATTTTTTATTCAGTGGTCAAAATGGGCTTCCATATAAATAAATAATACCGTATTGACCCGAATATAAGACAGTTTTTTTTTCTTGGAAACACATCTGAAAAAATGCTATAGTGAGGGTCCAGACTTTGACATGTCAATAATACACCCACAACAATAGGTGGCGCCAAATCCACGTAAAACAAGTGTGCCAAGAAATACGTAATGTAATGTTGGTCGGTAATGTTAGAACAACGAGATTGAAAACGAAAGAAAAAGAAAAGCTTACAATGGCATGAGTCTTGACTGTCATGTTAGCCTGATGGAACCACAGTAAAAAGTGATTTTAAAACAAAAACTAAAAAAGGAAAAATATTCAAAATGTTTTTTCTTAATAAAACATTTTTTTAAAGCCTTTTTCCAAAAGATACATCTTGAAAAAGGGGGGTCGTCTTATATTCGGCACAATACGGAATTTTAAATGATTTTTTAATTAAGGTATTTTTAAATTATTTCAATATTTTAAAATAACATGTATAATAATAATAATAATAAAGCATATAAATATATATGGCTGTCAAATGATTAATCGTGATTAATCGCATCCAAAATAAAAGTTTATGTTTACATACTATATGTGTGTTTACTTTGTATATTTATTATGTATATATAAATACACACACATACATGTATATATTAAAACTAAATATTTATATGTAGATATATTTATACCAGTATACATTTTAGATTATAAATAAATATAAATATTTAATATATAAATCTGAAATATTTTTCCTTAATATATACATGCATGTGTTTGTATTTATATATACATAATAAATATACACAGTGCACAAATATATAGTATGTAAACATAAACTTTTATTTTGGATGCGATTAATCGTGATTAATCGTTTGACAGCACTATAAATATAACTACTTCTTAATTAATAATTTTGGCTTATATATATCAGGCTGTCACTCCTCAGCAATAAGCTATATAGTTATTATGAGATGGACTTGGGAACAGTGATGAACCTTAACGACGGGTCTCTTCAGCACAATGTCTGTCCTCTTTGTGACAGTTTGATGAGAGATGATGAGGTGCTTTATTAGCAGCGGTACAGAGGTGAAGCCTTCACCGTCAAGACGATACACACCCTAAACACACATAAATGTGCATATAATGGCTTTAATCAAACAACATGACAATTCATCAGTGTATACATCACATACTGGCACAAAAATCAGCTATAGAACACACTCACGTCTGCACTCTGAATGAGGAAGTGCCGGCACTGGCCGCCCCAGTGCACAGACAGCACATATTCTTGTTTCCCCTGGCTTTCTCGCACCAGGAAGTCACCATCATTTTTTAGCAGTTCCTGCACCTCCATACGGGGGATGGCACCATGATACCAGCTCTGCTGGGTCAAGGGCTTTTCCACCTCGGGCACTGTCGCCAGGGCGGGGGGAACCTGGTGAGATGTATAAAACACACTACTCTACAGGAACAAGTTGCACATACAGTAATGAGCAGAGAGCAGGGGGGAGGTGAGAGAGGAAGACGGACACTAAAAAACACTAACCGTATACTTTGGTTTAAACAAGCCACTGAGATGGCTCACGATTACATCCATGTTCAGGTGCTTATGCTCTTTATCGCGCTCCTGCAACAAAGAACAATGACACAACAGCATGACCAATAAAACTGTAAAACCTTTCGTAATTCACACCATCATGTTACAATTGTATTATATTTGCACAAGACCAATGATGCTCAACAGAGAAGTGAGTTTGTTTGTTTGAGATGTATGTATGTCTGTCTGTCTGTCTGTCTATCTATCTCTTTCTCTGTCTGTCATAGTATAGCATATATAATTTAGTATTTTATTTATTTTAGATTCTAATTTTATTTAGTTTTTATTATTATTATTATTGCTTCTAAAGTGTTCAAATTTTTTACAATACACATTTTAACATTTACAATAAACCATCCTATACACATAATTACATTTGTTTTTGCAAATAAATAGGGAACTATATTATATTATAGTATATTATGTTACAAAGCTGTTATTTGTACTGGACCTGTTATGCACCCCACATATATATATATAAATAATGTATATTATACTATATAATTATACTATATATATATATATATATATATCAGATGCAAAATCCCGTAAAAGCCATCTCGGTCAAAAATGAGATAATGATACTAAGTAAATGCTCTCGACACATATTATACATCCATCAAATACTCGCTAAAATCCCAGCCTCAGCCCAATCAGAAGTACTAGTACTTGGGTAGAAACCTTATACATCGGAGCCTGATAAAAATGCATTTTTTAAAGAAAGACGTCAGATGGATTCAGAGATTTCAGATTCAGAGATTATATATAACCTGTTATTTGTATTAGGCCTGTTATTTCTATATTAATTCACCACTAATGTGTGTATATATATATATATATATATATATATATATATATATATATATATATATATATGTATGTATATGTGTATGTGAAATTATAGAAATTCACAGATCTGTTTGGAAAACATACAGTTAAATTAGGAAATTGGCTCAACAAATGATTTACAGTGGAATCATGTCTCCGTCTTGTGATGTATGCTTGAGAAACAGCCATATTCAAAAAGGTCAAGCTGTGTGCGTGCGAGTCCTGGTAGTTCAGAGTCAACAGGGTTGTGTAATTCTCGTATTTCAAAATCAATGTAACAGCATGACTGGCATAGATACTTTTACATCTATGATGCTGCTGTGAAGAAGCCATTTAATTCTTTACAGGGGCCATTTCATGCATTTCATTTTATTTACAGTCCACTTATTTTACTGTTACCATAAGTTCCTGTAGGGTTTACGGTCATATGTTGATTTACAGTATTCATCTGTTTGACCTCACAAAGTTACTGATTTGTATAAAAATTAGTCTCTTTGCACTGAAGAGGAAGTTCTGAAAGTTACAGTATATGAAGGGTTCAGATGCAAAACCAGCTAAAAGCCAAAATGATATAATGATACTGAGTGAATGCTCTCGACACATATTATACATCCATCAAATACTTTTACTTCAAACTTGCTAAAATCCCACCCTCAGTCCAATCAGAAGTACCAGTACTTGCATAGAAACATATACATTGGAGCCTGATAAAAATGCAAGAAAGGCTTTTGCATCTGAACTCTTCATATTTTCATACAATGTAACAATATACCTTTTTTTTCAAAAGATAACAAAAATCGATTTCTCATTATCTTTTTGGAGTGTCTATTTACACTAAGTGCAAATAGCCCAATTCAATTAAAATCTAATATCACATCAAAAAGGCATTTATTTTCAATAAATATTAAGTTTAGGGAGTGCTTATATTGTCCCAATATGGTGGCATCCATTTAATAATTTTAATTAAAATGATCATTTTCACTGAATATGTTATTACTGCATACTCTTTTATAATGTACTACAATAATGGGGCAGATAATTGACATTATTTGCAATGAGTTGCAGAAAATCCTGTTATTTTAACATGGTGTAAAATAGAATGTATAGCTATTTGAAAGTGAAAGTGACGTGACGTGTGGCCAAGTATGGTGACCCATACTCGGAATTTGTGCTCTGCATTTAACCCATCCAAGTGCACACACACAGTAGTGAGCGCACACACACACCGTGAACATACACCCGGAGCAGTGGGCAGCCATATTGCTATCGCTGCGGCGCCCGGGGAGCAGTTTGGGGGTTCGGTGCCTTGCTCAAGGGTCTCACCTCAGTCGTGGTATTGAGGGTGGAGAGAGCGCTGATTAATCACTCACCCCACCGACAATCCCTGCCGGACCTGGGACTCGAACCTGCAACCTTTCAGTCACAAGTCCGACTCCCTAACCATTAGGCCACGGCTGCCCCCATTTGCACTTAGTGTAAATAGCATTTAAGTGTAAATAGAATCTATGGCATTAAAGGGTTAGTTTACCCAAAAATGAAAATTAAATCCATCCATAATGCGCTTTATTGGACTTGTTTTGGACTGATGAAAAAAAACACCCGCCCACTGCATTATAAGGCTTGAAGGAGCCAGAACAATTTTTAATATAACTCTGATTGCATTCGTCTCGAAGAAGGAAGTCATGTACACCTAGGATGCTTTGAGGGTCAGTAAAGAATGGGCTAATTTTCATTTTTGGGAGAACTAACCCTTTAACACAGTGCAAATAGCTGCTGCCTTATCTTTTTACTCTATCAACCTGCCAGTAAATATGTTTTAAAAGTCAGATATGTAGTTTAGTACAGCTGGATAGATTTAGCTTGTTTTGAAGAATGTAAAATCCCTGGTTTAGTCTAAGCTATCCTGAAACCTTACCAACCAAGTCAAGTACAATTGCAGAACACAAAGCAGGTGTAGAAGAAACTGAAGCTGAAGAGATTTCATGATATGAGAATGGACTCACTGAGTTGCTGGAGTTGAGAGATATCCGATCATCATCTAGTCCTATAGATGGAGCATCCTTACTGCCTAGAGATTGAAGTTTATCGGCCAGAAGCCTCCGCTGGGCCTCCAGACGAGCTCGAGCCACCATGGACAAAACTACCTGCTGTCTGCTGTCTTCCAGAGCATTGCGCTTGCTGAACTGATAGACCCTAAAAAAAAAATAAAAAAAATTACAAAACAAGGAGAACAAGCTCACATTCATGTAAACAGTTTTTCATGACATTTTACATTTGGTGTAATCTGAACTCCGTATCTGGCCATGCCTCCCAATAAAATTTGTACGAATATTTTTTTTTATTTAATTTAAATGTATTTATTTATTTATTTGATCAAAAAGAGCACCAAAGTATTAAATTCTGGTCATTTTAGGAGTAGTCTTTCTTCGGTTCATTCAGTCTTTATATTGTGTAACAAACATTTATTTTGTATCCTCTGAGTAGTAAATTGCTTTAGCTATAAAAGCCAGTTATGGTCTGGTTGATGACAACAACAAACTACATATTTATACCTAAATTTTAAACAGAACCTGCTTCCTTGTATGACTGATGTATCATTTTTATTTTTTTAACTAGATTCTCAAATATAAATATAGATGTATTTTGTGATGTAACTATTTTTATAAAGTTAGTCGATAGCTACCAGTCAAAAGTTTCTAATCTTTTTTTAAATCATTTTTAATGTTTTCAAATAAATGCATGCCTGAACAATAAAAAAAACAATACAGTTGTGAAATATTTTTACTATTTAAAATAACTCTTTTCTATTTGAATATATTTTAAAATGTAATTTATTCCTGTGATTTCAAAGCTGAATTTTTAGCATCATTACTCCAGTCACATGATCCTTCAGAAATCATTCTAATATTCTGATTTGCTGCTCAAAAAACATCTATTATTATTTTGTTGAAAACAGCTAAGAAGGATTTTGTCAGGTTTCTTTGATGAATAGAAAGTTCAACTTTACGATGGATTTACATTTTTACAACAAAATTTGTCAACTCTTTCTAAAGACACAAGCTTTTTCTCAAAATATATCTGGCCACAATTTCATTGATTCTAATGTTACATAAATTTGTAAAATTAAAAAAAAAAACATTAATAATAAACATTAAATGCAGAATGCTTCCCTTAACCAATCAGAATGATGCATTGCAACAAGTCACAAGACTCTGGGCTTTATGCGGTATTACTTTATAAGGATCTTTGACCTCATGTCTCAACCACACATCAAAAGACACTTTTAATTTCTGTTTCTGCTGTAACGGCCATTTGATATTAAACATGATTGTAAGAGCTTGAGCTACACTTGAGCTACTGTATCTGGTTGCTCCAGGAAAAATGACTTTGGATAAAAAAAAAAAAAAAGCCAATCTACTTGGCATTTGAATTGCAAATCTGGAGTTGAGTCGTGTAAGGAGAGTTCACAGGCTCACCTCTGGCCCGTGTTTGCAGAGCCCTCCTCGTTCTGCAGATCCAGCTCCAGCTGGTTGATGGTGGCCTGCTGAGAACCAAGAGTACTAGCAAGAACCAGGAGCTCCTCCTCCACAGCAGTGAGCCTTGGAGAAGAGAAAACAGTGCAAAAACCATGGTGATGAAACACTGAGTTACACATTATTTGAGAAAATATGTGTGTGAATCGTATTTGCTTACAAATATTCCCAGTTGCTAAAAATGTGTATATGACGTGTATTTGCATAGACCGTACACTACTGTTCATAAGCTTAGGATTGGTAAGATTTGTGAGGTTTTTATGCTCACTAAGGGTCCATTTACTTGACCAAAATACAGTAAAAACAATAAAATTGTGAAATATTATGAGAATTTGAAATAATTGTTTTCTATATCAGTATGTTTAAAAATTAATTTATTTCTGTGATGCACCGCTGAATTTTCAGCATCATTACTTCAGTCACATGATCCTTCAGAAATCATTCTAATATGCTGGTTTTTCTCACCAATATTATTGTAGAAACTGTTCAACAGAACATCAATTATTTCAAACAGTTTGCTGTAAGAAAGTCTTTATTGTCATTTTGATCAATTTAATATATCCTTGCTGAATGAAAGTATTAATTTCATTAAAAAGACACTTTGAATGTTAATGTATATATAACATACTAGTTATTAAATATGTGTTAAGTGTATGTGTAAAAAAATGGTAACATTTTGCAGCTTGTGTAAAAAGTGTTTATAGCTTGCAAAAAAACTCTGTTGCAGACAACAGCATAATGGTTTGGGATGTTCAGCTTAAAGAATGAAATTTAGTATGTAAGTAATTAAAAAAACTAATTATCTGGTTCCTAATTAGCTCAAGATACAAAAACACAAAAACAACTAAATGAATAAACAACTAAACAACACGTATGAAAAAAATAAATGTTCATATGATGGTTTCAGAAGCAATAACAAGGTTATGATTTCACTTCTACCTTTCTACGACATTTTTGCTTTCACTTGTGCCCACTATGCTGTACAGTGCAGAGCAGAAAGAAGAAGAAACTCACCGATGCTGGATTCCCTCTACTGTGAGCTCATTGAGCTGCAGATCTTCAGGCTTCAGATCTTCAGCGTCCTCCAACATACTGCTGTCAAACTCCACACATGCGGGAATCTCTCCTCTCGACCTGCACATGCACATATACATACATACTACTGAAGGGCACTAAATGAAATGAAAGTACTAAATGAAAAAATATATTTTGAATTCTGTTAATGCATCAGTGAGTGTTTGAATCTTCTCTAATTGTTGCATATGAGTGCCTCAGTTGTCCTCAGTGTGAAAAGATGGATCTCAAAATCATACAGCCATTGTTGGAAAGGGTTCAAATACACAAAATTGCTGAGAAACCAAAAAATTTGTGGGACTTGAAGGATTTTTTTTGAAAAAAGCAGGCAGTTTAACTGCTCAAGATAAACAAGGGATTCATAAACAACTATTACTAAACAAAAAAACAGCTGTGGATCGTTTAGGCAACAACACAGTATTAAGAATCAAGTGGATGTAAACTTTTAAACAGGGTTATTTTTTATAAATTCAGCTATTATTTTCTCTTGTGGACTATATGTAAATGTCTTTTATGTGAAATATCTCATTCAGGTCAGTATTAAATAAAAATAGTTTGTATGATCCCTCTTATTTTGCTAAAATAATTAACATTTTGCAGATTCTGCAAGATGTATGTCAACTTTTGACCTCAACTGTATATTTTAAATATTTATAATTATTTAAATAATTACTTGATGCTATTTGTTGCAGCTGTTCATGCAGCAGCTCATGCACAAGCAGGATAGTTGCTAATAACGAAAAGTCTGGTATTTGTGAGCAACTATTTAATCTTAACTATACTAATGTGCACTTGACTTTAGCTTGTTGACTTTAACAATGAATATAAGTTACACAGAGGATAAGTCAGCAATTGTATGCAACATCCTTTTTTCCTCCAATCCAGGATTCCATTGCATTCAGCTAAAAATGGGAACAAAAGGGAAAGGTATATACCTGTTCTGCTGAATAAAGTTCTCATACTCTTTTTGTGGCTGGATGGCTTTCAGGGCATTGGCCATTTCAGTGTGAACACTGACCACCTCATCATGAAGCACACTAGACAGATCGAAATACTCCTGCAGGATCTCCTTACTAAGAAAACAACATGTTACATCAGTTATGTGCATTCTCACACACAAGACACAGCAGATCTACTTCCTCTTTTTTACTAACTGTAACTGTGTAAGTACTGTCTATGTACAATGTGAAAAGTGAACAGGATGACACATCGTCCATTCAAAAAAGCAGAAGTCAATATGGGGAAAGTTGTCAGCTCTTAAAATAAAGCAATGAGTACTTTGCCAGTAGGTAATCACCTAGCAACTGCCTAGCAATAACAACAACTAGGAAACCATAAAAATCGATTTGATACTACCACTGAGACCCATATTAATTACTATGATTTCACAGTGTTGATGTCGACTCACAGAATAAGCACCATTTCCTCCTGCAGCGTCTGCAGGGCTCCCTGCAGGGCTGGCTGGCTTTGGCCGTAGTGGAGTTGATGATGCACCTGCGCGGCCTTCACAGAGAGCACATATTCATTGTGGTGCTCGTGCAGTTTCAGGGTGGCTTTGATGTACCTTTCTTTTGCTTTCTCGCGTTCTTTGTCTGTGCAAAAGACCATGCAAAATTACACATGAACATATAAGAGAAAGGTACAGCTGTCCATCAGGTACAAGTGACTATGCAACCCTATAAATATATGAATATATTTTTATCAGGCTCCGATATAGGTATAGGTTTCTATGTAAGTACTGGTACTTCTGATTGGGCTGAGGGTTGGATTTTAGCGAGTTTGAAGTAAAAGTATTTGATGGACGTATAATATGCATTGAGAGTATTCATTCAGTATCATCATCTCATTTTTGACCGAGGTGGCTTTTAGCTGGTTTTGCATCTGAACTCTTCATATCTATTTATATACATCACGTCTGTTTATACAGCCCTCAAGTTTCCATTGTCTTTGTGTAGCTTTGTTCTGCGTAACCTGCTGTTTGGCGAGTTGTTTCATGTTCAATGCCAAATCAAGTCTCTTGTATTTCTTCATCTTTGGATGTAAATGAACTGCACATTGGTTCAGCAAACTCACCATCAGTGGACTGAATGTTACAGAAAGCTAGACTGCTAAACATGAACCCAGCAATCACCCCATTGAGGAGTTTGTGAAGGACTTTTGTGACTTTTGACATTTTTGGTCTAACAGAAGAAATATCTTGCTTAATGCTGCATCGTACCCCTCACTGGGCTATGGCTATGCAGACGAGGGACCCTACAAACCCACAGTAGCCACCACGTCAGAGTCCTCAGCCGCAATGGCCACCACGCCAAGGGTTAGTCAAGTCATGTCCGGAGTGCTCACACAATGTTGCTTAATGTTGTCACCTCCATACCAATGACAATCCAGCCAGAGCATTTCCACGTCATGGCCACCATGCCAGAGGCTCTCCACATCAGAGCTGCACCTTTTCACGTCAGAGCCTCTCAATGTCAAGTCTCTCCTTTCCACGTCATGGCTGCCACACCAGAGCCCCGTCATGTCATAGCCACCGCTCTAGAGCCTCGTCACACCCTGGGCGCCACGCCAAAGCTTTGTCACACCATGGATGCCACCACACCAGAGTCTCCAGAGACACGCCAAAGTCTCCAGCCATCGTAGTCTCCTTACCTCGGGGCCATTCAAGTCTCTGGAGATAGTTTTGGAAACTCCGGAGGGAATGGAGTCCAGTCAAGTCCAGTGATCTCATGTCCAGGGGGGTGTTCCATAAAATAAGTTTACCAAATAAGCCAGGCTTATTTCAGTTAGTCTGACTTATTTTGAGCCAAATCAAGTGACAATAAGTCAGACTAACTGAAATAAGCCTGGCTTATTTGGTAAACTTGTTTTATGGAACACCCCCCAGGTGTCCCTGAGATCAGCTCCTCCAGAGTCTGTTCAAGGACTTTCTTTGCCTCATGCCACGCCACACTTACGAACTCTCTGCTAGGACCACGGAGACCATTCAAGGACTTTGTGCTTCATGTCACGGCCCTAGAGGCTGTTCACAAACTCTCAAAGGTTGACAACAACAAAGGTTGTCTGCTCTCTCTTGGCGGTCTTTAACTCCACCCTTGTTCCTTGATCAGCGGTTGCTCCATGGCCCAGGTCCTCTACTGCTCCACAGTCTGCCGTTGCTTCATGGCCCAGGTCCACCATTGCACAATGCTCCAGGTGCAACTCTGCTCCAAAGTCCAGGTCCACCATTGCTCCATAGTCTGTCGTTCCTTCATGGACCAGGTCTACCAGCACTCCACGGTCCAGGCCAATCTTTTCTTCAAAGTCCAATTCAGAATCAGAAAGAGCTTTATTGCCAAGTGTGTTTACACACACAGACACACACACAAGGAAATTGTCTTGGTGTTAGGAGCTTCCGGTACAGAAAGTACAAACATACTGCAGACATAGGTCCACCACTACTCCACAGTCTGCTGCTGCTGCTCCATGGACATGGTCTGGTTTTTGTTGGGTTTTTGGTGGATGTTATTTTAGAGGGGGGATATTTTGTTCAGTTAATGGTACCTCTTTGTTTCTGTTAAATGTTTCTCTTGCTCCTCTTGTGATCTTGCCATGCCATGTTCTGATTGGTTGTTCAGGTCATGTGTTTCTCTGTTCTGGTTGGTCATTGGTTTATTGTCTGATGATTCAAAGGCCTTCCTTAATCCTTGTGTGTATATATAAAGCTCTGATGTTTCCATTGTCTTTACCTAGCTTTGTTCTACATTTTATGTTCATGCCAAGTCAGTTTTCTGTTTATCCTGTATTCATGTTTTGGCTTTTAACAAACTGCACATGGGTTTAGCAAACTCACCTTCAGTAGTCTGAATGTTAAAATATATATAATTGCTACAAAATCATAAAATGCTCACACTACAGTTTGGTCTCTATAAGATTCTTGAAAGAAATGAATGCTTTCATTCAGCAAGGATCAAGGATCATGAAATTGATAGAAACTGATCAAAAGATTTCTATATCAAATAAATTCTGTTACTTTGAACGTTCTATTGATCAAAGACAACTGTTTTCAACAATCAGCATAATAGAATGATTTCTGAAGCATCATGTGACACAGAAGACTGGAGTAATGATACTGAAAATTCATCACAGGAATAAATTATTTTTAAAACATGTTAAAATAGAAAACATCTATTTTAAATTGTACAAATATTTCACAATATTACTGTTTTTACTGAGCATACGCACAACCTCACAGGCCGCAAAAGTTTTGAACAGTAGTGTAGTTCTCAAATGCTATATTTGCTCATTTAAATTCAAATCCGCAAGCAACCAAACCACTGAACACCCCCATACATCTGCTGAGTGCTATGAAGGCTATAAAACACTTTGTTTATCTTATCAAAGTGTGATAATATTGTACCCATCAATTGCAGTACACTTTTGCTTTCCACAGTGCAAATATGCAGTAGCTGTAATATACTTTTCATTACTGTTGTCTGTATATGAATATTATATTTAATGTTGTAATCATTTCAGCCCATCTAAGTGCTGCAAAAAGAGCTCTGCTGAGCATTTGCACTATGGTCACTGGAGAAACCACATGTAGTGTCTCTTGTTTCCTCTGTAAGCGGAAATTTTGTTACACCTTTGTGACAGAGAAACACTTGTCTTGGTCAAAGACAGGTTTTTCTACTCTTGGCCAAGCAGATAAATGCATTGTTTACACATAATATCACAACAGCATTCAGTGTTTAACATGAAATAGTTCTTCTTATTTTATGTGTATCTGTTCAGCACAAAGCACACAATTCACAGTCAAAACGAAAGGAAAGTGGCCAAGTTTTTTAGAGAACTAGGCAACAGTGAGGCATCTTACCTTTGCTTGCTTCCTGGAATTTTCTTTTAGCCTGGGTCGCGTCTCGTACTAGCTGTCTGTAACTGGACTTGAGCCGGTCCAGCTCGGTTTGGGTAACCTAACCTTCCACAACAGGACAAAAAACCAATCAAAATCCAAGTCGGTGCACTTTTCTACTTCCTGGTGTTTGTTAGGGTTATGTTTGCATTCACAGAAACCATCTGAAGATCAACTTGCACCTTGTGCTTTAGTTATAATTTTATAAACAAAGAGGTTAAACCAAAAATAAGCCTCACCAGAAGGCGGCAATGCGAAAACCACTGCTATGTTTATTAAACAAATAAATTACAAATAAAGCACAAAGAGTAGAGCTGCTTGATGGCTGACCACTTATACTTCCTCTATCTAATTTTAAATGGTGCCATCATCTAAATGCATACACAAAACCAAATATAAGACAACTAGAGATGTTCTTATAGAAGTCCCACAACTGTTGATAATAATGCCTTTTGAAAAATGATGTGATGCTGAAGACTGGAGTAATGATGCTGAAAATTCAGCTTTGATCACAGGAATAAATTACAGTTTAAAATATATTCAATTACAAAGCAGTTATTTTAAGTTGTAATAATATTTCATAATATTACTGTTTTTACTGTATTTTTTGATCAGATAAATGCAGTCTTGACAGGCATAAGAGACTGTTTTCATGAACATTCAAAAAAGAAACCTCAAACTTCTAAACAGTAGTGTATATGGAAATAAAAACACATGTTTTGGAAACCAGGAAAATTAATTCAAATATATTCACTTTATGATCCACATTTCCTCATTTAATGTGTAACTTAATATTAGCAGCTTTCAGCGTTGTGACTATCCTCTACCACATCACAACTCGAATGATAGTGTATAGGGTTAGTGTTATATATATATATATATATATATATATATATATATATATATATATATATATATATATATATATATATATATATATATATATATATATATATATATATATGTGGGCTGTGCCGATATTCGAACGTGATTCTCATGCGTATCTCGTCAGTAATGCCGGTTCTGTGATTAGACATAAATCTCATTCACCTGTTCATTCATGCCGCCGCGTTTACTACACAGAGCCGTAGTTCACTGACAAGAAACGCAATATCGCCTTCATTATCGCAGGCGATACATATCGGTTATGCACGCGATATTGCGTGGCTTGTCAGTGAACTACGGCTCTGTGTAGTAAACGCGGCGGCATGAATGAACAGGTGAATGAGATTTACGTCTAATCACAGAACCGGCATTACTGACGAGATACGCATGAGAATCGCATTCGAATATCGGCACAGCCCTAATATATATATATATATATATATATATATATATATATATACAGAGATGGGTAGTAACTGATTAGATGTAATCTGGATTACGTAATCAGATTCCAAAAATGAAGTACTTGTAATTAGAGTAAGTTACATTTTAAAGTACTCATAATCAGACTACAGTTACTTTTTTTATGGATTACATGATTACATATTATTCACACAATAGCAATAAATTATTCATAGTTCATTGATTATCCCTCATTTCTCTTTTTCATCTTTTAAAATTTACTTTCTAAAATAGGCATCCAATGATTTACACTCAGAAAGTCCAGTTTTGAGGACTTTCACACCTAGACTAGTCATTAGTCAGCAGCATTTGACCACTGGATATACAAAAATCATTTCAGGTTTAAAAAGGGTTTTAACATTGCATCAACTACTGATGAACACATTTATTTTAAACAGTTTTTTTTAACCATGTATTATGGTCTTTTGAAGGCTTTTGTCTTTCAAACTCATTAAAATGCATATATGCACATTATTTCTTATTTACAGGCACTTCAAAACTTTTTGTCATCTGAACCTTTTTCATTTTCATTAAACCCACAAACACCCTGCAGTTCCTTTACGAACCCTAGTTTGGGAAACCTTGATGTAATATAATGTTTAATGCACTTCATGTTGTAAAATACATATTTTCTTACTCTTTGCATTTTTTACATCACAATGGCACAAGATAATCCTATTTAAATCAATGTGATAAACGAGTTAGGTCACAAATCTAAAAGTAATCTGATTAGATTACTTAAAATCTGTAATGTAACGGATTACATTACTGACTACAATTTTTGCCACGTAATCTGGAATCAGTAACGGATTACAATTTGTAAGTAATCTACCCAGCTCTGTGTATATATATAACTTCCTAATGAAATTTTCATGGTAAATAAGTCTGTTAGTACCATTGCAAAGACCTTCAGTTTGAGATGCTCTTAAAAATAAGCAAAAAAGTTCCAAAAGGGTTTTTTACAGAAAACTAATTCTTCCATAGAAAAAAAAATTGTTTCATTAAAAAAAAAACTTTAGTTCTTAAAAGAACTAAATTTTACATTATCTAAAAAAAAATTCCCTTATTATGAACCTTCTGCATGATAAAAAGATTTAATTGAAAGATTTATGCCAGTAAAAAAAAAAAAAACATTTATTGTTAAGAGTGTACTGTGTGATGTGCGTGTGGCGCTGACCCTGCACAGCTCCTGGTTGAGAAGGTTCCACTGTTCCCCGTAAGTCTTCCTCAGCTGCTGCTTGTCCCGGATGAGGAGGGTGAGTTTGCTGAGGGGTCCCACCATCATATCCTCCGAATGCTTGCGCATGATACGACTAAGGCTCTCCGTTTGACTGACCAGGACGTTCCACGACTGTAAGAGTGAGAAAATTACGTTTTAGGATGGAGGCACTGAAAATGTGAATACATTTAAAAAATAAAGCAATTTTATGCTCTTGTAGTTTTAGCATAGTTGTAGAGTCTAAACAGTTGGGAAGTCAGTAGAAGAATATCAGAGAATGCCTTAGGGCTTTTGGATTTTTACAGTACAGTCATGTAACATCATGTGGAAAGTATGGATTCAGATTCAGAACATCTCAGCAAAATCCCCAATAAAAATTAAAATCAATCATGGGAAATTCCAAATACAAGCTTCTGAAACTTTATACTCGCTAAGGAGATACTTCCAAACCTTATTGAACTGGCTGATGTAGTCGAGACCTCCTCCGGGCTGAGATCCTTCCAGCTTCTCAACAATGGCTGACATCTGATGCAGCTGCACGGAGAACTCGCGATCGCTCTTGGCCCTCTGCGTCATCCATTTCTTCATAACCTCCATCAAACGCAGCTCAGAGTCTTGTAGTTTCATTAAGGCGGCGTGACCCTGAGGGCACCACAGGTCTTCTGCGAAGCCCATACCTGCAGCACACTACAACACAAACGTGTGTGAATATGTGTTTTTATCAGTCATCACGTAGTCAAAAATAATAGCAGTCAAAATGTACCTACAATCTGTGTTTGTGTGTCAGAAGCAGTGTGCTGGTCAAAGATACTTGATAGTCAGGTCAAAAACCAAGTTCTACAGAAAGAGGAAGAATATTATAGACTTCAAAAAAATCCTTTAAATGCGCTTTTCATCACATTATTGAAGGCTTTAGCGTGCCTGTTGCAAAAAGGATTGCAAAAAACGTGGGAGTTTTCAGAAACTTTCATTTCCTCATGGGCAATTTAGGACAAGAAAGGGATGTTGTCTATACCAACCACTTCCCATATCGCAACGGCATAACAAATGTGAAAGTTTATATAATAAAGAGCAGCTCAGTCAGAAGGAAATATTATGAAATGCCGACAAGTTAATGATTTACAAGCATAAGATCTACTTTGTGTACAGCAGCAAACAAAATGGTGATCTTGTTCCAAAACAGAATTTTTTTTTATTTTCTCTGCAATTAATAAACACTACACTTAACTAGCTATTAACTACATAAAAGTTAACTACTTCTTATTATGTTATCTTATTCATATAAGCCACTTTAAACAACCTACATAGCTAAACAAAAGGGTGTGAGACGGAGACTTAAAAGTATCTAAAACACTTCAAAAGCTTTGAATCAAAAAGCAACTCATACTGATTTCTATATATAATATACTTTTTCCACAGCCCGTTGTTTGGGTAGCTAACTGTATTTACCCAAAACAGACAAGGTCACTTTTTGTTTAAAAAAAAAAAAAAAAAAAAGGATAAATACATTGATTTAAAAAAACTAGATATTCAAAGATTGAAACAAAAACTCTTCCGTAACAATAATAAATTGTTTATTGTCTGAGGGAGATGGTGTCGTGACGTCACCAAGTTTCATCTACAACTCAGTCAGCGGTTACAACGACAACAGCAGCGTTTATAATTATAAAATATATTCTTAAATCAATCAGATATTCTCAAATACGTCGATTATGTAACACTAGAGCTCGGAACATTTAACTGTCGAAACGTAAATCTGTATAAATTCTTACCTCAGATGTGTCTGGCGGAGCGAAACGTACCTGTCAGGGCGACCGGAGCACGTAATTCTCCATTATAACGCAGCCATGAGAAGAAAAGAGCGTCGAAACTGTAAATACTGGAGACAGTGAGATAAGCAGGGCGAGAGAAGAGCTATGATGACAGCAGCGGCTCTAAGCTGAAACCAGGAAGACAGTAGGCAGGCAGGACGCAGGCTCACTGTATTCAACAGGATTAAACCGCTAATGCACGACAACACCTACATTTCTCAGATATTATAAAATTAACTCTTGCTGCTATCAATTTACTTAAACATTTACATTCATATTTATATTCAAATATTTTTATAATACAATATTTCATTTAATATTATTAAATATTAATTACAAACAATACAATATTGAAAGCATGTTAAACATTAAACTAGACAAGCAAAAAACAAAAATAATTTAGAAGCTTGACCCTGTTCAAAGGTTTACATCTTAATTCTTAATGATCCTGTGTTGTTACCTGAATGATCCACACCTGTGTTTTTTTGTTTAGTGATAGTTGTTTACGAGTCCCTTGTTTGTCCTGAACAGTTAAACTGCCTGCTGTTCTTCAGAAAAATCCTTGAGTTCCCCGCAGGTTTTTCAGCATTTTTGTGTATTTGCATCCTTTCCAACAATATTTATATGATTTTACACTGAGGACAACTGAGGGACTCATATGCAACTATTACAGAAGGTTCAAACGCTCACTGATGCTCCAGAAGGAAACATGGTGCATTAAGAGCCAGGGGATGAAAACTTTAAGGGTAAATTTAACTTATTTTGTCTTCTGAGACACATGTAACTATCATTTGTAGCCTCTGAAGGGCAGTACTAAATGAAAAAAAAAAAAAAAAAGAGAATTAGGCAAAATAAGAAAAATGTACACATCTCCATTCTTTTCAAAAGTTTTCACCCCCGACTTTTAATGCATCGTTTTTCCTTCTGAAGCATCAGTAAGTGTTTAAACCTTCTGTAATAGTTGCATATGAGTCCCTCACATGCTGGAAAACCAACATTTAATTCAGGTAAACTTTTGAACCAGGTCATTTTTTATAAATGCAACTATTATTTTATCTTTTATGCAATACATTTTATTCAGGTCAGTACTAAAAAAAAAACAACAACATGCATTTTGTATAATCCCTCTTATTTTGGTAAAATAACATTTTGCTGATTATGAAAGGGGAATGTTAACTTTTGACCTCAACTGTATAATATACATACTTTAATATACTTTAAACATGATTTTTTTTTTTTTTACAAACACAGTGATTTATTTTTGCATTTTACCAGTTAGTACCAGAGTTTAAATTGAGCTGAAACACCTATAACAGGCCATTTAACAAGTTGCATTAAGACAACATGCCCAGCTACACGGTATATTGTCACAAAAAAGCAATATGTGTTCAGTGACCTGTATGTTTTTTTTTAATGTGCTTATACAGACAGTGTGTGCCTATAAAGATAAGAAGTGCTCACATAGTGAACAGCATATAAAAGATGTGTTATGATGTGTTTTGGACAGTGATGATTCATAGATTTTTTTTTTTTTCAGACAGCACGTGTTTTTGAGAATTACACATGATGTAACATTGTACAAACTGTGGGAAGTCGTCTGGAAGTCCACTTGTGTTGCAAAACAGGCTGTGCCTAAAATATTTAGTTTCATTTATGTAGTATTTTCATCTGACATTTTTGAACAGTTAGTCAAGGCACTGACCAGTCAGTAAATAGTTCAGCTTTTTTTTTTTTTTTCAGTCAGACACATCCTTTATGTAGAGTAGTCAGATCTCCCTTCTGAAGTCAACACTTCAACCTCAACAGAGTGCTAGACCTTTCTTGGCAAAGCATTTCCAAGTAGAAACCTTTCAAGAACATCTCAACTTAACCTACACACACACACACACACACACAAACTACTACTAAAGCTTTCAGCATGCGTGGGAAAAAAAAAGAGATTTGATCTGACCTGCAGGAAACAAAGGAAACAAAGGAAAATGCTGAAGTTTGCATAGATCTTTATTTTTTTTTTTT
This sequence comes from Cirrhinus molitorella, assembly GCA_033026305.1. Taxonomy (NCBI): domain Eukaryota; kingdom Metazoa; phylum Chordata; class Actinopteri; order Cypriniformes; family Cyprinidae; genus Cirrhinus; species Cirrhinus molitorella. The sequence goes on along the minus strand of CM065118.1, from coordinate 9,315,870 downwards.
TTGTATAATCTATAATTCGCATATTGACATCAATTAAATAAAAAGAAAAAAAAGAGCAAAATAATCTTTAAATTACATGTAAATGACAATGCACCATATATAGTACAAAAATAGGCCTTATTTTTATATAGTTGTCCCATCTCAGGTAGTCATACAAATGATTGGTATTTTCTACTTGGGGATCTACATGCATCAGTTGACTCTTCAAATAAAGGTAAAAATAATCCTATGCTTCCAGAAGGTTCTCACTTAAGCCTGAACACACACACACACACACACACAAAAAAAAAGCACACAGAAACACTCGAGCCCTTTAAGCACAAAGCAATCATCGCACAATCATGGTAACAAACCTATTGCATGTGGCCTTGGTAAAAACTGCCACAACATGAGTTTACACCACAACCGCTAAAATGTCATTCAACAGTTACTCAAAACTCTTTCTGAATGTGCATGGCCACATTTAATTCAAAACTGAAGCTAACCTCAATTTGAAAAAAGCTATTACTTACATTATTATTATTATTTTTTTTAGGTCATGTTATCGCTCTAAGGCAAGCAGATTTTCATCCTGTGCTCTTTGGTCATGCCTTCACGCTCTTTAAGGCTTTCCAAAACAGCTGTAACACTAAAACATTACTGCAGGGGGCAGAACAGCAGTTTTATACAGTTTAGCTAAACAAAAGTGAAGAGAAAAATATTACAAATAGCAAGTAGATTCAACTCAGATGCCAAAAATGTCGCTCAAATTCATTCTATGCAAATAAACAGAAACCCTGTATATAAAGACATTTGTTTAGCTAAATAGTAGTTTGCAGTTTCCACTTTCACTTACAAATAAAAGGAGGGATGAAAATTTCATTTTGAACCTTGTTTTTAAGAACAAATAAACATCATCATAAAGTCTCACGATATTTAACAGCTGTGAAACTGTAGGTTGTTGTAAATGGTGTTTAGATACTGTAGATAAACAGGACACGCTTTAAAATAAACATGAGTCTTGATATATTAATTATAGACTGAAGAAGGTACAAGTATTTTTTTTAACTGGCCTAAGTTGTGTCCTTGTCTACTTGTTAAGAAAATTGTTTCGAAGGGCTTGCGGCCAATCATTTTGATACGATATGACAAAGTTAGTCAGACTATCAGCGCATCATCACACGACTCTGTTGGGTCTCTATTGCACAGATTCTATAGATAACATTGTCATTTTGTAAAGATACTGCATTAGAACATAAGTGGATCATGAATATGTGATTCAGATAAAAACTGTACAATATTCTGTGCAGATGAGCTGGCAAGGCCGAGCGTACTACTAACAGCAAACAGTAGTAAGCGAAGAAAATGACCTGATGACTTGAGCAGATAAAAATAACCAATCATCTATAAAAACCCAAGTGATGTCTGTCAGCTGCTCTGGGTGAGGGTCATCACAGCTCTTCCGCTGATTCATTTTAAAAAACACAACCATACTGTGAAGAACACCACCGCCAACATCTATAAATAATGAATGGATGATCCCCATGAATATGACAATGTGGAAGCGAGGTCTTTTCAGGATAGGCCTATAGCCGGGAACTTTTCTAGTGTTTTAAGACTGGAGGGCAGATTTAGAAAAGAGAAGAGCTTAATGTTGCTGAGCTGGCTCGGAGGGACTGCGGTTCACGATGAATCTCACAAATAAAATGAAAATATTTAGCATATTCACCTACTCCCTCGTGTCATTTCAAACCTGCTTGAGATCTTACTTTAAATAAACACAAAAAGACACTTGAAAAGCACCAGAGCAATTTTTAAAAAGTCACGTTCATTTTATGAGAAGAAAAGTTTTAATTCCAGTCACTATTTGCTAAAAATATTCTCAATTTCAGAAGCCATTTGTGCTCACATTTTGAACAATGCAAAAGTTAATATATAATATATACAGTTGTAGAATCTGCAAAATGTTAATTTTTTTTACCAATTATTTTTACTTGAATAAGATATTTCACATAAAAGATGTTTACATATAGTCCACAAGAGAAAACAATAGTTGCATTTATAAAAATGACCCTGTTCAACAGTTTACATGCGCTTAATTCTTAATACTGCATTTTTGTGTATTTGAACCCTTTCCAGCAATGACTGTATGATTTTGAGATCCATCTTTTCACACTAAGGATAACTAAGGTACTCATATGCAACTATTACAGAAGGTTCAAACGCTCACTGATAAGACAAAAAAGATACATTAAGAGCAGGGGGTGAAAACTTTTTGAATTTGAAGATCAGGGTAAATTGAACTTGTTTTGTCTTCTGGGGAACATGTAAGTATCTTCTGTAGCTTTTAAAGGGCAGTACACTAAATGAAAAAAGGAGGGAAAATAAAGATATTTAGGCAAAATAAGAAAAATGTAACCATGTTCATTCTGTTCAAAAGTTTTCACCCCCTGGCTCTTTCTATCTGAATCATCAGTGCACCTTAAATAGTTTAATACACAAAAATGCTGAAAAACCAAAGAATTTGTGGGACCTGAAGGATTTTTGTGGGACCTGAAGGAACTCATGAACAACTATCACTATAAAAACAAACAAACAAACAAACAAAAAAAAACATGTGCAACTATAATTTTCTTTTGTGGACTATATGTAAACAGTACTAAATAAAAAAAAATAACATGCACTTTGTATGATCTCTCTTATTTTGGTAAAACAATTAACATTTTGCAGATTCTGCAATGTGTATGTAAACTTTTGACCTCAAATGTATGTTATGGTGTGTTTTTTTGTTTATATATACAAATTACATTTAAAAATTATGACAGCAATGACAAATGTTCAGCTAAATGGCCATTCCCAGCTTCTATTTTCACTTTAGACCAAAATGCGCGAGAGAGAGAGAGAGAGGCATTTGGACTTTCCGCAAACTATTTATAATCTAAGAAAATCATGCAGGTTTGCAAAGACATGAGTGTGAGCAAATGATGACAGAAATTTCACCTTTTGGAAAACTATTCCTTTAAACAGCCTACTGTACATAAAATAACTATGAATTCAGCAATGTAGATGCTCTTCAAGCGTGCTCTGCTCTCCATTGGACCATACAGAAATAGTGATATGTTCTTCTAAAAGGCTCCCTGCGCAAAGCCAGTGGATCCGACCCACTGCAGCACTGACTGACTTCATATAAACGTAGTTTACACACACACACACACACACACACACACACACACACACTTACTCATTCACTCAAAGAAAAGCTTTGTTTTTTCTCATATGCAAATCTTCTTGTTCCTTTAAATCTCACTAGGCAAGAGGAAGAGACCAAACGATAATCATATTTATTGTAATTTCGGGGGTGCCCTGTGACAATCGGCTCATCCCCGTCACTTGTGATTGGAAGCTTTCCATGTCGAGGCACCGAGAGGTCAACGCCCAGGTGAATCATGGCTCATATAACTACGACAGATGCGAAAAACAAACCAAAACCCCCAAAAGTGAGATACGTTCAGATGAACCCCCGAAGGAAAACACAAAAAAAAAAAGAAAAAAGAAAAATGAGACAACAGTGCAGTAGAGGCTAGAGAAGGGAGGAACGTGGGCAAGAAGGGGTTAAAGAGCACTTTGTGTTTTAATGAAGGCAGTCCTCTCATTGCGGATCTCAAATTCCTCATTTTCAGAATCGGAATCGCCCTCGTCCTCCCGCCAAACACTCGGGATGCCCTTGTAGGCAACTGCGGTGCGGTTAAAACCGAGCCCGACCAGTAAGCCGGATCCCGGGCCCGCTTCAGCCGAGAGCGGTTTGTTCTGCTTAAGCGTGTGCATCTGCAGGAAGCCAAACACAGCTACGAACGTAGCCACGATGAAGGCACAGCTGAGCACGGCCACGGTCAAAGGCAGGCGAGAGGTGAGCTCTGAAGGGAGTTTGACGGACGAGCCGCCCCCCTGCGTCTGAAACAGTCCACCGTCCGGAGACTCCCGCAAGATCTGGTTCAGGTGCAGACAGGTACCAGCGTCCAGGTGGCTGTGAGGAGGGCAGGAGAGGCAGTTTTGAAGGCCCGTGCCGCTGCAGGTGAGGCAGACAGGGTTGCAGGGCAGGCAGGCGGGACGGAGCACAGGCAACACCTCGTTGATTAGGAGGGTGATGGAACGGGTGCCTGCGACATAACCAGCTGGACAGTCTCTCACGCAGCCCTTGTCGAACAAGTAGAAGCCGGGGTTGCACTCTGCATGAAGAGAAAACAGGATTCAGTTTAGGCTCAATCCATTTTTCTAGACTGAATACAAGATAAACTGTATCACTGATTTCCAAAGAAAATCAATTTGACGCTTCTTCAATTTTGGATGGATGTTCATGATGCCAGTATTCCTGAGGATTTAAATGAGAAGTTCACTTTCAGAACAAAAATTTACAGATGATTTACTCCTTGTCATCCAAAATGTTTGTGTCTTTCTTTCTTCCGTTGTAAAGAAATTAAGTTTTTTGAGGAAAAAACTCCATATAGTGGATTTCTATGGTGCCCCCAGGTTTGAGCTTCCAAAATGCAGCTTCAAAGGGCTCTAAACTATCCCTGCAGAGGAAGAAGGGTCTTATCCAGTGAAATTATCTGTTAATTTTTTTTTTTTAAATTACAATTATATACTTTTTAACCTTAAACGCTAGTCAAAAATACAAAGTCCTACATTGCTGTTTTACCTTTTTTTGTCAATGGTGTTTGACCCTCCTTGCGCATTCACTTTGTAAACACTGGGTCTGTACTTTTTTGAAGTTGAAGGAGAAAATGAGATGGGAGTTCACGCAGAGCTAGACTAAATGAGCATTTGTGGTTAAAATGTATATAAATTGTCAAAAAAAAATTTAAGAATCGCTTTGCTAGATAAGACCATTCTTCCTCTGAGCCCTTTGAAGCTGCAATTAAACTGCATTCTGAAAGTTAAACTCGGGGCACCATACAAGTCTGCTATATGGACAAAAGTCCTGAAATGTTTGCCTCAAAAAACTATTTCTTTTTCAACTGAAGAAAGAAAGAAAGACATCTTGGATGACAAGGGGAGAGTAAATTATCTGTAAATTTTAGTTCTTTAGTTTAGTGAACTTCTCCGAAATGCAAAGCTTGTATTATTATTATTATTTTTTTTTTTTGTAGGGCAGGTGATAGTACATTCAGGAAGCAGACATGTTTTGCAATGTTAAATTTAAAACAGCATTTTATTAATAATCTGTTTATTACCTCATCACTGAGTCATATTTTTTTTTATCCCCCACGTATGTGTGTGTGTGTGTGTGTGTATATATATATATATATATATATATACATACATACATACATATACACACACACAACACACACACACACGTGGGGGTTAAAAAATATAAATATATATTTATATTTACTAATTTATTTATTTATTTATTTATGACACCACTGGGACATTTTAACAAACTAGTAAAAATATACACTGCTGTTCAAAAGTTTGGCATCAGTAAGATTTGTAATGTTTTTTAAAGAATTCTCTTCTGCTCATCAAGGCTGCATTTACTCGATCAAAAATACAGAAAAAACAGTAATACTGTGAAATATTATTGCAGGTTTAAAATAATGGTTTTCTATTTTAACATACTGTAAAATATAATTTATTCCTGTGATGCAAAGCTGAATTTAAAATGTTAAGAAAGAACTTAATTTATTCAACATAGAAATATTTTCTAACAATATAAGCCTTTACTATGACTTTATAAATTTCACCTCTCCTTGGTAAATAAAAGTATCAAATTCTTTCAAAGAAAGAAAGAAAAAAAAATTACTGACCACAAGCTTTTAAATTGCAGTTTATATAGTTAGAAAAGATTTAGATTTTGAATAAATGCTGTTCTTTTTAACTTTTATTCATCAAAGAATCCTGAAAAAAATATGAAGAGTTCAGATGCAAAACCCCCAAAAAGCCATCTGAGTCAAAATTAGAGCCTGATAAAAAAGCTTTTTTTTTTTTTTTTTTAGAAAAACGTCAGATGGATTTAGAGGCTTTTGCATCTGAACTCTTCATATATTGATATAGAAAACAGTTATTTTAAATAGTAATAATATTTCACAATATTATTCTTTTTCTGGATTTTCGATCAAATAAATGCAGCCTTGATAAGCATAAACTTCTGTAAAAAAATCTTTAAAAATATTACTGATCCCAAACTATTGAACAGCAGTGAAAAACTTCAAAGAGATGCCTTAAACTTCAACAACAGTAATAATAGTAAGTAAATTCAAATATTAACCTAAAAATATTAATGCTGATCAAAAGGAAATATATATATGATTAGACATGCGGATATGTGAGAATGCATGTATAAATCTCTAACAGTTTTAACAGTGTTTAAACCCATTCTAATATTTATTGTCTGAGTTCGTGTATTTTCACCGTCTTATTTAACGGCGGCTTTTGCTTTGTTTTTCAAACAACAAACATTTTATGGTAAATCAACATTATGCTACAAACGCTTGTTGCTAGAGCTTAATTTGTATTGATCCCGTAAAATCCTTTAAATAGGACGCAGAGTTGGGCAGCTTGTGTGTGTGAAGTGTGATAGAGTAAATGAATCCGCCTGAGGACTGAAGCTAAACACTGCACTGCTCTGCGCTGCTTAGACTTATTTACACCTCAAACGCTGCCTGCCAAGCCAATAAGAAATACGATCCAGGAAATTCAGGTCTTTTTTTAAATGCACTACCTCTTTAAGCACCCAGATTTGCCTGATGCAAGAAAAACTTCTGGAATAATTACTAAACCACCCAAGTCAGCATCTTCTGACAACTGCATAGGCTCATTAGCTAAAAGGCGGTTTTCAGCACAAAATCCCTTTTTATGGGTTGGTAGGGCATGATGGGTTGCTGTGGAGGTCAGTTTAGGGATACCATGCAATCCTTCATCACATGAGGACAGTAGATTGAAAAACTTCTGGATCAAACTTTGAGCCTCAAACGCAGGTACGGCAACCCACCTGACATTTATATGCAAATTGCTTTTACTCATAAAAACAGTGCACATATTGACAACAAATATGACATTTCAAAAAGCAATAAGTGCTTGCTTTGCAGTCATTTTACCATGGTTATGAGTATTCTTATACACAACGTGAAGAAGCGTCCAAAAGACAGTGTTGTTATTGTTTTAATGTTTTGATGAACTGTATTAAAAATTGTTTTCATGAACTGAAATAAAATAAACGATAAACATTCAATGAACAGCTGAAATTTATAAAACCTAAATGCAAATTAGAAATGTTGCAACTAACTGAAATAAAACAAGTTTAAGACAAACCACTGAAAAAGATTACATTTTAAATTCTCTTTTTTAAAAAAAATAAATTAATACTTTTATTAACCAAGGATGTGTTAAATTGATAGTAAAGACTTATATTGTTAGAAAAGATTTCTATTCAGCCATTTGGACACACCCTCTTATTTAATGTGTTTTAAAGAAGTTTCTTATGCTTATCAAGGCTGTTTTCACTTGATCAAAAATACAGAAAAAAAGTAATATTGTGAAATATTATCACGATGTAAATCAATGTTTTTCTATATTAATATACATTAAAATATAATTTATATCTGTAATTAAAGTTGAATTTCCAGAATCATTACTCCAGTCTTCAGTGTCACATGATCCTTCAAAAATCATTCTAATATGCTGATTTATGCTGATTTATATTCCAACAGTGCTGGAAACAGTTGCGCTGCTTAATTTTTTTTTTTTTTTTTTGGAAACTGATACTTTTTTCAGAATTTTTGGATCAATGAAAGGTTAAAAAAGAACAGCATTTATTTAAAACAGAAAGGTTTTCTAACAATATACACTACTGTTCAAAAGTTTGGCATCAGTAAATTGTAAAAAAAAAAAAACAACAACTGTAAAAATCTCTTTTTTTGAAAGAAATTAATACTTTTATTCACCAAGGATGTGTTAAATTAATAAAAAGTGATAGCATAGATTTACATTGCTAGAAAAGATTTATATTTTGAATAAATGCTGTTCGTTTTAACTTGTTATTCATCAAAGAGTCCTGAAAAAAGAATCACAGGTTGCAAAAAAATATTTGGCAGCACAATTGTTTCCAACATTGATCATTCTAATAATAAATCAGCATATTAGAATGATTTCTGAAGGATTAGGTGACACTTAAGACTGGAGTAACAGCTGATAAAAATTCAGCTTTGCATCACAGGAATAAATTATATTGTAAAGTATATTAAAATAAAAACCTTATTTTATATTGTAATAACATTTTGCAATATTACTGTTTCTGTATTTTTGATCAAAAATAAAAATAAATGCAGCCTTGATGAGCATAAGAGAGGGTAGTGTACTGGTATATTATATATATATATATGAAAACATATTAGAATGATTTCTGAAGGATCACATGGTTGATTAAATTCAGCTTTGCATCACAGAAATTTTAAAATAGAAAATAGAATAGAAAACCATTATTTTAAACTGTAACAATATTTTACAATATTAGTTTTTTTCCTGTATTTTTGATCAAGTAAATGGAGCCTTGATGAGCATAACAGAAACTTTTAAAAAACATTTAAAATCTTACTGATTGTAATATACAAATTACAATAGAAAACACACACAATTTCTAAAACTTAAATTAAAATAAAAACTGAAAAACAAAAACAAAATACTAATTTCTATAAAAGTACTACAACTAAAAAATAAAAAGAAAATATAAAAAAGCTAATTCCAAATAATAAATACTACAATATACAAATAACAGTAAAAAAAAAACAGCTAAAAGCTGTTTAACGGCGGTAAAAATACTCAGTAATGTATTCATTTTGTGATTAAAAAATAAATTAAACATTTTTGATTCAAAAGAAAGTGTGATTTGTAATTTGTACATTTAATTGTTTGAATGTTGACAAATTCATTCAAGTCTTTTAAGCTTTTCCCTTTTTTGTCCACGGTCTATTTTTGTGTTGTTTCGTTGAATGTAGCCTCAGCCACATAAACTGCGTGCCCGTGTATCCAGCCCACCCTACATCTGTTCACTAACTGCCTGATACATATTGTACACAAAAGTGCCAAGTGCTAGCCGAAAATTAGCAGTTTGGCTAACATTACGCAACTTCCTTCAGTCTGAGTGCACCAGTCCACCTGGAAATAAAGCCCTCTTCCCAGGCTGTCACAAAGAGTGCTTTTATGAAATGTTCTGTCCAAGCTGGTGCGTTATTGTTGTAACAACAATAACAGACAAATGTGTTGTTCAGTCTCTTCTAGCGTAAGTAGCCAGTTCTCAGCCAGAATAAGATGCCAAGCTGCACTGCACTCCTAAAAATAAAGGTTCTTTATTGGAATCTGTGGTTCCATGAAGAACCTATAACATACATGGAATCTATCCATTCCACAAAAGTGTCTTTAGATTGTTAAAATATTTGTCACACTACAATAAATTTGTTTTTATAAGAAATGATCACTGTAAGGTTCTTTGGGGAACCAAAAATGGTTGTTGTGTGGCATCACTATGTAAACTGGCTTTAGGAAAGGATCGTTGTGCATCATAGTACACAAAAAAAGAGGTGAAAACCATATTTCCAGCATTCATAACGAAATCCTTTTAGCATGGTGTCATTAAGAGGTGTACAGGAGAGGAGCTGATGTCCAGTGGAGGAGGCAGAGGACAGAAAAGGGAAAGAGCTGATGAAAGGAGGAAAGCTGCTGAAAGAGTAGTGGCAGGGTCAGTGTGTGTGTGAGGAGGTAAGAATGAGCTGGCAATGAGTCTCCACAGATAGGGGGCACGGCCGCAGGCTAAACTGGACAGCTGCCTTGAACAAGGCTGCCAATGCAGCTGGCACTGTGAACTAATTCCAGGATGGAGTTATGAACACACAATTTAACAGCTAAGACATGACCAGCACAGCACACTCGACACAAGCAAAAGGGACCTATAAAAACAGCTGCAAGCTTTATAGCTTTAGTTTAAAGCTTGCAGTTAGTGGAGAGATTATCAGAGTCACATTTACTGTGGTATTTATCAATAAATAAATGAAACATTTAGTTTGGCGTTGAAAGATTTTTTTCAGTGCTCCCCAAGGCTGCATTTATTTGACTATAAACTAAGTTTAGTCTGTTTTTATATGAATATATTTTAAAATGTAATTTTTTCCTGTGATGAAAAGCTGAATTTTCAGCATTACTTCAGTCTTCAGTGTTACACAATCCTTCAGAAATTATTATAATTTCTTATTATTACATTATTAAAACCAGTTGTGCTGCTTGTGGAAATCATGATACGGTTTCATAAAAATAACTTTTCTCATAACAGTAGTTTTAACTGTGTTTTGATTAATTTATTCCATCCTTATTGAATGAAAGCATAAAAACTGTACGGACCCCAAACTTCTCAAAAGTAGTGCATGCAAAATGTAGCTAATATTTTATCATATACGAGACCCTGGACCACAAAACTAGTCTTAAGTAGCACAGGTATATTTGTAGCAATAGCCAAAAATACATTGTATGGGTCAAAATGATTGATTGATCTTTTAAGCCAAAAATCATTAGGATATTAAAGTAAAGATCATGTTCCATGAAGACATTTTGTACATCTGCTACCGGTAAATGTATCAAAACTTAATTTACTACTTCATTTGGACAACTTTAAAAGCAATTTTCTCAATATTTAGATTTTTTGCACTCTCAGACTCCAGATATGCAAATATTGCAAATGTTATATCTCGACCAAATATTATCCTACCTCAATAAACCATACATCAGTTGAAAGCTGATTTATTCAGGAAAGGTGGAAAGGTCTAAGTCTCCTAAATAGATATTTTACCACTGTTTTTGTTACAAATTATGTAGAAAAAGTAATAGATTAATTTATGACAAGAGTGCACCTCAAAAAATGTACATCATAAAAGGGGTTTACATCATAAGAGGGGTTCAGACCTTTTTGCGTTTTTCCCTATCACGCTTTAGAAATCATAAGAATTTATATATCACTTGAAGACTTAAAATCTCAAAATTCATCCTTTGAAAGCCATTTTAAAATCAGACATTGCATTATCACGGAAATTGTACATGAAAATCATATTACAAAATGTTTTCGTTCAATTATAAAAATTTAAATTTGGTGCATTGTGCATTTTCACGTCTATGTTCAAAATAGGGAGTGACAGTTAAAGGGCTAAAGAAGCCTCTTATTGCTCATCAAGGCTGCATTTATTTGATCAAAAATACAGAAAAAAACTGTAATATTGCAAAATGTTATTACAACATAAAATAACAGTTTCTATTTTAATATACTTCAAAATATGATTTATTCTTGTGATGCAAAGCTGAATTTTCATTAGCCATTACTCCGGTCTTAAGTGCCACTCGATCCTTCAGAAATTATTTCAATATGCTGATTTATTATTAGAATCATCTACTTTTGCAACAGTTGTGTTGCCAAATATTTTTTGATACTTTTTTTTAGAATTCATTGATGAATGAAATGTTAAAAAGAACATCATATATTCAAAATATAAATCTAAGTCTATGCTATCACTTCATATCAATTTAACACATACCTGTTGAATAAAAGTATTAATTTCTTTCAAAAAAGAAACAACTTTTTATTTAAAAAAAAATAAAAAAAATAAAAATAAAAATCACAGGTTCCAAAAAATATTAAGCAGCACAACTGTTTCCAACATTTAAAATAAATCAGCATATTAAAATGTTTTTTGAAGGATCATGTGACACTGAATACTGCAGTAATGATGCTGAAAGTTCAGTTCTGATCACAGGAATAAATTAGATTTTAATGTATATTTAAAACTTTATTTTACATTGTAATAATATTTTACAATATTACATTTTTTTTCTGTATTTTTGATCAAATAAACATAAAATAAAACACTTACTGATTCTCAAACTTTTGAACGGCAGTGTAATTACACAATGATAAACATTTCAAACAATAGCATGCTTCACAGTTGTTGCATGACACTACACCACATGATTAATTCAGGAAAAATATGGCTATTTTGCATTAGCTCTGCAGCTGAAAACATTAGTTCCTGAGTGCAGCTAGTAAATGCCACTAGTAGTTGACAGGGGGCGCACTTTCACCATTATTTACTCTGACACTTACCTGTGCAGCTCTGATTGAGGTCGTATGTTTTGCAGTGGCTGGAGTCTGCTGCTGAAGGGCCAGATGAACCTGAAGCTGTGCCATAGAGAACCAGCGTGAACTGAGTCAGAGTGCCTAAAACAGACAGACAGAGAGAGAGAGACTCTGACTCATGTACACAGGAAACTCACAATATGACAACAGTTGCCAGTTGTCCATTATAATTGTCTGTGTTCATTCCTGTAATCGCAATCAGTATTGCTCATTTATTCAGACAGCAGATGCTGTCAACTGTTGTATACAAGATATAACACCTTTTTTATTTTGACAATGTCTGATTGTACATTTTCACCTAGACGTCTTGGCTCATTTTGAAATGTGACCCTGGACCACAAAACCAGTCATAAGTAGCACGACTGTATTTGTAGCAATAGCCAAAAATACACTGTATGGGTCAAAATGATCAATTTTTCTGTTATGCCAAAAATCATTAGGGTATTGAGGAAAGATCATGTTCCATTAAAATATTTTGAAAATTTCTTATTGTAAACATATAAAAAACAAATTTTTTATAAGTATAATGAATTGCTAAGAGCTTCATTTGGACAACTTTAAAGGTGATCTTCTCAATATTTAGATTTTTTTGCACCCTCAGATTCTAGATTTTCAAATAGTTGTATCTCGGCCAAATAGTGTTCTATCCTAACAAACCATACATCAATGGAAAGCTTATTATTCAGCTTTCAGATGATGTATAGATCTCAATTTCAAAAAATGTACCCTTATGACTGGTTTTGTGGTCCAGGGTCACAAATCAATCAGAAAGTACAAGTTTGATCCTCATCGTGCCCTGTAACAGCACATGAAACGTCTGACGACAAGACTTCTTGTCATCATCGTTCAGTAACTGTAGTGCCGCACTGCTTCGACACGCATTAGATAGATGGGACACTTTGTCTCTACAGTCCAATAAAGTCAGTAGCACTGTAAATTCTTAAAGCAACAAAGAGAAATGGACAAGGTAATGCACTGGACGAATGGTCCATTCAATCCAGACATAAAGCAGTTGTGTTAGCGTCTGAGCAGGACAAATGAATGGGCTTTGGCTGGAAGTCCCTTTATATTTACAGTGTTCCGGGGCGGCTGGTGAGTGTGATAGTGGGAGAGAGAGGAAAATCTCAGTCCTCTGATTTACTTAGCTAGATTTAATTAATCAGATTTACTGCAGGGTGTGGTGAAGGAAGACAAATTGACTGTGACATAAAAGAGGAAGAAAACAGGATTGGGCAAATCAAGCGGATTTAGAGAGAAGATACTCTACATTTCTGTGAAGTGCAAAGCAGAGCACTGGGAGACATTAAAGAGACTGCTTTAGAGATCACAATCAATATCAGGATTTTTTAAATCATTTTCAAATCATTTACATTTTAATTTATGATCTTTTAATTATATTTCTGTTTTTCACTTTTATTTTTATTATTTTTGTTTATTTTATTGAATTACAATCAATGGTTGACATTCATTTTCAAGTCATGAATTGTTTTTATTTTGTTTTCTTATATTTTAATTATCTTTTTTATTTTCTCTTATTTTTATTACCATTTTTGCTTTATTTTTATTATGCATTTTATTATCTTTTTTATTTTGCATAAATTTGATCATCATTTTATGATCTTTTTATAGTAGTTTTGTTGTTTTTTATTAGTAGAGAAGTAGATATTTTAGAAAAGAGTCAAAACGATATTAAGGAAAGAGACCTGGAACGAGATCAGGATACACTGGAGGTCCAAATATGTTGGATTTGAACCTGCATCTCCCACATGTGCATCATGGCTCAAACATCCGAAGCATAAATGAAGCATAAAAAAAAAAAAACTGCAAAATGGATGAACGAGCTGTTACCATAGTCGCTGATTCCAGCCACGTTCTCAATCTCCAACGTCCATTCTCCACGAGGGTCCTCATCCCAGGAGTGGGTCGTCATGAAAGCCCAGTCATTGAAGCCCTCAGAGGAGTAATCGTGAGGTCTGAGATCAAAAAAGACAGAATGTTACACTTAGCTGATTCATTTATACTCTATGAAAATTATGAGTTGTTATGGATGTATCCCTTTCCAGTCCCTAACCTTGGTGCAAGAAGCGTGGAACGGGTGCCCTGTGGGCTGATCAGGTAGATAGCCAGGTTTCCTCTGCGGTTGTAGGACAGGGTGAGCCGGGCTTGTGCGTGTTCTAATGAGCTCACAAAGTTGTCCGTCCCGCCACATGCATCCACGCTCTTGTTGATGACCAAATGACTCCCAATATTCCTAAAAATAGGAGAGAATTGTTCAATAATTGACAGTTAAACCACAATGAAAAGATATACTTAAAGGATTAGTACACTTTCAGAACAAAAATTTACGGATAATGCACTCACTCCCTTGTCATCTAAGATGTTCATGTCTTTCTTTCTTCAGGCGTAAAGAAATTAGATATTTTTGAGGAAAACTTTTCAGGATTTCTCTCTATATAATAGACTTTTATGGTGCCCCCAAGTTTGAACTTCCAAAATGCAGTTTAAATCCAGCTTCAAAGGGCTCTAAACTTCTGCAGTGATGTAGGACGATTTTGAAGTTGGGGAAGAAAATGAGATGGGAGTTATTCGACATACCCTAACTGTATTGACCCGGATCACACAGACTATACATGCACATAGACGAGATGAGACGAGTATTTGAAGTTAATAAATATATAAATATATAAATTGCCAATTTGTTTTGAAAATAACGAAAGTTTGCAAAAAAAGATTATTTATACATTTTTTTAACCACAAATGCTCGTCTTGTCTAGCTCTGCAATGCATACTCTGTGCACTACTGTTCAAGACAGTTAGGGTGTGTCGAAACACTCCCATCTCATTTTCTCCTCCAACTTCAAAATCACTGTTTTTGTTGTAAAGGGTGTTTGACCTCCTTGCATGTTCTTTGTAAACACTGGGTTGGCACTTCTGCAGCGAAGGACAATTTTGAAGTTGGAGGAGAAAATGAGATGGGAGTTTTTCGACATACCCTAACTGTATTGAACTGAAGTGCACAGATTTGAGATTAATTTGAGATTTAAAAAAACAGTTTAGAAAATAACTGATTGTTTCACTAGATAAGACCCTTATTCCTCATCTGGGATCTTTGAAGCTGCACTGAAACTGGGTTTTTAACCTTCAACCTGTTGAGAACCATTAAAGTCCACTATATGGAGAAAAATCCTGTACTGTATTCCTCAAAAAGCTTAATTTCTTTGCATCTGAAGAAAGATAGAGTTTGAACATTGGATGACATAGGGGTACGTAAATTATCAGGAAATATCAGGAGTAATTATTTCATGTTTTTGAAAGAAGTCTTTTATGTTTACCAAGGCTGCACTTATTTAATTAAAAATGCAGTTAAAACAGCAATATTGTGAAATAATATTACAATTTAAAATAATTGCTTTCTGTGTTTATACTTTAAAATGCATTTTTTTTCCTGTGATGCAAAGCAGAATTTTCAGCATCATTACTCCAGTCTTCATTGTCACGATCCTTCAGAACTCATTCTAATATGCTGATTTGCTGCTCAAGAAACATTCTTATTATTATAAAAGTTGAAACTGTACAAACTGTGATGTATTTTTTCAGAACTCTTTGTTAAATCAGTTATAAAAATGTTTTAAAGAACAGGATTTATCTGAAATAGAATGTTTTTGTAACAATGTAAAGCTCTTTACTGTCACATTTGATTAATGTTATATATCCTTGTTGAAAATCCTACTAACCCCAACTTTTGTAAGTTTAGTGTAAGATCAAAATATTCTCTACTAAAACCACAATCTAGCTGAAAACACAATCTTAAGTCTAGATGTGGTTCAGATCCTCCTCTAATGTGCCATTTATCATCCGCCAGGTGAAAATTGTTAGTTCATCTGTTTATAAAAGCAACAGCACACATCTTCACGCAAAGCCGCATATTTTAAAATAGCAAATACCCCAAAGTTTCTCAAAAGCAAGCACCACTCTTACTTTTAATGAATTTCCTAACTTTTCCTAACTTTCCTAACCTTGTTTATACAAACAGGTAATTATTTTTCAAACTTACTAAAACAGAAGTTGATATGTTAAACAAAGCAATGTTATGAAAGCATTACTGTGTTTACGGTGTACATAGTTGATGCATCAAATTGCCATTATTAAAATTGTTTGATGGAGGGAAACAAGATACAATCCTAATTTCAATATTTCTTCTTTCAGACATTGCTCTTTGAATAAAATAAGTATGAGCTGTATGCAAAGTGACCAACATTTGGATTTCGACTACTAAAATTCCTCAGACATTCCTCTTTAAAAGAAAGGAAGTATCATATTTTAGCAAACTGACCCACATTTGGTTTTTGACCACTAAAAATGTGTAAAAAAAAAAAAAATAGTACCCTCTTGTAATTTGACTGAATCTCAAGTGAAAATTGTCATTTTGACCCGTCTACAAAACAGTGGATTACTCAGTAAATATACATCCATGACATTTAATATTTTGACCTTCCATCACTATACATGTCTATCTTTCTTCAGAAAAACATTAGCAAAATCAAAAGTTTGAGCCTGGTTGAGTTGACAAGGAATGAGTTGTGTTCTGAAGATGAATGAAGGTCTTAAAACGACATGAGGGAGAGTAATTAATGACCAAATTAAATTTTTTTTGTGAACTATCCATTAAGGTGTGCAAAACACATTCCTGATCCAACAGAAAGGTTCAGCCAGGTCAAGACCTGTGCCACCGATGACCGCTACAGGAGCCGGTAGGCTTTTGGCACTCTAAACCAATCCTATAAGGAGCTTAGTGCAGCCCGGCCTTGCTCACCAGAGACAGGGTTATACTGGAAGAAGAGCTTAAATCAAAAAAGAGAACGACAGGCTACAGCTCTGACAAGTCCATGAGGAATGAAGCGTAACTCCCTCCATGCGCTGTAACGGCACAGCGCGTGCAAGACTTCAAGTCAGAGACGTTGCGAGCGAAAAATGAAGAAAAATACGGCAGAGATGGAAGTTGAAGCAGCCCGTAATCACTTCGCTCTGTGACTTCTGCAACCAGCATGTTAAATTGGGCTTTGCTCCAAAAGCCCTTGATCTTTCCGTAATGTTGGTGAACCATAAAAGATGACTGGAGGAAGGGATAAAAAGAGGGTGAGTTTTTAGAGAGCGAGACATGATATGCTGGAAGAGAGGACGAGATTGGTGGAGAGGTACTTTGAGGGTCCGTCTGGAGCTCCAAGATGTCAGCAGTGATGGAAGTGTGGCAAACATGGATGTAACAAGCTTATCTGCAAGTCATTACTTCCTTTAAACATATTCTGTAGGCAGCGGAGATGCCTCATGCACTGAAGCATGATTCAAGTTGCGCAGAACTAAATTTAAATATGATAGACTGTCAAAAGTGATGTCTCGCTCCCACCTCGTTTCATATTCCTGGTTCCTCTCACACTCCATGACCTTTTTAGCAACACTAAATTTAAAGACATTCCATTTTTGTACATTAAAGAAGCTCAGTTAACCACATGTTGGTATAAAAAAAAATAATAATTAAAAAAATAAAATAAATTAAGACTGCAGTTTCTTCTAAAAATGAATATTCTTTCATCATTTACTCCAGCAGCCAAAAGTTTTTAATGTAAAATGTTTAATGTTTTTTAAAGAAGTCTCTTCTGCTCACCAACCCTGCATTTATTTGAACCAAATTACAGTCAAAACAGTAAAATTGTGAATATTTTTAGTATTTAAAATAACTGATTTCTATTTGAATATATTTTAAAATGTAACTTATTTTTGTAATTTTAAAGCTGAATTTTTAGCATCATTTCAGTCGCATGATCCTTTAGAATTCATTATAATATTCTGATTTGCTGCTCAAAACATTTAATATTATTATTATGTTGAAAACAACTGAGTAGAATTTTTTCAGTTTGTTTGATTAATAGAAAGCTGAGATCTCTGGATCCTTCCATTCATCAAAAATCCTGAAAAAAAGGTACTCATTTGTTTTAAATAGTGATAATTATAAAAAAAACATTTCTTGAACAGCAAACCAGCATATCATACATGATTTCTGAAGAATCATGTGACAATGTGGACTGGAGTAATGATGCTAAAAATGTATTTTTGATCATATTAATAAACTACATTTTAAAATGTATTCAAATAGGAAACAGTCATTTAAAATAGTAAAAAGATTTCAAAATGTTTCAGTTTTTGCTGCATTTTGGATCAAATAAATGCAGGCTTGGTTAGAAGATTTTTTTAAAACAACAATTTTTATTTATTATGTATGTGTTAATTTGAGCAGAAGACATTTATGTTACAACATATTTCTATTTCAAATAACTGTTCCTAATTATTTATTAAATTATTCACAACAATGTATTTACTCATTAATAACAATAATAAATGTTTCTTGAGCAGCAAATTAGCATTTTAGAATGATTTCTGAAGGATCACGTGACACTGAAAAATGGATTAATGATACTGAAATTTCAGCTCTGCATCACAAGAATACACTACATTTGAAAATGCATTCAAATAGAAAACAGTTAAATATTTCACAATATTACTATTTTTACTGTATTGTTATTAATAATGTATTTTACATTTAAAAATGATCGCAATATCGTAAGATATTTATTAATGTTAACATTACATTATTTTTAACAAATAAAGAACTTTAATCCAATTCTATTATCCTTATTACTACATTGAATCTTATTGTGTATTCAAAGAAATTTCTCAGTTTTTTGCTCTTTGACAGTTGGAGAAAACCAAAAACTGCATTAAAATTAGACTGTTGGTTTTGACATTGTTTTGAAAATTTTCATTAAAATTTGAATTTAACTGAATATAATTTGACTCTTTTTTTTTTTTTTTTAATTCTGTCTGCAAAAATCATAGAACCTTATCTATGCAATCATAAAGACTAAACACTAAAGGCCGTTCACACCAAGAGCGATAACTATAAAGACAACATTTTAAAAATCATTTCAAATTTAAGAGAAAGCAGAATTCACACCACAACTATAATGATACCGAAACAGGGAAACAATATTGCAGGTATCACTTTCAAAGCATATTTTTTTTTGTTTTGTTTTTTTTTTTTACAGCTGATGAACGGTAAAACACTGACACCTAATCAGACTTTATTCAAACAGACAAACAGACATTTTGTCTTGCCTCCTCTGAAGATGCAGTACAGAACACTACATATTGTTTTTATTCCACTACATTGACTACGTTAGAGATCAGATAGTCCATGCTAGATTAAAACATGGATGCTGAGGACATCTACTAGTTAAAGTCATACAAACGCAACAAAAACAAACAGTTACTGTTCACTGGTGTGTATGCAAATATAGTTCTCGTTATCACTTTTGGTGTGAATGGGCCTTAAGGCTGTAAAACTCTAAAAAGTCTTATTGTAGCTAATTTATAGACTAGGTTATAGTGTTTTAGGTCTTTTTTAAAGATCAACTGCCCTTGGTCACTGGATGGTTTCGCTGTATGGAAAACAGCAGCATAAACATACAGTTTGGATAGACATAAAGATGATAAAATGATGACAGAACTGCCATCCCCTTTAAGACTGATTTTGTAAGGAGGGTTTAACCTACCTGGGCTCGGACACCAAGGAAAGGACACATTTCCGCTGAGGTCCAACATTCGTCCAGTTCTTTGCCAGAGTAACTATAGCCCCAGCATCCAGCAGACCATATCCATAAGAATGGCTTACTGTAGGAGAGAAAGAGAGAAAAATCAATAGCGTGGAAAGTAACTATAGAACCAGTTTAAAAAGGCCGTAAAAAGACCGACATTATAAGAGGTGAATTAAAGAGGTTGATATCTTTAAAAGATCCCAAGCTGTTTGCAGACTGCTGCAGCCAATGATAACATTATCGATTGAATTACAAAACGTTCAAGCAGCTGGAAAGTGGAAAGACAAGCCAGAGCGAGAGGAAAGAGGAGGGAGCGATGAAAAGCAACGAGATGGGCTTTTACCTCTGCGACCCACTCCATTTGTCTTCCAGTCATTGGTGGTGAGGTGGGAAGGGTTGGACGTCCTCACAACCAGATGCTGCATGTCTCTCCAGGTTAGGTTTTTACTATGGAGATACATGGTGGAATGAAACACAAACTGCTCACATGCTTTCCCTAAGATAATCTCTCCTGCCCTTTTGTAAAGGTCACGGATAGCTACAGGTAGAGTCATAAAGGTTATATGAGTTAATTTAAAATGATGCAAACGTAAATGCCGCTCAATGCACGTGTTTGATCCAAATGAGAATTTGAAGGTTAATTCCAGCCTGCCAATCTAGCCCAGCAACCGTTTTATTTAGAAAGCCTTGGGTCACTCGAATCGCTGATAAAGAAAGATGACCTCGCTTGAGGACAGGACAAACTGCGCTTCGGACGACTTACTTGGCCTCGAGGGCGAGGGCGATGATTCCTGCCGCCAGAGGGGCTGAGGCAGAGGTGCCTGTGTGGGAGTCTGTGCACTTCTGCCTGAGGTCTGTAGTGACCTGAAACAGGAAGCAGAGCGAGAAAACATATCACATCACTGATATGTTGGGAAAATCCAATTATTCCAGACAGAAACACAATACCAACGTTGTACTAACATAACAATTAAGTCACTCACATATGATGATGAAAGCTTTTTTTAATACGTGAATATACATGAAAGTCAGGTATAAGGTTAGTAGTATTTTTACACCATTAAGTGCTGTAATTTTGAAATAAATGCTCATTTTCTATACTGATTTTAGTCTGGTGGTTTAAACAGTTAGTTTAAATTGAGGTGTCTCCTTTATTTTGATGTAAATGCTTACTACTATGATTGGGTAAGATCTCTGCATATGAAATAAGTATTACATCATCAATTATCAGATATATCAATGAACAATTATGATAATGTTTGTGGTATTGTTTGTAGAAAACAATGATGCATTTTTCAAGGCTTTTGTTGAACAAAAAGGTTAATAAATATTGTTTACATTAAATATAAATTGAAATATAAAATAGAATGATTTCTAATCAATCATGTGACACTGAAGATTCCAAATAATCTTTCGGAATGTATTAAAACTGAATTTTATTTTTTTCTAAATAGGGATTATTAAATAAAAGCAGGCTTGGAGAACATAAGATATTTATTTAAAAACCTATTTAAAAAAATTAATTACCGATCAAGTAATACAATTTTATTATTTGACCAGTAGTGTATGTTGCAACAGCGTTTTAGTGCCACGTTAAAAAATAAAAATAAAAATAAAAATAATAATAATAATAATAATAATTCACAAGATCTTTCAAGAATAAGACTGAGCTTTCTAAAGAAATTTTCTAAGAAATTACAATAATAAAGTCTAAATATTACAAAATTTGTTTCAAATGTTTTGAGTATAGTTGAAATTACAAGAATAAAGTAGAAATATTTTGACAATAACGGTGAAATTATGAGAATAAAAAAATTAGCATAATTATTTTGTAGCAATTACGAGATTAAAGTTATAATATTTTGAGAGTATATCTAGCCTTTTGCGCATTCCGGATTGGAAGCACCAGGAGATATTCCAAAGTGTCAGTTTTCAAATTCTGTCAGTTTTATAGCGAAATACAAACATTGTCTATTAGAATAATGTGTATTTCACGCTCTTTAAAGTGGCATGACAGATCACTGCATTTCGACTTTCTCGAAACATTCCGACTTTGTTTTCGAATTTATTTTTTGTTTTTTTATGTAGCACTAAAACACCATTCCAACTTTGTTTTCAAATTTATTTTTTTTTTTTATGTGGCACTAAAACGCCATCGTAATATGTTGAAAGAAAAGGCATATTTAATTTCTCAATTCATGATTCATTTCATAATCTTGCCTAGCACTGCTATTATTATTTGTTCATACTCAAAATCAAGAATTCAAACAAAACTAACACTCAGCATTCAATTTTGATGTGCCCCTCACCATTTGTGCTACACATATAACTGATACCTTAAATCATGAGGGTTGTTAAGGAGTGGCGTGCTATTCGTTTTCAAACTGATATGACTGATACAACTGACCCTCTCAATGGTTTTTCAGGGGAATTTGGGAGAAAAGAAAATAGACCAGGGATGAGGATTTTATAGGCTTGGGAATTGAGCTCTTTCCACTTGGGCCAGAGGGCAACCACCCAGAACTTCCTAGCAACTGTATATCAATGCCTTGGCAACAAGTCTCAGCATCTGCATGTGCAAGCACCGCTTCACATATTCTTCAAAAACCCTGTAAAAACTGTCATTCAACTTGTGCCCGTTAAGTGACCCAGGTGGTTTAGTTAGATGTGTAACATTTTCTACACTTGAGGGTTAAAAAGCGCAGTATTTAAGCCCTTAGGGTCACATAGACAAAGCCGGCACAATTCAAGACAAATGCAAACATTAAAGGGTCGACGGGTGACACTTAAAAAGCCAGGCATCGCAGGATGTGCAGTGACTGCGACAGACCTCCTTGCGTGAGACTAATTGCTAAAAATGGCAGAGAGGTTGAATGACAGGAGCGATGACAGGAGAATTCAGCAATTGCACACTTAAAAATGGATCTTGGGAGACCACAGGAGAGGAATATCGCCTGCCAGAGTCTCTGCGGCAGGGGAAACAGCGGGTATCAGGCTTCTGTCCTTTAACAGCACACCTCCATTGTGAACGCTTGTGTCTGTGTCTTGAATGTGGGACAATGGATGAGTCAGTCAGGCATGGCCGGTTATGAGAACAATGCTTGGGTGTACGCCTCTGTCGGCACAGAGCCGGGTAAAGAAATAAAACCCAACAAGAGCAAAGAAAATGTCAAGCTACGACAGTGAGGGCTTGTTGTTTTGAATCACAGGGATATTTGGGCTTTGAAACAAAAGCTTAACATTTTGTGAAGAACTTAAGTGTGTTTGCTCCTGCAAATGTCAGCATCACCATGACTAGGTGTTGTACATTTGTTGCCAGGGTGTTGCTAATGGCTTGATAAGGTGATTGTTTAAATAACAGGTGATTGATTAATTAATTTAGCGTTGTAAATAACAGTGTTAAAAATACACTCTTCACAAGTCGACTCGATACAATAGACCGATCACATGATACAATACTTTAACACTTTAAATAGAGCCAAAACAGAGTTTAAATTCTAAGTATTTTAAAGGCATTTGATAAACAGTTAACGAAGCAGTCAATTAACTAGAAAAGAGATCTTCACGATTCAACTCAAAATACAAAAATACAGAATTATGTTAGACTACCAGTCAAAAGTTTTTGAACAGTAGATTTATTTATTTTTAAAGAAGTCTCTTCTGCTCACCAAGCCTGCATTTATTTGATCCAAAGTACAGCAAAAACAGTAACATTTTAAAATATATTTACCAATTAAAATAACTGCTTTTCTATTTTAATATAATTGAAAATGTTTTTATTCCTGTGATCAAAGCTACATTTTCAGCATCATTACTCTAGTCTTCAGTGATCCTTCAGAAATCATCACTATCATTATTATCAATATTTAAAACAGTAGAGTATATTTTATATACTTTAAGAATGTTTTTTTTTTTTTGCTAAATAATTTATAGAAATTAACACTTTTATTAAGCAAGGATGCTTTAAATTGATCAAAAGTGATGATACAGACATTTTTAATGTTATAAAAGATTTCTATTTCAGATGTTCTATTTATCAAAGAAAACAAAACAAAAATCTACTCGGGTGTTTTCAACATAATAAATGTTTTTCGAGCAGCAAATTATAATATTAGAATGATGATCATGTGACTGGAGTAATGATGCAAAAAATTCAGCTTTGAAATCACAGGAATAAATTATATTTTCAAATAGAAAACAGAAAACGAAATATTTCAATATTTTACAGTTTTTGCTGTAGTTTAAAATCTCTTAGTGTTCAAAAAATTGACTGGTAATGTATGCTTACACTTTATCCCTGCCTGACTAGATGCATCTAAAATAAGTAAATACTGTATTTTGTTAAAAAAAACATGCCTTATTTTTTATTTATTAATAATAATTAATAAACATAGAAACTCAAACTCTTTGTTTCATTGTTTATATGTCAATAAAAGCCTAAATTAAAGGAACACTCCACTTTTTTTGAAAATAGGCTAATTTTCCAACTCATTTCGCAATTATATTACGCAGCGCCTGAAAATAGTTCCCAGCTATTTTACTATTACCTTGGTGGCTTAGTGGTGGTCACACTGGAAGTTACCTAGCTGGGGACTACATTCATTCGCCTGCTGCACCCATGGTATGGCAGCAAAGTTCCCTGATTATTACGCCAGAATAAAAGTATAGTTCCTATCCATATCAGACTGGAAAATCGCAACATTTCATTTTCTGTCTGCCTTAGTACACAATGTAACTTACAGAAGAGTCAAGTTTTAAATAGGAAAAATATCGAAAATATTTGTTCATTTTTGAACAAGATGCTAATGGTCTAACTGGATTCAGTGATTTATGCTAAGCCATGCTAAAAGTGCTAACGGCAGACCCAGAGATCGCCTGAATGGATTTAAAAATGGTAAAACTTGTGTTGTGTTTAAATGAGCCCATTTTCAAAAAAAGAGTGTTCCTTTAAATTGTGTCTAAACGTTCAGTTTTGCATTAACTATGCCCAATATACTGTCAAAAAACACTGTTGCATTTTTGTATTGTATCACATTGCACCACAATATATAGTTGCAGCCCTAGTAAATAAGATCTTAAAGTTAGGATAACCTCAAACTTGTCTAAAATCCCCAAGGTAAGAGATGTTTAATTGAGTTGTTTCAAATATTAAACTTTACAACATAACACTAACTACATACACCTGTAATACATATGACTATTACTAAGGATGTGCACACTGAAGTGACACAGCTGTGTCATAATTATGCATCCTGTGACTTCTGCTGGATTCTGTAACAACTTTAAGGGATCTTGTTTTTATTTCATAATTGGCGCATCTTTTTTGAAACATGACAGCAAGTACTGAGCCCCCGCCAAGCCAGTCTCGCCGAAAATTGTGTGAACTTTTTATGATTACAGTAATCAGCAGGCAGCAGAAAAAGATGCCATTAGAGGTGTTTTTCATAGAGTTGATCAGAGTCTCTTAGGGGACCAGAACCACTATACAATCAGAAATCTCCACAAGTCTGTCAAGAAAAAATTAGAACTTGTAAGGAATTTATTGGGAACTGCACTTAGAGGTTAGTAAGAAAGTTTTCTGAATCTGGCCCCCGGGTGGTTGCCTACTGGCCCAAGTTTTTACCTTAAAATCTGTCCTTTTCAGCCATTTTATCATCAACCATTGCAAAATTGCAAGTCTGATAGTAATAGCACAACTCTCCACAACAAGCTGCATAATTTCATTTACACAGAAGAAATACTGTAGCTTTTACAGCATGTTGCTTTGTCTGGTTAGGACACGTTGTAATACTCAGGGCTGGGGTTTGTCAAAATCTCTAAGCACAAGTGTATGCAATAAAAACAGAGACGCTTGACTTAACAAACATCATTAATAATCGCAAACACAAAGATAAAACCAAGCCATGCGTGATAGTGAGAGGATATGGTTTGCAATCACAAGAACATCCGTGCTTTTGAAGCTTCACACAGGGCCATGAAGACAAAAACATCCATCTTCCCCCTCACTAGTGACCGCAGTATTCACTGACAGCCAAAAAGCCTTTAAGAACTTTAAAGCCGCTGCAACAATTCTTCATAAATTGGCTTGGCAGTCTATCTTTTGATCTCCAACTGTTTTCAGATTCTTTATTTTTGGATTCGATTTGCTGCGCCACTTCTTCAATTAAAGGATAACTGTTGCTGATTTTCTGGAGGCGGAGAAAGCGAGAGAGAGACTCACAATCTGTTTCTCATTGAGGCCTCCACTGCTGTAGGTTGTGGCGAGGGTGGACGAGCAGGCTTCGCTGTACCAGGGCACGTTGCCGTTCTGCGTGCTGCTGCTGATCGACAGCGTGTAGATGCTGTTGGTGTAGCCGTCACAGTTGCAGCTGTCCTTCTCTCGGCCGCCGTTCCCCGAAGCCCACACGAAGATGGAGCCCCGTCCTCCACGGCCCTAGAATTCGGGAAGAGAAACACAGTCAGTTAAAAGCCAGACCCTCCGTTTTTTTGCAATTCCGCAATAGCTGAATCGGACGCAAAATCAGCAATGTCACATTTTTTTGTGATCCTGCATCATTTGCCATTTCACCGCAAAATAAATCGCAAAAATTAAGGTCTCACAAAAAAAACCCACTAAATTATAATTATTAACTTAAATATACCAAATTTTACTGAAGCTGTACATCAGATTGGATCAGCCCATTTCGTGAATGAATCGTTTGGTGTGATTTGTGAACGGATTTAACAGGTTCATTGAAAAGAATCAGTTTGTTCATGAATCAGACACCGCTTCTGCATCTCAGGGCATATATTATAATATATTATAAGAAGTAACGATATGTTTTTTGAAATGTAGTGAAGTAAAAAGTACGATCTTATGCTTTGGAATGTAGTGAAGTAAAAGTAAACGTCTCAAAATAAAACTACTCCAGTAAAAGTACAGATAGCCTACTTGAAAAATGTACTTAAGTACAGTAACGAAATAAAACTACTTCATTACTGTCCACTGGCAGCTATATATTAAGTCATTTATTCATTCTATTTAAGTGATTTAAGTGAATCCAACGCAAAATCAGCAACGTCGCATTTTTTTGTGATCCTGCATAATTTGCCATTTCACCGCAAAACAAATTGCAAAAAGGTAGGTCTCACAAAACCCCCCCACTAAATTATAGTTATTAACTAAACAAATTTTACTGAAGCTGTAATGTATTATTTTAAACGGATCCGTCGGACCAGGCCAAGACCCCACAGTTCGGCATATGATTCGCAGATTATTTTGCCAATTTAGACGTTCAAGCTATTTAAAACCACAAGAAGAAGAAACGAAACAGAACTCAATTTGTTACTTACGCGCTGTTCTCGCACACACAAGTGTTTCAGACAGTGTTGCCAGGTTGGGCATTGGGCAGGGAAGACAAAATTTGGGCTACTATAAAAAAAAATTAAAAGCCGGCCAATCAGCTGCTTTTTTCTTCACTTTTATTATAAGTCATGTTATTCTAATATGTCAAGAGCTCAAAGTATCACAGTAAAATAAAACAATATTTTTTCCTTAACGTAACCCTTGGTTCAGTTTAAGAGACCTGTCAATCAATTTACCATCTTTTATGTTGGTGAGATGTGATGACTCGTGAGTGACCGGGTTTTGCTATAAAGGGCAAGATTTTGAATGTGCAGCTATCAGTTGTGGACGAAGTAACCAAATCAAGCACTTGAGTAAAAATACAGATACGTATAATAAAATATCACTCCAGTAAAAGTAAAAGTACTCCGTTTTAAATTTTACTCAAGTTAAAGTACAAAAGTACTTGATTTTTTACGTACTTCAGTAAAAAAGTACTGATTTATTTTGCACTTTTATATAGGCTACTTAATTTTATATTAGCATATATAAAATGCTAATATAAATACCTGGAATTTTCTCAAAATAACCACTAGCCTATATAGAGTCTAGATATATTTTTGTTGTTGATATGGACTACATTGACGAGAGTGATGATGTAATATTTACTGTGAAGCTACACCTGAGAGAAAACAGATTTGACCTTTAATTACTGACTGACCCAATTCTAAAAAAAAGGGTTTTAAAGCTTGTTGTTTTGCAGAATGTCACATTTATATATGATATGAGAATAAGGCCTGAAGTTAGGAAGAACATTTTAAGGAAATTATCATTATATTTTCATAATGTTTTTCTTTTCTTCTCAAACCTTGTCTGTGGTGTAAAAACACCCCTGGCCAAATGCCCCCAGAAGGCATCACTTGATAATTACTGTAGTTACCATATTCTGACCATCGCGTCCTTTCTTTTTCCCTCAGATGTAATCTGTCTAGGTGGTTGAATAAAGATTTTTGGACTTTAGATCCAAAAATGACCTCAACTTAGCACCAGCAAGCTTAGCTAGACAGAATTAGCTAACAATATTTACTTATTTTCAGTATGATTATGAGTAAACATTCATATCTGTCTACTCAGCTAGTTGATCGAAACAATATGAACATTGATACCGATAAACAATCTAAAAACAGACTATACTATAGGGATAAATGCATGGCATTTTAACAAAACGACTAACATTACAACAGCGGAGAATATGAACGTGCGTGAGTTATTTTATTTAATATATGTTATTTTAATGTTTCAGTTTTTGACACAAAACATAGAACCACTGATGTTGATCTGTCAGCCTACAAGCATTTCAGTGGGCTTCAATAGATCACCCTTCACAACAGATTTAGTTCACAAACAACTGACAGTTACAATAACTAATCCTAAAATTCAACATTAAGTAACTTATTTTCCACAGCATCAGTCGCGTGCACGCTCACAAAATCTCCCGGTTCTTTCTTGTGAATTTAGTTCACTGGAGACCCGCTCTAAACGGCTCATTTGAATCAGTGAGTTTGAAATGTAGTGAAAAGTACGATCTTATGCTTTGGAATGTAGTGAAGTAAAAGTTACTCAAAATAAAACTAATCCAGTAAAGTACAGATACTTGAAAAATGCACTTAAGTACAGTATCGAAATAAAACTACTTTGTTACTGTCCACTGGCAGCTATATATTCATTCATTCATTTTATTTAAGTGATTGGGATGGCAAAGTGGCCTAATATAAAATATAAAAAGACTCAAATCTCACAATGTGGATTACACGTGGTGTATAAAATAAACACCACACAATTTGTTTGTTCTTTGTCATGTAAGACTATTGTGAATCTAACATAATACAATCTAGTAAATGTGCTATGATAATTTAAAAACCATCGCAAATTGTGCGCACATTTTTCGAAAATTACCACCACAAAATCAGACATTTGGATCACAAAATTCACAAAAAAATAAAAATAAAAATTGAGAAATCCTAGAGGGACTGTAAAGCTCTGGCATCTCCATTCAAGATGCTGAGAGCCAGATGCAAATGCTCCACTGCCAAGTCTGAAACGGGAGGATTACCGTTGACAATACTCAAAACAACTGGATAATATTTGCGACGAGTGTAGTTTGGAAAGGATCGTCTGCCAGGAAGGATTTCAAAGTGTCATGGACTATTGAAGCACCATCATGGTTACGATTGCCGGGCCAGATGCTTTTAAAAGGACCTTGTGGGACAGCCCTAATGCTCTCAAGTCATTTATCATGCATGTTTATTTTCAGGCACAAATGAAAGACACAAACAGCACCGGGCTTCTGCGGTCTACTTCTCAGATGAAGCGCAGTAATGCGAAAGCAAACTGTCAGAACAGATAATGAGCTCGTGAAAAGTACATGCACCACATTAACGAGGCATGTTTGAATAACCACGAGACTTTCTTTTCACTGTGTCGCCACAAGGAAACAATTGGATTCAGATGCTGTTTGCTCATTACCTTTGATCGCTGCTTTGTTACTGTACCTTACAATTTCAACAATGCACCAAAAAAAAAAAAAAAGTCTGCCGGGAAAGTCTGCAGTGCAAAGTTTGGCTGCGTCTTTGAGAGTTTGCTCTGTTTCAGCACACACCTGCTTGATTGTGGGCATCTATTCAGCGAGGGTGTTTACACAGACCAGAGCCCCATTTGCATTGGCCTTCTCCACGCAACATAGATCTTGTTTCCCAAACAAATCTGACTGCTGGCACACGTGAACGCTCATGATTTGGACACCAGAAATAATGGCTAGAAAATATGGATGGGGAACACCACTAGACTAGGCTGTGTAATCATTTTTTTTGGTCCTTTTGTCACTTATTCATAGGAAACGGTGACAGGGAAATTGGATTCGTATTGCTCTCACCATCTGTTCTTTTAAAAGAACAACCCAATATAATTCAGCAATTTTAATGTGATCATTTATATCTGGAACAAATTCTGCACAATGCATTGGTGCTATGGATCTAAAAGACACTTAACATCTACTTAAACGTTACATTTACCGGTTACTGCAAAAACATCAATAAATACCTATTATTATTTATTGGTAAATTTAAAGAATTTGTTATATGTATATATATATATATAT
Organism: Cirrhinus molitorella; assembly: GCA_033026305.1. Taxonomy (NCBI): domain Eukaryota; kingdom Metazoa; phylum Chordata; class Actinopteri; order Cypriniformes; family Cyprinidae; genus Cirrhinus; species Cirrhinus molitorella. The sequence continues at coordinate 9,285,589 of CM065118.1, read as the reverse complement.
ATATATATATATATATATATATACATACACATACTGTAAATGGAGATAAACAATAACAGTGATCATATTAAAATAAACTGTAGTTGTGGTTAATTGCGATTGCTCTTTTTAAGTACTACAATAATCATCTTGACGACATCGTGGTCACATGACTTCTTATTCTAACATAAAAGGTCTTTAAAGTTGTGTTTTGGCATAGTATCTGTCAAACAGTGTTTTCTGCTCCTCAGAACGGCTCAGTTCACAGTGAATGCAGCAAACTCGTATATTTCATGTGCTGTTAGTTTAGCGAGCGTTTGGGAACGCATCGGCCACCAGTTATGCTTTGTTTTTGCAGCAGATGATTACAGCATTTCACTAGATTAGTAGTGAGACATGTTTTTGTAAGCCTGTTTTCACTGAAGCTGGAGTTTTCCATAAAAATAAAAGCTCAAAAGTGCAGTATGAATTGCTGACAGCTAGCAGTCCAAATTCAAAATATCTTTCAAGTGTAGAAATAAGAAAAGTAGTATTGTAATTCCTACTGTAAAGCAAAAATAATATTAAATATTCATACCAATTAAATATTTATTTTACAGTGCAACCGATTTGCAATATACGCCTATTACTGTCATAGGAATAACAATAGTATATAACAGTATACCACAAATATAAAGAGGGTTGAATGACATTTAAAGTTTTCTTAGTTAACAACATGGGTTGGAGCTCTTAATTTTGAACTCTCAAAGTGCATTAGATAGAAGATTTTAACTTTAAAATGTAAAAATTGTCACAATTTGTCACAATAACATCGCAATTTTTTTTTTATCATGGACTTCATATCAAGATATTATTGTATCATGAGATTTTGATATTGTTACATACCTACCTACCAACTAAAATTTAAAATAAAAAAATAAATGAAAACTACACAGAAAAACTATTACAGTATATCACTGCTACTAAAATAGCACTGCCCTTATCTTACTCCAAATCAGTTTGACTTCTACCTTCAAAAGAAGATTTTTTAACTGATTTTGCCCATGCAATTAAAGTTAATGAGGTTTAAAAAACTACACCAGCAGCAGCAGGAACAAAAAACAAAAAAAAAAAAAACCCACAGAAATGTGCAATAATGTTTTCTCTTGTGTTTCACAAAATATGTCACACAAATTTGGGATGACAAAGTTGAGTAAACGATAACACAGTTTTTGGGATGAACTATTCCTTTAAGTGATGCATATCAATCTGAAATGAAACCGTAAAGTGGTCTTGCGTACTAAATAGCCTCTCAGCATTTTTCTATAAAAGGTCTGCTCCTATAAAATCCATCCACGACAGACTGCGGTAGGTAGCGTCTTGGCACGACTCTCCTCCATTGTCCTTTAGCTGGGCCTCAGCCAGTTTTACAACCCTAGAGCACGTCCATGTGCGAGTGAGGGGCTGAAACGAATGGCGTTCCGTTACCCCGCGCATGATAGCAGTTTAACTAAAATGGCGTTAAGTAATTAGGTGTTAAGAATGTCAATACCGTTCACGCTCTGGAAAATCCGCATGAAGATGTCTTGGTGAAAATTGCCGTTTAATGTGACATTTAAATTAAACAAACTTCGCTCTGACTAGCAAGTGCTTTTATGACTCAAGGCACTCTGCAAATGAAGTGTGCCAAAATCAAATACAGAACATCCTTTCCACATCCCCCCTGACGTCGCTAACTTCAAAGCAAATAAGAAAAATCCACTTAATTCATTTGAACCGCAAATTTCTGCCCTCTTGAATGCTGCAGCTGGTAAAAGTTCAAGGTTGAGAGAGGCAAATTCAGGCCATCGCAGCATGAGAATATCAATGAAAACATGTCTAGTGTTTGTGTCACAGACCAACTGATGCAGATAATGGCAGGAAACAGTAAAAATAGCCCATGAGTCACAGAAGCAATTGTACATGTCATTGAAAACAGGACCTATCCATTGCTCTTTTGGAAATGGGTTTTATGTAGACATTCACAGCCCAAAACTTCCTTCCAGGTCCACCATTGTGAAAAATGTATAGCGTTAAGCTCTGGTACATTGGTACTGATACAAAATCAAAATGGTATGCAATAAACAAACAGCCTCAAATTATTAACATCACAATTATTATACAACATCTGTATACAGTTGAGCTAAAAAGCTAATACATGCCTTGCAGAATCTGCAAAATGCCCAAAAATAAGGTTATTTTTTATTTAGTACTGACCTGAATAAGATATTTCACATAAAAGACCTTTATAAAAATGACCCTGTTCAAATCTTAATACTGTGCTGTTACTCGAATGACCCACAGCTGTTTTTATTTTCTGTCCTTAGTGTGAAAAGATGGATCTCAAAATCATACAGTCATTGTTGAAAAGGGTTTAAATACAAAGAAATGCTGAAAAACCAAAGAATTTGTGGGATCTTAAGTTTTTTTTTTTGAAGAACAGCGAGCAGGTCAGGACAAATAAGGGATTCATGAACAACTATCACTAAAAAACAACAAAAAAAAAAAAGATCATTCAGGTAACAACAAAGTATTAAGAATCAAGGGGGCGCAACCTTCTGAACAGGGACATTTTTATAAATTTAACTATTATTTTCTCTTGTGGAATATATGCAGTTGTCTTTTATGTGAAATATCTTATTCAGGTCAGTACTAAGTAAAAAATATCATGCATTTTGTATGACCCCTCTTATTTTGGTAAAACAATTAACATTTTGAAGATTCTGCCAGGTGTATGCAAACTTTTTTTGAGCTCAACTGTATGTAACACACACTGGGGGAAACTAGACAGTCAACAGATTAATTATTCATACCTAATTTATTTTTAAGCATTAACCCAATTTTAAGGTTTTAAAACATTAACTGTTTAATACATTTAATAAACTCACATGTGGCCAACTTTGATCAAGAATGCTGTGAACTAAGCTGGCATGTAAATTTAGCCAAAGGTTATCAGACCATTTACATATACATATCATTTAGATAAGTCTTATACTATATATATATAACTATATTACCGTTCACACCAATGCGGAATAACGTTCTGTTTAAGTGCGTGCTTCTATGTGGATTCTGCTATTCTTTTATAACAATGTTTTTATTGTTATATTTTATTGTTTTATTGTCATTTTAGTTAGCGTCCTTGGTGTGAACGGGTCTTTAAAGGTACATTAATGCAGCCCAATAAATTCTAATGGGCATACAGAGAGTGAAAAATTCTTTGACAAGAAATATAAATTATGAAAAGGAATATAAATGGCCTTGCAGGAAAGAATAAAATGAACCAAAAGTGCAGAACATAGCCTCACTCAGCACCACAATGACCATTTCTGGTCTACATTAGCTAAATGACAAAGTAGTGCAATAATTTCAAATTAGAGAAAAGCCAAACCTCCATCACGCCACGTAGGAAAGCCTCTTTGGCCAGCTTTGCAGGTCCGTCCACCGTTTTGCCGTCGTCTTCGGGTCCCCAGCTGGCACTGTAGATGTCGATGTGCTGTGGGTTGAGACTGAGGGACTGAGCTTCCACCACATCAGTGACCTCTCCGTCCAACATGCGTACACCTGCAAAACACAAAACATGATACACATTAGAGCATGGGACAGAGTGTAAGTCACACACAAATACATCACACCTGCATGTGTTATATCTTACAGTAACTACAAACTGCAATCTGCTTATTTCAACGCCTGTATTTAGATGAGATGGTAAAATGGTAAGAATCATTGTCCATTACAAGCACTTTACATTCAGAAAGAGAGAGAGCGAGAGAGAGAGAAAATAGGATGTTAGGGGAAAAAGTCATCAATCAAACTGACCCTCCGCTAAGCTCAAGCTGTCAAGTTTGTTCTGGCACTGGGAAGCATGGAGAGGGATGCAATTGGACTGTGTGAATTTTCTCAGTAACGATTCAATAATATCCAGATTTACAGCGATAGTTAAACTTACAGTGAAAGCTACAGTTAAAACTGGGCTAAAAAATGTGTGATGAAGAGGTTTTTCAGAGTTAAAGTGCTCATTATCTTCATCAAAAAATACTACTACTACTAATAATAATAATAATAATAATAATAATAATAATTAAAAAAGACAGCATCATTTTGTTTCAATGAAAAAAGCATATTGTAAAAAAGAACGCCATTTATAAAATTATTAATTCACTGCAAAAAATGCTTTTCACATTTAGTTTTTTTCTCGTTTCCAGCCAAAATATCTAAAAATTTTCAAATCAAGAAGGATTGTCTATGCAAATAAAAATTATTGTCTTGTTTTCAGAAAAAAAGAAGTTAAAATTAAGTGAGTTTTTGCTTAAAACAAGCAAAATAATCTGCCAATGGGCTAAGCAAAATAATCTAGTTTTCTGCTTAAAAGAAGATTATTTTGCTTACCCCACTGGCAGATTATTTTGCTTTTTTAAGTAAAAACTCACTTAATTTTTGACTTATTTTTTCTGAAAACAAGTAAAAAAAATAAATAAATAAATAAATAAAAAGTCACTTGTCTAGAAAATCCTTCTTGATTTAAGAATTTTTAGATATTTTGGCTGGAAACGAGACAAAAAAAAATAGATTTTTTTTTGCAGTGTTTCAACATTAATTTAAAACATTTTAATATTAAAATCTAAATATCTTAATTTAAAATATAAATTTGTGGTCAATGTGATTTTTGCTTACCAAGGCCGCAGTAAAAACGGTAATATTATGAAACACAATTAATTCTATTTCAACATCTAAAAATGTTAGTTATTTCTGTGACTGCAAACTGTTGAAAACAGTTGGGTCGCTTAATATTTTCTTGGCAACAGAGACATTTTTTATGATTCTTTTAATTTAACATTTATTTGAAACTATTTTTTGTAACATAAATGTTTTTACAATTATTTTTGACAAATGTAATGCATCTTTGCAGATTCAGATTTTTATTTTATTTGAAAAAATTATTTTGTTTTGAAAAAATTATTTTGCTACATTTCTTACATTCAAAACAAACTTTCATTATATTTTCAGTAATCTTAAAGTGTACTAATATAAATACCATAAACCAAATAAAAATATATATGTATATGTGACCCTGGACCACAAAACCACTCATATTTTTTTACAAAAATTAAACATCATATGAAAGCTGAAAAAATAAGCTTTCCATTAATGTATGTTTTGCCCAAAAAAAAAAAAATCTAAATATTGAGAAATTCACCTTTAAAGTCCTTAGTGCAACATGATCTTTACTTAATATCCTAATGATTTTAGGCATAAAAGAAAAATCGATAATTCTGACCCATACAATGTATTGTTGACTACTGCTACAAATATAAACGTGCAACTTAAGGTTTTGTGGTCCAGGGTCATATATCACAGTACCATGTTTTCTTATACTGCCAACACCTATGCACCTGTAATGTTAGAGCTGTGACTCTGGCTTGCCAAGAAATTAATTAGCCACCCACCACTAGAATCTCTATTTTCTTTGAGAAGCACCTGAATACCTTGAATGGCCGAGAGATACATAAGCAAACATACAAAAAGGGCTGTATAAAAAGCAGCCACTATGAATAACCTCACTAAAAATCCCATGTTTGTTAAATATTTAACATGTAATGCTCACATATAACTTGCAGCATGAAAGGGATGAGGTGCACAGATAGCGCTGCATATAAAAGCTCCTTTCAAAAGAAAAGGAGGAGTGTATGCATGCTCATGTTCGAATATGGAGTTCATTCAAAGGTGACAAGTGGCTACATTCTTCTCTTTCAAACATCCTTTTACAGGCACTTCACAACAGAAGAGGCCATCTTATCTTTTTCCACTACCCTGTGCAAAAGGGAATCTTAAACCGAATTGGGGGTTTGGGAACGAGCCAGAGTATTCGGTCCAAAATGTCAAAGGTGTTGAGTTATTGTGATCTCAGCATCAGAATGTTATCTCAGCCTCGGGTAAATAAAAAAAAAAAAAAGAAAGAGAGAGAGCACACTCTGCCAAGAGCTCTTAGATTTTAAAGTGGTAAAAAGATGAGAAATCAGAGCCCAGCATCTTCAAAACAATGTGAATCACTCCTTTGATACACAAGGGGGCGAGGTTACTCAAGGTTGGCCTCATACGGGTTAGAGCAAATAAACAAAGTTCAGTCGTTTCAGGTTTTCCAAAGCAATCTGAGAGCTTTGGTGCAGACAGTTCTGCAAACAAACCCACAGCGGCAGAAAATCTTGGAAAGACTTAATGTTTTTATCCCATATCCACATTCTGGAAGTCCCAAATATTCCAAAAAATGTCCCTGAAGGACAAAGAGAAGGCTGGCTATGATTACTTTCCAGGAAATGAGAAAGGCATTACAGATATACACGGATGCACTGTGGTAACAAAAGAGGGTCTTTTTTTATTCAGACTCTTGTAAATATAAATAATCTATCTTCCCTCAAATATGCAGTACGAAACCTCAGTTTTATTTGTTATAAAGCCATTTCCAACAATGGACTCTACTGTTTCCTCCAAGTCTTCCAAACCAATACACTGGCTTAATGAGTTCTGGCAGAGGAATTAGCCATGCTGTGTGCCATCTCTGCTAGCGTGCTGCCATCTCCACATTCAGCTTTTCCTGTAGCAGAAGGCGCTGCCTGCCAGTTTGGGCTGACGTTATGGGTCAGCTGTCCAAAAAACCTTCAGTTCTCTCTGTCCTCTGTCCCCATACTACCCCCTAAAGGAGTAGTATCTGCTGCTTATTAAGCACAGATTTCCCCCTGGATTCAAGGTGAAACGGGCACAGGAAGACTACTTACCCTCCACTGCTTCTCATTAGGAGGCTAATTCAAAAACAGCTGCTTTGGGGAGAAACGAAACCAGAGCTGACAAAAGAAAAATGGACTTTACCCATAATGCATTATCTATCTGCATAAAAAGGAAGATTTGACATGTAGCGTATATTCAGTGCCTGTAGAAAATGTGCTTGCTCATGTAAATCTCATTGTCAATGACAATTGGAAAGATGTTATGGGTGTTTGCAAACTAATCAACAGAACCTAAATCTCTACAATATTTTAGTGCCAGACTGATGGAAATCATAAGGGTAATCCTGCATATTAAGACTTCTATGCCTTAATATAACACACATTATGTCTTTTACTGAAATCTGTAGCAGAAAACCTATAAAAAAAAAAATTCACATTATTTGTTAAAAAAAAAAAAAAAAAACATCCACAGCATTTTATACATATTTTGGACAATTGGCGACACCACTATGACTTGAAATCGTTGCACTCTGTGCAAGACTTACATTGCTTCTCTTTGGCCTTCGACTGAACAGTACCGTATTGACGACCCCCCTTTTTCAAGATGTACCTTTTGGGAAAAGGCTTTTTGAAAACCAAATCTTGTGTTTTATTAAGAAAAAAAAAATCTTAAATTATTTTCATATTGCATATTTATCCTTTTTAGTTTTTGTTTTGAAAGTATGGTAAATACTGGTAAAATGCACCAACAATCACATTAATTAAAACATAAACTTTTTGATATACTATAAAAATAACCGGTAACCCATCTAAATTATATAACAATTAGGCTATCCAACTCATAGTAGCCTACCAACATTTCATTAACAGTAGAAGTTAAATCTTACTGTAGTCCTTAAATCTGGGTACTGTCTTACATTTTAAAATCACTTACAGAGGAAATTTGGTTCCAACAGGCTAAAATGACAGTCAAGACTCATGCTGCTGTAAGCTTTTTTTTTTCTTTTGCTTTCAGATTGAGTGGATCTAAAATTACCGGCAAACATCACATTACACATTTCTTGGCACACTCGTTTTACGCGTATTTGGCACCACCTAAGTCTAGAACCCAAATATAAGACAATCTATCGCTAAGAAAAAAAGTTTGTCTTGTATTGTCTTATTTTAACAGTATTTTATATCCGAGCTGTGTTGCAGGAAAAATAGCAACAGGTAGCGCCAGCAGTGCACAGTACAACCATTTCATGCCTCGAAGATCTAGAACAGGGCTTTTTCAGTTCTTGGTCCTACGCTATGGAACTCTTTGCCAGATCACCGCCTTCATTATTTTCTTTTAAATCATCTCTTAAAACATCTTTTTTTTTTTTTTTTTTTTTTTTACAAAATCTTAATTTGTACTCATTTTGTATGTGGAATTTTTCATAAATACATTTTTTATAAATATACAGAAATTTGTAAAAAAAAAAAAATAAAAAAAAAAAATAATATATATATATATATATATATATATATATATATATAAATAAATTATGCAAAAGTCAAAGATTTATATCCATGATACATAAGTAAAAAGATCACAGAGGTTGTTACATCATAAAGACATCAAGAGAAAAACAGACAAATCATCGTTGACCGATCAATAATAAAATCATTGCTTACTTTATCAATCAGTGGGGTCACTCATGTCCCCAGCAAAAGTAACACATATTCTATCTAGGGTTGCAACTTTACTACTATTTTTTGTCTTCTTTTCTATATTCTTAAAAAAAATAAGTTAAGTAGAATTTTATTTTAACAATGTTTTGTGAAGCCAGGATATTATACAGGTCTTTTTTTCTTATATTTATCACATAAATGTTCACCATAAATTTACCAAAAAAAATAAATAAAATAATAATAATAATAATAATAATAAATGATAATAAAATAACAGCATGCTTCTCCTTAAAAAGTTGCATGATTTAACATCACTCACACCTGTAACACAAACAGTGCTGGGTGACTTGAGGTTTAATATTTATGGTTGGGGATTTCAACAAGTATGAGCACTAATAATAGTTATGTTTGCTTTGGCAAACACCTCTAATAACAATCACTAGCACGAATGATAAATTGGAGACAACACACAAGGTAGAATGTTTCAAAGTCAAAGTTCAGAATCTAACATTTAAAAAAATGGATGTTGTTTAAAGGAATTTCCCTCTGAAGACCACAACACAAATGTTGTTTGATTACTCAGTGCTTGAAAATGTTACTAATGGCTGCGGATGTGAAGAGCCAGACTGACCTCAATATAGCATGAATGTGTCATATATTCTGTAGTAGTGGTGGTGGTGGTGGTGAAGTTAAAGAGTGTAATCACTTAAAATAAAAATGATGTCATTATGTACTCACTCTCATGCTGTTTCAAACACATATGATTTTTATTTACTTCTATGAAATGCTATAGATGGCTTTCAGTAAGAACAGATCTCAAAGCTTATTTTAAGAAGTTATCACACTGGAAAAGAGCAGCCATGAATTCTGCTTAAAATCTCCTTGTGTTTAACTAAAGAAAGTAAGTCGAACAGTATTTTCAAATAAAATAAGTGTGCAAAAATTATAAAAATTCCATGTTTTGGTAAATTTTCCCTTTATACCATACTGATAACAGCTAAGATTCAATACGAACTGTTGGCTAACAGTTCTTGGAGAGGATTTAGAAAGCAAGCCATTATCAATGACATTTATCCCAGTCCAGTGAAGCCCATAGACAGCTGGCAGCGGAGAGAAGAGTAATGAAACAAAATCTGCACTGAATAGGATAAAAGCACCTCAGCCAATTAAAAGGATTACATATGCTAGCGTCCAAATCTTTTGCTCACAGGGACCTATGCTGGAGCCGGTGATAACTGTCCCACTTGAGCTTGTGAAGCCATCGCTAATGGAGTTCCTTTTTCGAAGTGCCCTCGGTCCTCACATGCTTTAACGAACAGAGACAGAGCTAATTTGAATGCGAAGCTAATCTGATGTTTCACCACAGTGTTTTGCAATTCAAATGTTGGAATGGATGGGGTGTGTGCTGATAGAATAGACTGTACGTGTTGAAACATGGAAAATGTAAGTTAAAAATGCTAACTCACCTCCGATCTTGGAATTGTAGGCCACTCCGACACCACACATGCCATTGTTGGCGACAGCAGCAACCTCTCCAGCACAGCGTGTGCCATGCCTTCAAAAAAGATAAGAGGGAAAAAAAAAAAGATTTAAATGATCAGTTTTTGGACACTTTCGAAAAGAGAATTTTTGGAAAGAAAAAGAAATATAATATAACATAATGTAATGTTATAATTAAAAATACTTTTATTGAAAAATAAAATACAAAATAAATTAAAAAAAAGGTAAAAAACTGAAAATCAATTTTAACTTTTAACATACATTTGCTTTTAATAAAATATAATGTTTTATATATATATATATATATATATATATATATATATATACACATATATACATATATACACACACACACACACACACAAATATGAAAAAAAATAATGCAAAGCAATTTAATTGAAAAATAAAAAATATAAAGAAAATTATCTAAAGGAATTTATTTGGAATAGAAAGGCATAGTATCGAATAGCATTGCATAGCATGTGTATAATAATAATAATAATAATAATAATAATAATAATAAATTAATATATATCAAATTTAGTAGATTAATAAAAAAGGGGGAAAAGAGGAAAGGTTCACAATATAATTATTTATATTTATATATATATATATATATATATATATATATATATATATATATATAATATATAATATATATATATATAATATATATAATATATATACCAAATCAATTTCACTGAAAAATAAATAAATAAATATATAATATAATATAATAAAAAAAATAATAATTATGTAAAGCAATTTATTTGAAAAATAAAAAAAATAAAATTACTTAATAGCATAATAACAATAACAACAACGAAAAAATGTATTCATATATAAAATTACTAATGAAAAAAATGATGTAATACAATGCATCTTCTATGAGCAGAAAAGGTAGGAACAAGCAGAAATAAAAGGAATGCAATTCATTCCTTCTGAACATGAATTGGACATTCTCAGTACTGCCAAAGACAGCTGGCAACAGGATCAAACTACAGTGTTGATGACGAGAGGCGGGCATAAAGACCGCCCCGATCCTCATTCACAGCAGGTGACTGAAGCCTCTCATCCTGCAGAGCTCATTCAGAGCTCTTTTGCATGTGTGAAGAGCTCCTACTCAGTCCTGCTGTAAAGCAGACAGCTATCTGTTAAATATGACAGCAGGTGACACACTGATAACCGCAGCCTTAGGGAATAAGATTACAGCCTGTGACAATGTGCAAATGCAACTTGCTGCATGCATTTAATCAACATTAATGAGGACCGAAGGCAAGAACTAGCTAAAGTACCACAGAGCAGAGATGCGTCACTTAGATCACCATCCAAGTGCATTGTAATTTTACACCCAAAAGCAGAAATGTGTATCTTAATCTTGTTTGCACTGTAGCTCCAACTAAATATTCTTTTTTGTCAGAATTAATAAATATATTGTATATGCACATTTAGTGCACCACATACAAGCATCTGAGATGCCAATGAATTCAAGTGAAAATCCACTGCATCTGTGTCACAATAATCTTCCGGGTCAGCAGACGTACAAAAGCCAAGAGAGCAATGGAGGCTAAACACGGAGTTAAACAGCACAGAGGAAGGATCAGTAAAATCCCGGGAGAATCCCTGCAGTCATCCGTCCATTCATAGGAAGCATGAGATCAGTGAGGATAATGTCTCAGACTTACTCAGTCCTACAATAAGGAGGATCATGGGACCTAGATTACATCCAAAAAAGGAGGGAGGTTTTATGGGAACCATGCTTTCAGATTGTTGAAACAACAGGAGGGAATTTGGGAGAACACATTACGAAACAAAAAGTGTGAGAATAAATGTGTAAAAAAATACAAATAAGCACTCTTATGCATGTATACAAGGGAATCAGGCTGTGATAATGAACACCATTTTATTGCGAATCCTTTTTGAGACAAAATATGCGACCTATCTTGACAAATTTAAATAAAATTTTAATTTTACATTTTCTGCAACTTTTTTTATACTTAAAGAAAAGGGATTACGTAATTTATTTAAATGTAAAATTATTTTATATACAACAGTTTGCAACTTTTTATATATTTTTATACACTACAGGTAGAAGTTTTTTTTAATTATTATTATTTTTAAGAATTTTCAGCTGCTCACCAAGCCTCCATTTATTTGATCCAAAATACAACAAAAGCAGTAATGTTATGAAATATTTTTACCATTTAAAATAACTGTTTTCTATTTGAATATATTTTAAAATGTAATTTATTCCTGTGATTTAAAAACTGAATTTTCAGCATCATTACTCCAGTCTTCAGTGTCACATGATCCTTCAGAAATCATTCTAATATGCTGATTTGCTGTTCAAGAAACATTTTATTATTATTAATATTATTATTATTAGTATTGTCATTATCAATATTTAAAACAGTAGAGTAAATTTTTTCAGGATTCTTTGATGAACAGAAAGATCCAAAGATCAGCATTTATCTGAAATAAAAAGGGGGGAAGAAATTATAGAACAAAAAATATAATTTATTTAGCAAGGATGCATTAAATGATCCTTGAAATAATAATGTTACAAAAGATTTCCATTTCAGACAAATGATGTTCTTCTGAACTTTCTATCCATGAAAGAAATCTGAAAAAGCTGTTTTCATCATCATAATAATAATAATAATCACAATAAGGTGTCATTTGTTAACATTAATGTATTAACTAACATGAACAAACAATGAATACATCTATTACACTATTTATTAATCTTTGTCAATGTTAGTTAATAAAAATACAGTTGTTCACTGTTAGTTCACAGTGCATTAACTAATGTTAATACTTGTGATTTTAATAAAGAATTAGTAAATGCTGAAATTAACAATAACTAGGATTAATATATGCCATAGAAGTATTCTTCATTCTTAGTTCATGTTAACTAATGCAGTTACCTAACATTAACTAATGAATCATATTGTAAAGTGTATATTATATTATTTTTTTTATTCCTTTTAAAAAGCTTTCAGTTTTTCATTTTGATTTGTATTTAACTTCAATCTGCCAGTCTCAAAATGTCCCAATGTGATGAAGATAAATGCAGAGAATGTGCTTCGTTCATCAACTGTTCAAGACGACACATGGATGAGTGGCATGTCTTAAATGAAAAACTAGTCCATATGCTCTCAACATGTTTCTACATTGCAGATGACCTGGATGACAGAGAATCTGTGCAGACATGTTGCCAGCATCTGCATTTATTCTTCACAGTCCACTGCCTGAAGTGACAATCACCTGACTTGTTTTTTCTAAAAGTAAAATGCGAGTCAATGAACTCATATCGATACGTCTCCCATTGCCCCTGAATGAGATATAGATTTCAGAAGCTTAAATTATCACTGTGGACTTTCTCGATTCTCAACCCACCACTGTTCTTGAGTAACTGTGAATTATTCTCGGGCTCGAACGCTGTTTTAATGTACGTGATAACTGTACGTGACTGCATCCACATTCATGGGCTGTTGGCTAGATGGTTTAATAAGGTTTGGTGTGACACCTCACGTTCCCGGCCCCTCATGCTGACTCACTTTGAAGCTTAACACATGCAGGTTTCTGATGCTGAGAGTGAGATATGCCACTACTGAGCTGTCTGAGAGATGTAAAGCAAGCCTGGACACATTTAAGAGGTTTATTTCCATTTCATATTTACCTGCAGCACATGTGCTTCTTTGCAGGAACTGCTGTATAGATTGAATCCAAATGTTAGAAGCAGGCCCAGATGGAAAGTGCAGACTTTTGCATTTCCTGCACTGATTTTTGGAGGGACAAACATCAGCAAAATTCTGCTAGATGGTTTTAAACTAAGCTGAGAGTAATACACTTTTATTAGCAGCTGAAAAAGCACGATGGAATAGGCAAAATACTTCAAATGAGCATGCAAGGGGACAACGTTAAAAGGTTTGGGTCGTAAGATTATTATTTTTTTCCCTCAAAGAAGTCTCTTAAGCTCACCAAGGTGGCATTTATTTGATTAAAAATACAGCAAAAACTCTAATATAGTGAAATATCATTACAATTTAAAATACCTGTTAACTTTTTTCATATACTTAAAAAAAAAAGATTCCTATGATGCAAATTTTATACAAAATGTACACTACCAGTCAAAAGTTTTGACCAGTAAGTTTTTTTTAAGAAGCTTCTTCTGCTCACAAAGCCTGCATTTATTTGATCTAAAGTACAGCAAAAACAGTACAATTTTTAAATGTTTTTACCATTTAAAATAACCATTTACTTTGTCCATATACTTAAAAAAAATTATTTATTAATGTGATGCAAATTTAATACAAAATGTACACTACCAGTCAAATGTTTTTAAACAGTAAGATTTTTAAATTGTTTTTAAAGAAGTCTCTTCTGCTCACAAAGCCTGCATTTATTTGATCCAAAGTACAGAAAAAAATGTACTATTCAAAATAACTTTTTACTTTTTTCATATACATTTCAAATATACATTTAATATACATTTAAAATATACATTTAATATACATTTAAAATATATATATATATATATATATATATATATATATATATTTTTTTTTTTTCCCCCTGTAATGCAAAGCTGAATTTTCAGCATAATTACTTCTGTTTTAATCCTTCAGAAACCATTCTAATATGCTGATTTGCTGCTCAAGAAAGCTATTACTATTATTATCAATATTGAAAACAGCTGTGCTGCTTAATATTTTTGTGGAAACCTTGATATATTGTTTAGGGATTCTCTGAATAAAAAAAAACAACAGCATTTGTTTAGAATCATTTATCATTTGTAATATTATAAATGTATTTACTGTCATTTTTTATCAATTTAATTTGTCTTTGCTAAATAAAACTTTCAGTGTCTTTAAAAAAAAATAATAATAATTTCACTTCAATGCTTCAACTCTTTGCAAACTGACAAGAGATGGTTTCAAGACGTAAATTTAAAAGAAAGATAAACAGTGTTTCTGTGCGTTTCAAATCACAAATAATGAGTAGAATTAATAGTGATATTTGTCTGAGCAATTACTATTAGAAACATTAAGGAATGACGTTGTATTCTGAACACCACAGGTACCGTATAAAAATATCCGACAAGTCAATCAGAACTAACAGCAGATGAAAAATAAGAGTGTTTCTGCTTCACTTAACAGAAGAAAAGCGGTCTATGTGGGACGCACAGGACCATCTGCTTTCTCCAACACCACAGGCGTTTTACTTACTGAGACACACTGTTTGGACCTTTATATAACCCTGACAGGACTCAAACCTGCAAACGCACTGCCCTTGACATACGCCTCAGTTCTTATAAGAACAGGATTATTCTGGGCTGGAACACTCTTTGGCATCTCCTCCACAGGAGGAAAAAGTTTGTAGACGCAGCCAAGCAAACTATTCTTTACACATGGAGGAGACAACAAGTTGAGACAACTGGAACTGTTTTGAGTAACTTTCCCAGGGAGGGCTTTTATTTGTAGTTCAACCAAAAAATAAAAAAATCTGTCATCATTTACTCATCCTCATATGACTTGATATTTGGATGACATTTGATTTTAAAAATGACATTTCATAAAGTTACTTTGCCCCAAATGAATGACATTTTTAAAAATATCTTTCGTGTTTGATGAGATGAGGATGAGTAAACGATTTTTGGGTGAATTGTTAAAAAAGTTCACCTAAAAATTAAAATTTGACAATTTACTTTCACAATTTATTCAGACACCTTCAGCATTTCTCATATTATCACAGTACAGTGCTATAGTTTAGAAAATGGTAATATTACAAGAACTCAGAGTTCTTAAGCAAAACATGGTCAGTTCAAAGTGTCTGTACAATTTTTGGTTCCAAATAAATTTTTCTAGTAGTCCACTGTATGAAGAATTTTTAGGTATAATATGTCACAGTTTATTTTATTTTGCCATCCTCACTTACATAAATGTGAATATTTGTAGCAATAGCAAAAAATACACTGTATGGGTACTACAGTATACTGTTTTCTTTTATGCCAAAAATCATTTGGATATTAACTAAAGATCATGTTCCATGAAGAGATTTTGTAAATTTCCTACCGTAAATATAACAGAACTTAATTTTTGATTATTAATATGCATTGCTAAGACCCTCAATAGTTGTTTCTTGGCCAAATATTGTCCTATCCTAACAAACCATTCATCAATGAAAAAGCTTATTTATTCAGGTATAATGTGAAATCTACATTTTAAATAAATTGACCCTTATGACTGGTTTTGTGGTTCAGGGTCACAAATGAGCTATAGTGTCCTGCACCCACTAGTGGAAAAAAAAATTACATAGACAAATATAAATATAAATATAAATATAAATATAAATATATCACAACAGATTTGGAGAAATTTAGCATTTCATCATTTGTTCACCAATGGACCTGGAGTGAATGGGTGCCGTCAGAATGAGTGCGAACACCTGATAAAAACATCACAATAATTCACAATTAATCCACAGCACTCCAGTCCATCAACTATTCTGAAGTAATAAATTCCTCATTAAGATGTTTTTAACATCCTTTAATATTGCTTTCTTCAATGAAAAGGTCGTCTCATCTGAATCAGAAGAGGAATACGCACAGATCAAGCACCATTTACAAGCGTTAGAACGCCTTGATGGATTTGTTCATTACTAACATGCAGCTTTTTGCTTCAGAAGATGTCAAATGATGGATTGGAGTTGTGTGGATTACTTGTGGATTATTGTGACGTTTTTATCAGCTGTATGGACTCTCATTCTGACGGCACCCATTCACTGCAGAGGATCCGTTGCTGAGCAACTGCTGTAATGCTAAAATCTGTTCCAATGAAGAAACTAACATCTACATCTTGGATGGTCTGAGGGTGAGCACATTTTCTGCAAACCTTCCTGTATCCAGTCTCAGAGTTACTTATTAAAATTTGGAAAACGACTGAAAAACCTTACCTTATCTTTTTCATAAAAGATCTGATCCAGGCAAGTGACAAGGAATCCTTACTAAAAATGAACTAAACAAGCGCTTCTACATGAGGTATATTCTTAGCTTCAACCCTCGCCATAGATCAGCACTTTATGTTAAGCAGAATGATTAACAGAAGTGAATGTAAAAAATATAGTAGGGTATCACATGTAAAGATGTTCATAAAAGTTTCCTGCTGAAAGATCAGAATTAGTAGACCCATGTTACACATGCTGAGCGTTTTAAAACATTCAATACAGATGTATTCATGACCATCTTAAAATTGGATTAGGCAGTCTTCCAGCTGGCTTATTGGAGCCCCAGGAAAATAAACCCAGGGGAGCGCTCCAGTGTTTTAAGCTTGGAAGAGAAAGCAGGCGCTTAAGTCTAGAGACCATCAAGTGGAATCTTCAACGGAAGGCTCACTTGCCTTTTCGAGTTATGATTTTATGGAAGAGCGGAGCTGTTCTGCTTGACTTAACACTACATATTTCTGTCTTCTCTCTCATATTGTGCCTGATGAATTAACAATGACGGGACAAGAAAATATACGGCCCGTTTTGAGCTGCTGCTAAGCAAAACTCACTTGACTGGCTAGTACAAACACATTAACTGTGGGAACCGTGTACGGGGGAATACTTCATCCTGCCTTTGTCTGAATAAAAGGCATTTCCAGATGTGCAATTTTAACACGCCAAACAACACCGTGTGTTATGGTAACCTCTGATGTTTTATCAGCACACGTCTTGAGCCGATCTCGATCAGATTACACCCCGAGAGAACGACTCTCTAAAGCCGTGCCAAACTCCCATAAAGCACTGCGATGCTGAAGACAGCGATCTATAAAAGATATGATTTCTAATATGTGTTCATCTTCGCTATAACTCACCGTCTAACATTTTTAAGTGTAGTGGAAGACTTGATAGTCACAATCTGTAACGGAATCAAAGCCAGCTGATAATAAATATATTTTTGCTTAAAAACATATGGCAAGAGTCAACACTGAACGGCATATGAGAGTGATTAATGTATTAAGGTACTTGGCATAGTCAACTGATATAATTATTTCAATAAACAATTCTGATGCAGATATATCAAGAGAGACAGTTAAAAAAAAAGTAAAAAATTAACACCAGCTATGTTTTAGGAAAAAAGTACTGTTCAGTAATGAAAGTATGAAGAGAAAGGGATTTATGTGGCTTCAACACTTCTTGCCACAGCTCAATTTTCTTCTAAAACACCACACTGACTCAACCTGCCCCACTTCTGTGGAAACAGACTTAAGAATTCAAAACGCGTGATGCATTATTTAGTCATTTTACAACACAACCAAGGATTGTTGGAGCACTGGTAAACGGATGTTTTACAGAACATCCAGATCTGACACTGAGAAAGGCACACTATATACACACTAGGGCTGGGGGATATAGTAATGTCAATATTTGTCAGCCTTTAAAAGATATCTGACAAAAATATCTAAAACAAATCTTTATTAGATTTATAGCCTATGTGTGAAACAGATAAAGTGTTATTAAGAAGACATAATTTCACACCAAAAGCCACAGCTAAGAACTGAAATTAATACAAAATCTACACTGCCAGTCAAGATTTTTAATGTTTTTAATGTCTGCTCACAAAGCCTGCTTTTACATTTGATCCAAAGTACAGCAAAAACAGTAACATTTTGAAATATTTTGACTATTTTAAATAGCTGTTTTCCATTTGAATATATTTTTAAATGTAATTTATTCCTGTGATTTAAAAGCAGAATTTTTAGCATCATTACTCCAGTCAAATGATCCTTCAGAAAACATTTATTATTATTATTATTACGTTGAAAATAGCGGAGTAGAATTTTTTCTTGATGAATAGAAAGTTAAGAACAGCATTCATCTAAAATAGAAATCTTTTGTAACATTATAAATGTCTTTAGCATCAATTTAAAGCATCCTTGCTGAATAAAAGTATTCATTTATATTTTTTTCTATATTATTTCTATGGGACTGATGCAGACAATTTAGCTTTGATCACAGGAATAAATTACATTTTAAAATAAAAAATTATTTAAATAGTAAAAATACTTCAATTGGCTGTTTTTGTTGTACTTTGGATCAAATAACTAAAGGCTTGGTAAGCAAAATCTTACTGTTCAAAAACTTTTGACTGCTAGCGTACAACAGAACAACTTAAACAACTCATTTTTTGTACAATATAAAATCATTATCATCAATTATTTTGTGGTATAAAAGAAACTGTCACAAAATAATATATTTGTAAATTAAAAAATATATTAAATTGATGATATACTCTATGCAACTATACATCTGCAATGATTTTATATTGCACATATAGGTTGGTTACGTTCTGTGCCTGAGAACTGAAAGTGCTACTAAATGTTCCCTGCTACTGTTGCAAACCTGAAACCAGCTTTGTGGTTCTGTGGTAAAAGATGCAAGAGCTAGATCAGTGCAACGGTAAATCAACTATACGGATTGCAGCGTGCTAGAATAGAGGGGAGTAAGGTGACAAAAAGAGATGGGTTTCTGAAAAAAAAAGCGGATTAGAGAAGGGGAATTTCACAGCAGGGGTCAGAAGAAAACATGGCAGCTAAATAACATGTAGGACAAGCAAAATTGCTATAGCTATTGAACTACCACTACTAATGTATCTCCTGCTGTCTTTGCATTATCAGATAGAGACATTTTAACTGATCTTTAATGCATTATAGTGACTAGGAAAGTGTTTTGTGTTGCAAAATCATTTACGAAATGTTTTGAAAGTCAAAATGTGATCACATTTCAACTAGCACCAAGGATGTTATTTCATTAGCGCACATTATAGGAGTCATGCGCTGTGGGGTACTTCCATTAGGGGAACACGGGACAGCCCCTCCAAAAACTACAAAGCCGTGCTATTCAGCCCAAGACCTTTGATTTCAACCCACTCATAACTATACGCTTTTCTGCCTGTCATCACCAATCATGGTTAGCCTCAAGATAAAAACGGCTCTTTGGCTGGTATCCCAACAACAACAACAAAAAAAAAGGACGAACGAGGAAAGACCCAAAGTAAAATAAGGACAGAACAGAGTTTAACTCTTCAACTCTTCATTAGATGACAAGAGAGAGTTCAGCTGTGATAGTCAGTCATAACAATGTCTTGCTTTGATGGGTTTGATATAGTTTGAAGGGGTGGTGATGAATAAGCCTGAGCGTATAAAGGAATAGTTCACCCAATGAAAAGACCGTTCTGTCATTATTTGCTAACCTTAATGTCACTCCAAACTTTTATGCTGTTATTTTTTCCACAGAACACTAAAAAAAACCATGTACAATCTTCACACAGATCTTTTTTTAATACAACGACCACAAGTTCACAGAGACCACAGGCTGTATCAAAAAATACTATAAAAGACCATGAAAATATTATATCACTTGTGTGCGTGTGTGTGTGTTTGTGTATTTCAGTTTCTATGAAGCTGTAGATCTTATCTTTAAATGATGAATAGACAGATATTTATATATTTATAATACCATTCAAACATTTGGAATGAGTAAGTTCATGTGTGTGTGTGTGTGTGTGTGTGTGTGTGTGTGTGTGTAATGCGATCTAGGAAAACTTAACACATTGTAAAATTTTACAGTTTTCAGATTGAAAGCTTGGATCAAGCCCTTTCCAAACTATTTTTATTTAGTTTTATTTGTATTTTTATTTAGCTTCAACGTAACAAAAGTTATGGCTATCTGAAGTTGGCTGATAGCTATGATTTTCAGGCAAGGATTTTTGAGAAAAACGGGTTTAAAGTGAGATGGCTTTCACTTCACGGGTTTAACGAGTGATGTCAGGAGCGCTATACTGCATTACTACACAAACAGACCAACGTCTGTTGTTTATCATGAGCATAGTCTCAGAATTTTTGATCACCCCTTGTATGTTTAAATAGCACGAATAATGTACCTTGTAGTTGTAGTTTACATTTAGAAATGCGAGTGCAGCACAACTATTCACGCACTGTTTATATAACAGTTTATATGACTGTCATCGGACTCCTCCTCTTTAGTAACTCCATCGCCCGATCCTTCAACTCTGGATGTAAAATAGTCCATTATAACATCATTTAGGGCACTGACATCACCAGGATTGTGGAGATTAAAAAGAGTAAGATCGTTTGAGAGAGCAGCTTCTTCCGACTGCGTTGATCTCTTGCGCTCCACCATCTCACAGTAATAAAAAATAAAAATAAAACACTTTGCGTGCCATAGTTTACACAGGGCTGGCGGGAGAGAAAGCATCTCAGCAGCACATTCTTAACAGAAAGACACTGTAATTTCTGCTTGCTGAAATAAATAGCAATTTTTATGCACTAAACAAGTGAATTTTGCCAAGGTATTTTCAGAGATGACAGTTGTCTATGTTATAGAATAATAATTTAATGAAAACCTAATTTTGACAAAAAAAAAAAATAGACATTCAACCTATTTTTCGAATTTCCTGAAAACGTCCCAGCGTGACATCCGGCAGGTTTTCCCAGATCGCATCACATATATAGTACTTTTACACAGAAAAAAAAAATGCATTCAATTGATCAAAAGTGACAGTAATGACATTTATAATTTCACAAGAAAAATTCTAAGTCTTATTTACCCATTACCTTCATGCTCACTGCAGCTCTAAAATCAAATATGGTGTAAATTCAATAAAAAAAATACAGCTGCATGCAGGGATTACCAGGTTCATGCATTTTAAGGCATTTAAGCACATATAAAGCCTGTAACCATACAAATCTATTTTAAAAAGCATTTTTGGCAAATACAGGCAATTTACCAAGAAATATGATGTTTCTCAACTCTTATGACTGTTATAGCAGCAGCTGTGGTCTCCCTAAAACTTTGCATGCTTGTTTAGAATCGCCTGTCACATGTGCTCACCAGGTTTCGTGAAGCTTTGGGTTTTCATTTAGGCTTTCTGGTACATCTCAACAGGCCCCTTTTCTAAACGAACCCGTTATAGCTTTCCAAATTTTTTGATAATTATTGACCTAAATAGTCCAGAGAATTTCACTGAAGTGCTTTTTTCCAGATTTTTCCAGGTTTTTCATGTCTTCTTCATCATTTAACTAATGGTTTGACTGTCAGCAGTGGTTCTAGAATGAGGAGGTCAATCGTATAATATGAATATTGTGCGTATGTGTGAAAAACCATGCAATAAACAATAATTTACACCCTTGAAAAATGCGATATTGCCCCCCCAGTGGCCGATTTCTTTAAAATTTCTAACAGACCTTTAGGGTCGTGAGTCAAACAGGCCCACCGAGTTCTGTTTTGATCAGCCTACGTTAACCTTGTCTAACAGGCGCTCAAGGATTATTGGCCTACGGCAGTCATGTTTTTAAGTTACGTAAATGGTCCAAAGTGCCACAAGCGTCTAAGGACAAGACCATGCATACTGATTTTCACGCCGATAAGACAAACAGCTGCGTAGTTATAGCTGTTTTAATGTTTTTTTCTCCTCTTATAGCGCCACCAAGTGGCCAAGCTCTGCAACTTTTTTCATGTGACCTCAGATTCAGTTCTTACATACACATTATGAGTTTGGCGAAGATATCTCATTCCGCTCAAAAGGTATAGACATTTTAGTAAAGGCAGCCCTGCCCCTTTTGAACGTTTTAGCATCCCTTTGCGACAGTGTCAAAAGTTAAACTTTTCTTTGATAGCTACTGCTATTTACTCTCCAGAGAATCTTCCTGCTCTGATTTGGTTTCCGATCAGGCGAAAAACCTAGGACTAGTTTGCGAAAGTAGGTTTTTCAAAAAAAACGCCAAAAATGTCTGTGTACCTTTGATCGCTGTAGCGCCCACATCAGGGCGATTGGGGCAAGCCTTGGTGACATTGTAGATCATCATGGGCAAACACCGGTCCTGGAGGGTTTAGCTCCAAACCTCACTTGTCTGTAGCCTTATAGTAACCCTGAAGACCATTCCTTTTCAAGTTTCAAGTCTCTACAACTTACGGTTTGGTCTGCCCAATCAGTTTTATGTGGAGATTTCTGATCCTTGGCCAGTCTACAATTACAATAGGGTTTCAGCACTACGTTCTTGAAGCCCTAATAAAATAATGATGCTGCAGCAGAGGTGAAGATATTATTAAACAATAGGGATTTAGTTTCATCACAAATCACAAATCTATCATATGACTTTAAATCTGGATTATAGTGCTAAAGCCATATGGACAGTCCGAAAACTGTCTGATTTCATCA
Organism: Cirrhinus molitorella; assembly: GCA_033026305.1. Lineage (NCBI taxonomy): Eukaryota > Metazoa > Chordata > Actinopteri > Cypriniformes > Cyprinidae > Cirrhinus > Cirrhinus molitorella. Next base: position 9,262,489 of record CM065118.1, on the reverse strand, counting down.
AAATATCTTCACTTGTGTTTTGTAGATGAACAAAAGTCTTACAGATTTGGAACGACAAGAGGCTGAGTAATTAATGACAGAACTTGAATTTTTGGGTGAACTATCCCTTTAAGTAAGCCATTTTTAACGCCATCATTGTTTCTTCGCAATTCAACCTAAATCCCTGTTGATTTATGAACTAGGCCATAAAAATGGCCGGTGTTGTGGATGACCATTACCAAGACAACAAAACACAATCCATGGAGAGAACTAAATTCACAACACATCAATCACAGCAAAACTAATTTCCCAGCAGCAAAACACACAACACAGAAAACAGCCAGAGGAAAGCTGCTGCCTACTGCTACAACCTGCATAGTAGTCTCAAGAGTATTACATATAAATGAATTTAATTTAGTGTAAAATATATGCTTTCGGCTGGAAGATATGACTCTGTACCGTAGGCCGTAGGCTGTAGTCGAGTAAGATCAGCAGCTATGGTACAATTTAATCGCAGTCAATGTGAACGGTATACGTATCTTCTGTGTTGCATGTTTCGCATCTTTGCTGAGTGAATTCACATGAACTGAAGCATTTTTATGTATATAGGAAATTATGTATTATCTCATTTACATATTAAACCGCATCTGGCCAAGAGTGGCCACATATAACACCATTAAATTTGTAAATGGTGCAACAAATGGATGATGATAAATGAACAAGTAAAATCATAATTGCAGATTGTGATACTGAAAACTGGGTAGGCAAAAAAAAAAAAAAACATTGGCAAAAGCAGTTCCTGTCCGGCTATGGCAACAGCACTAATCACACTATATTGCAAGCTGTGTATTTCTCGCACACATCTCCACTCTTCAGGAGAAACCTTTGGCCCCATTAAGTAAAGCAGTAAATGTATAGTAGTATTCATACTTTAGCTGGTTTTATGCCAAGAGTTTCAAGCCTAGGCATAAAATACAGTGCTGGCTAAGACGGGAAAAACAAATAACAACAGTTTGAGCTGCAACGGCCCATAAATCACTGGGTTTGCTTAGGGGACCCAAACTAGGTTTCATTCTATTTAGCAAATTACAGTAAATGATGCATAGAGTACCTGTTATCATTGAGCTGAGTGTATCGAGGTTGAGGGTCTGGGTCGCCATCATTAACATCATAGCTAGCATTTGGATCCTGAGAATACATGAGAAGCATTTAGTTATTTTGTTCTGGGTTTTATGGCAAACCTAACAGTGGTTTACTCAAACTCACATAGTTTTGAATCAGGTCCTGGTGGTTTTTTTCAATTCCATCATCCAATATGGACACGACGACACCTTGTCCAGTGAAACCCTGCTTCCAGGCTTCCTTCACGTTGAGGTCACGGTGCTCTTCGTTGTACTGCGCAGAAGAGAAAGAACAGATCAGCACAGATGCCACTTCCCTTCCGCTAACTACTCTGCTGATGCAGAACATCAACCTGTGTTTGAGGATCATGTTTTGAGGATCATCTTTCACAAATCTCTGATTCACGGCTGCAGTCTGCTGTTGCCTCAATACCGCATGACCTCCTGTTTTAGGCATCAAAGACACTGAAACTCTAGTATATGCCTTGACGATTTCCTGTCTTGGTTATAGCAGTGCCCTGACACACATCATACTGCCCTTCGCATACTGTACTGTAACCCCAGGTATGTAGTTTCTAGTTTGCACTGATTGTAGAAGAGGAAGAGGACTGTACTGTTTATATTGGTTTTAGGTTACACAATTTTGTTATTTTCACACATAAGCTGATATATGAAATATGAGGTGGTTTTTGCACTGATGACAGTTTATGTTAGTTTAAATAGTTCAGTTTTTAATTTTAAATGTAATTTATTTTTTTTATTTTTACATTTTTTTTACATTTTTTTTTTTTAAATTGTAATTTATTTTTGTATAAAAAATTTTATTTAATTTTGAAAAAGAGGCAAAAAATTATTTAAATAAATCATTTAAGTACTGAATTATACAAAAATGGTAAAGATAAAAAATAAAATAAATTACAAAAATTAAAGAGTTAAAAAAAGCAGGTTTTTACCTTATGTTAACAAAACTGCATTTATTTGACTAAAAACACAGTAGAAGAAATACTGTGAAATCTGTCATTCTAATGCTGATTTTGGTGCTTAATATATATATTTTTTAAATCACAGTTGAAAATGGCTTTTGCTACTTCATATTTAGTGGTAAAAAAGTGCTGTCTTTATTTTAATTTTAATTTAATTTTATTTTATTTACATTTTTTATTTTATTTTACAATTTAATTTAATTTATTTTCATTTGAAAGAGAGGGAAAAATAAATTATTTAAATACATAATTTAAGTACTGTTTTATCTAAAAATGGTAATTTAAAACAAACAACAACAAATTTAACAAAAAAAAAAAAAGAAGGTTTAATAGAAGTAACTTACAATTATAAAACTGCATTTTTTTGACCAAAAATGCAGTAGAATAGAAATACTATAAAATATATTATTACAATTTAAAATAACTATTTTAATACAATATATTTTAAAATGCATTTTATTCCCATGATGGCAATTTTCAGCAGCCACTGCCAATCATTTTAATATGCTGATTTGGTGCTTAAGATTTCTTTTTAAATCGCAGTTAAAATGGCTTTTGCTACTTAAACGGGGAGAAACAGTACTGTTTTTACTTGCATTTTATTTTCTCTTTGATTTTAAGTTTGATATTTCACACTGTTGTTAATGTATTATTGATCTAATAAATGCAGCCTTCACTCTTAAAAATAAAGGTGCTTTAAAAGGTTTTTCATAGACGAACCATTTTTAGTTCCTCAAAGAACAATTCAGTCAAAGTTTCTTTAAAGAACCATCTCTTTCTGACCCGTTTATAATCTGAAGAACCTTTGTTCGCCACAAAGAACCTTTTGTGAAACAGCAAGGTTCTTCAGATGTTAAAGGTTGTTTATTGAACCATTTAAACAAAAAATGGTTCTTCTATGGCATCGTAAAGCACCTTTATTTTTAAGAGTGTTGGTGAGTATGAGATGAGTCTAACACAAAAACAAACACCCAAACCTTCTTGAGAAATGACAAGCAGCCGAGCAAGAAGTGCTGTCAGGTTGACCATCCACCCACCCACTACCACAGAGATCTGACCTCTCCCCACTCCACACGCGTGTCACTCCAGTACCGAAATGAACATGGCCACCTGAGTTTATCTGAGCAGAAAATTGAATTTACTTTGCTGCATGGCTCCTTGACTTTCCTCTTGGTCACAGTGCCACTGCTCCCTTTCCCAGGGAGGTCGCAGAGAGAAATTGAAGCCAGAAAGGTGCTGTCAGGTCTGATGACCCCGAAATGATACACTCTCCTGCTTATCCTGGGATTGCAAGTCAAACGAAGAGAACTGACAGTTTATTTCTTAAGCCTACATCAGGCAAAATGATGCAATCTCGCCTTAAAGGTCCAGTAATAATGGCGGTGAGGTTGATAAATTGCTGCTGATGACCTTTGGTCAACTGTTGCAATTGCAGCAAAACTTTCTCTGCATTCCAGTCTGCGGAAATGTTATTGAGTGGCTTCTAACCGTTGTACTGATAAACATGATTGATAACTCTGCCGTGAAGAGGGGAAAAATGCACTGAGAAAGGATTGGAGCATGGAGTGCAATTTCATTGTTTTTCTAAGTCATGACATTCCCCAAAATGTGAGAAAAAGCATCTATTGTCTCCTTGGCTCATTAGCTGGAACAAAACGTCCGGGTCTGGTGAATCACCACTGAATGCAGAATGACTGAGCAATGACTTAACACAAATTAGCGATTCTCATTACACTGCAAGATTCCCATAAGTGAGAGATGAGACTAGATATAACTAGTTCAGTAAATGAATAGAAATAGAAATGCAGTATTTCACAAAAGTGAGTACACCCTTCACATTTCAGCAACCATTTTAGTATACCTTCTCAAGGGACAATACTATAGAAATAAAACTTGGAAATATTTTAGAATAGTCAATGTGCAGCTTGTATAGCAGTATAGATTGTCCTATATTTTTCAGATTGCCCCTGATGTCCTCTGAAAATACAGCCATTGCTCCTGATGTCCTCACAACATACAGCCATTATTGACCAAACAGCTGGCAGCAAAAGTGAGTACACCCTAAGTGATAACAGCAGTCCTATTCATCATGTTTAGGTTCAAACGCTCACTGATGCTCCAGAAGGAAACACGATGCATTAAGATCCACGGGGTGTAAACTTTTATTTTATTTTAAACTTCTTTTATCATTTTTTTTTCCAATTTACTACAGCCATTCAGAAGCAAAAAAAAAAAAAAAAAAAAAAAAAGAGTACATGTTTCCGAGAAGACAAAATAAGTTACATTTACCCTGACCTTCAAATTTCAAAAGTTTTCACCCTCCAGCTCTTAATGCATTGCGTTTCCTTTGAACCTTCTGTAATAGTTACATTAAAGTCCCTCAGTTGTTCTCAGTGTAAAAAAAGGGTTCAAATACACAAAAATGCTGAAAAACCAAAGAATTAGTGGGACCTGAAGGACAGCGGACAGTTTAAACATGCATTCTGTATTCTCTCTCTTATTTTGGTTAAACAATTAATATTTTGCAGATTCTGCAAGGTGTATGTAAACTTTTACTATATCTTAATTTGTGTTTCAAAGATGAACGAAGGTCTTACGGGTTCGGAACGACATGTGGGTGAGTAATTAATGGCAGAATTGTCATTTTTGGGCGAACTATCCCTTTAACAAAACACAGATGGTTAAAACAGAGAGATGTTTGTGCACATACTCTCATCCGGAGATGCCTAGTTATTGGAAGATGCAACTAATATTTATTTAAGACAGAATTGGGACACTTTCGTCTTTTTCTTCTAATTGTTTTTTCCAATAACAAACAGGTAACCACGCACATCTTTAGACCCGCCAATTCAAGACGCTTTCCTTTTAGTGCTTTTAGTGCTAATTTAGTTGGGTTAACACCACATGCTGCTCATTAATCATGAAAATGTGCATTTTCATCAGACAGCATATACATAAACAGTACATTCAAAATCTGAAATTGCAATGAAATGATTTTGCATTTAAAACTGTGCATGCAAACAGTCATACTAGTAAATTATTTCAAACGAACATGGCCACTTTAACAGTGCCACAGAAAGATTGTCATCTCAGGAGAAGATATGTATAAAGACTGATGGAGAGTGAAGGCCAGCACGTCTGGAATGTTTCCGAAGAGCCAAATCAAAACCGGCTGATTGAACTTTAAGCTCCACCGGATGACTATAATGGCAGCAAGTTCACTGTTACACAATGTCCCATTTAATAGAAGCAAAAGGAACAGAGTCCTATGAATCCAAACAGAGCATTATAAAAGGCCACCCAGACCATCCGATCTGAGCGGGAGGTATCGTGCTTGCAAATGAACAAACAGTTCACAAACACACACATGTGTGCGCAAACAAACAGATGAGCTATTTACTCACCAAGTACCACTGCTGTGTAAACTTCGGATCGGTCGGCTCATAGTAAATATCCCTCTTCGTTCTTCGTTTCACCACCTGCTGTTCCGCCCACATTACCTTGAGAAACAAACAAACAGTTTGAGACATATGAGAAGTACTCGTTTTCAAGGTTTCCTATCCATCAGATCCACAATAGGTCGTGTTTAATAAAAATGGATCGTTAACTATAATAATAACAACAGTACCAAATCTGCATGATGCAATTACCATATTGACCCGAATACAAGACACATTTTTTTTGGATATACATCCGAAATAACGCGTTTGTCTTATATTCAGCGTCTAGGGGTGGGCAAACTTTTTGACTCGAGGGCCACAACAGGTTTTTCACATTAAGAGAGGGGCCGCATAACATGTGTATGTCAAATTAAGCTTTTGAGGATTTTTTGTTAATTCTAACTTGAGACTCACTTACTACTGTACTGTATGTAGACTCCACAGATAAGCTGTACTGTGTCGATTGATGTAAGGCACATTTTATAATTTAATTCAGAAATAATGTAAAATAAATTAAACAATTACAAACATGTATTTATATTCCCCTCACTCTACACAAAAAAAAAAAATAAAAAAAAATATCATGTAAATTTAGCAGTGTTCAGAACAGAAAAAGGAACGAAAATATACACTTACCAGTCAAACGTTTTTGAACAGAAAGATTTTTTTTTAAAAGACGTCTCTTCTGCTCACCAAGCCTGTAGTAATTTGATCAAAGTACAGAAAAAAAACCTACAATTTTTACTAATTAAAATAACAGTTTTCTATTTTTATATAGTTTACAAATGTAATTTATTTCTGTGATCGCAAAGCTGAATTTTTTTCAGAAGAGAATTCTTTAAAAAAAAAAAAAAAAAAAAAAACTCTTACATTAAAAAAATCTTACAGTTCAAAAACATTTGACTGGTAGTGTAAGTAAAAAACAAACACAAATTATAGTGGCATTCACTATAAACATTTATTATAAACGCCCAGCCTAAATATTTAAAGCGATATAAACTAGCAACGTGGTTGCTGGAAAATGCGCAATAGGGGTTAGCCTAATTGTTATATAATTTAGATGGGTTACCTGTTTTTTTTATGGTATATCAAAAAGTGTATATTTCTAAATGTGATTGTTGGTGCATTTTACCAGTATTTACCATACTTTCAAAACAAAAACTAAAAAAGGAAAAATATGCTATATGAAAATAACTTTATAATAATAATTAATAAATAATATTTTTTTTCCTTAACAAAACCAGATTTGTTTTTCCAAAAGGTACATCTTGAAAAAGGGGGGGTCATCTTACAACCAGGGTCGGCTTATATTCTAGTCAATACGGTAAAACACAGGTGAAAACTCTATTTGAAAAAGCATTTATCTTCTGTAACGTGACATACTTATGTGAAACACAATATTTAGTTTCACTAATTATCTGAAAACTGAATTATAAGTAGGGCAGGATTTGATTTTATTGCTTAATATAATTTTTCTCAGGCTATGAAACCTAACGTCAGCAGAGAAATAAAAGTTAATGCATTTTGATGAAAGAACAACAAGTGATGATGAAATTTGTACAGTACATTATAGTAAATATGGCTGATTTTAATTTCATGTGCTGACGAAAGATGCTGACGGACACATACTGTCCTGTTTTCTGTCTCCTCACATTCCTCCTCCACTCAACACAAAGACAGAGAGGCCTGTTAAAAGATGTGGAGCTGTTTCTCTAGGGCAGCGATTGCTGCAGCGGGGCAGAAACCGCAGACGGTGGCAGATTACGTGATTGACGGCTCAACGCTGCTCATGCCAGAGCTCACTGCTCACTGTCTAGAATGACTTTTAGTGGATGAAATGGACAGACATGTGACAGGAAAGTGAAGAGTGCTCAGAAAAAGAACGACGGGCCAGTTGGGATGTTCACAGACATGAAGAACAACCATGACACATTTGTCCCACCCTTCAACGTCCCTCAAGGTCAAGCTGTCATGACGAAATTTACTAGCAAATCATTGTATAACTGACAGGAAAAAATGTTATATCTGCTTTATTCAGATAAATTAGTTAATAATATACCTATTCATTTGTGTACTGACAGCTGTTCAAAGTTTAGGTCATGTAGTCAGAGGTTTTTTGTTTGACTTGATGGGCAAAATCAAATATTTCCCAACACTTCAGTTTAGCATTACTGTTAATAGTACTACTGGGGTTTTGGTATTAATTCACGTTCCTAAAGTTTAATACTTTGGAATTTAAACCAAACAAGTGCTAGGTTTGTAAAGATATTTAACTAAACTAAACTAATTTCCACACTCTTTGTGGTAAGAAAATTAAATGGTAATAAAATTAAATAACATTAAAATTACATTAAACAAAGCATCAAATAAAAATGCATTTTAAGTTTTAGGAGTACATATTTTCTCTCTTTATGGTAAGAAAATGAAATGAAATAATAATAACATTAAATTAAAATAAATTAAATTAAATAATAAATTTAAATTAAATAAAACAACATAAAATAAATCTTCAAATATAAATGCATTTCAAGTTTTAGAGTAGATATTTTCAGATGCTTTGTGGTAAAAAAAAAAAAAAAAAAAAAAAAGAAAAAAGAAAAGAAAGAAATTAAATGATAAAATAAAAATAATAAAATTTAAAAATTAAAACAAACAAATCTTCACAAAAAATGTATTTCAAGTTTTAGAGTAGACTTTTGTCAGACTCTTTGTGGTAAATAAAAAATAAAACAAATAAAATAAATAAAATAAAATAAAAATAATAAAATAAAATAAAATAAAATAAAAAGTATTTATGGTAGATATTTTTAGACTGTGGTAAGAAAATTAAATTATAAAATAAAATAAAAACAAAGCTTCAAATAAAAACGTTTTTCAAGTTTTATAGTGCATATTTTCAGACACTGTGGTAAGAAAAATAAATAAAGCAAAATAAAATGTATTTCAAGTTTTAGAGTAAAATAAAACAAAAAATGAAATAAAACAAAGCTTATATAAAAATGAAAAAATAAAAATGCATTTCAAGTTTTAGATGAATAAAAATAAAATAAAATAAAATGCTTTAGTATTTTCAGACTCTCTGTGGTAAGATCTTTTTCAACATGCAAGACTGACTAATGTTATCACTGGAATTCGGACTCAAAGCGCATGAAAATCTAAAAAGAGGGAAAAAAAGTTCTGGAGAGGAAGCCGCATTGAGATCTGAGGCTATCTGCTTGGCAAGTTAGTAGCGATAGACATGTTGTCTAAACATTATAGCACTTTTCCCCCTGCTGATTAATTAGCAAGAGTAATACGGTAATTAAAAAAGTAGCACACATAAGCGCTTCTAACTTTTAAAGATCGACCTCATCTGAAATTAAGCTCAATTAGAGCCAGTACTCTGTTGGCAAAGCAATGCATAATGAATAACCTCGTGACTGATGTTGCTTCATCTGTGACAGCTCTGATGTTTTGACTTGAGCCAAATGTGTTTCAAAGAGAATATGAACGCTGCCAAAGGACTCAGAAATAGGAAATGGATTTCTGAAGCTATGAAGATGGACTGAGTGATACAGAACAGAGACTTCTGATAAAATCTTGACTATAAATGGAGCCCGGATGGAAGTGATCTGGAATATCTTAACTTCGACTCTGGAAATGCAGATAATAAAAAGCCAGAACCAGTAAACATTTACCCATTAAGACTAATGCAAGCTCTTTACATGACATACAGCGCAATATGAAATTTGCACGTTTATTACAGAAAAATCATTTAAAGAAATTAGAAAAACTGCATAGTATAAAAGTAATAAGAATTCCAAATTTGTCAATAGTCACTACTTGTGATAAAACAAGCCCCAAAAGGCTGTTCTTTCTGAAGCTGAAGGGAGCAAAAGAATTCAACAACAGGAAGCGGAGCAGGGCAGTCAGGGGAAATGCCACTGGGACCCGCTGAGAGCACAGGCAACAGGGCCGACACACTTTACAAGGGCAACATCTTCACACGACTGCAGGTTTCACTTCACAAGGAGCGATTTCCTTCACGTTAACAGCCATTTGCATCATCAAAATGACAGAAGTCGATCATTTTAAATGAGAGTCAACCTTAGGTTGCCATCTAAGCGACAGCGGCCATTGACGATCCTGCAAAGTTAAACAGAGGTCAATCTTTTCATCTAAACGAGCTGCGACATGATGCGACGGACGACTGCAAAGGAATCCCACAAGGGCTGTCAACAGGGCTGAGAAACTACATTTTACACTGAAATAATTTAATTAAGCCATGTTCTAATGAAAAATCACATTATTTTAGTTGAATAAACACACCAGGTTTTAAAACGAGCAGCAGTCCACAAGATGGCACAAAAAACAACTTGAGCACATTATATTGGTTACACCAGAGAACAAAAATCTGTTTAAGGTCCACTGAAGTGTTTTAAAACACAAAGTGCTAATCTATGTGTTGACTTAAAGGCTGAATGTGTGTACCAGGTGTACACTGCAGTGGCTTGTGAAAACAAAATGACGGTGATGTGGGTGGTAATATTTTAATAAGACGCCCATACCACATCACCAAGGGAGCGAAATCTGAGTGGCTTGTTTTTTCATATGCTTGCACAGAAAGGCTTACCAAAACAAAGATACTGGGTTGTCCTTTTTCACATTTTCTGGGTTGGTAGATGCAGCGGGGACCGATTATTAGGGCTGTGACGAAATGGGATTTTTTCTTACAGAGTTGAAAAAGCAAATCACATACCCCAAAGTACCAAAGCACCCCCTGGGTGAAAGCCGAAATAAGTAAATTCTATTTTTATAGTAAATTATTCATTTATTTTAAATTATATTTGTGGAAAAAAAAATGTATTAACCAGAATTTAAAAATGTGCATGTTTTTCATTCATGCATTCAGCATGTGATGCTTCATATTTGTTTATTTTTGAGATTATTTTTAAGTTTGTCCAGTTTATAGATGGACAAGTAAAGGTTTTGTTATTGAAAACCTTTATTTTTTATTATAGTAATATATAGTTTTTTTTTCAATGGCTCTTTTGAAAAAATGCACTCGCTAAAAAATAAAAAAATGGCTCTTTGGTGAAAAAAGGTTCCCAATCCCTGGGCTAGAGCATTGGCTTTTAGAGAAATGGTTATGTAAACATAACATGTTTTCTAAATATCTACAAACATGTTATTTTTTGGCTTAAGAAGAGTCAAAAACTTACATACAGCACCTTTAAGACAGTATCTTAAGTATTAGTTTGACCAACTATCAGGTAACCAAAGGGTAATCAGTCTTATTTTTTGGATTCAACTTGGACCAATCTACCTTTTTCTGTAACTGCACTAAAAACAAATATGACCAGTCCTAAAGAAAAAACCTTTTACGCAACCGGTCCCAGAGAACTATACGAATTCATGCATCGTCACATCACGCACCTGCAGCGCTTCTGTGTAGAGAGAAAAACAGAAGGACTTTCGTTTAGGACTATTTATTGTACTCCTTTTATTAAACTCCTTTTATGTTACATAAAAGGAGTACAATAAATAATCCTAAACTAAATTTATTTCTCTTTTTTTTTGGTTGTGTGACAAGTCTACAGTGAATTCTGCCATTTTTGTGACCAAGCCACAAGTAATGTATTATTCGTATCTGTATGACAGAAGATAAGAATCTTCATATCTTCTAAAATGACAGAAAAGAAAAATTCCAGATGTTTCTCAGGTCAGTCTGAGCGCTCATGGTATGCACAGTACGTACAGCCGTACACCTGCAGGCGCCACTGTCACACACCATATGCACTCCTGTAACTTTTACCAGTAAAAAAAATAAAAACAAAAATACAAAAAATGGTGGTGATGACCTCAACACCAAGGTGGGCATCTCATTACTGCGGTAATGTGGTTATCATCACAGCCCTACCGATTTTATAGCAAAACAAACAAACAAAAAAAAAAGTTTAATATAGCTCACTATTAAATTTTTCATGATTCTCAGTTTGACTATTCATAACAGTTCAACATAATCATTGGAGAATCAAAGATGTTGGTGAATGGGTTTAAACAGCCACAATGACAAAATCTATAGTTTTATAAAAAGCACCCAAAAAAAAAAAAAAAAGAGTAGAGTAACGAAGAGAGCAGTAGCAAGAGTATAGTACAGGCTAGAAGTAAAAAAATAGTGACTTTTTTTTAAATACAAATATGTACAGGCTAGAACAAAGTAGTAAGAAATAGTGACAAATCAGAGACTTTTTTTATACAAAACGTGACTTTGAAATAATCTCTGACAGATGGCGAAGGTATACAACCATGACTTCCAGTCTATACTTAGAAACAAGCCAAAAAAGCCTCCAGCATATCTGATGCAATTCCCTGAAGCCTGACGTCTTTGACAAAAGCATTCAACGCATGAAATTTAAGAGGACAACTAGCACCATTGTACCTCAAGGACTAATCATTTAGCGCTCACGAACAAAAGTAACTTCCTGGAAATGAATCTGAGATGGACAAATGAGTCAAATGAGCTCTGCACGAAGGCTCTGTCATTGTGTTGGCACCCAGGTAGGTTCATTATTCACACACCTCATCACTACTGAACACCGGACAATGGAGTGCTTTTCCCATCTCGAGGGAAGCCGCTCTGCTCCTGGAGGCCATTCTCACTGATGGAGCGTGGCGCTGCAGCCATGTTACAAGATGGACTTTTTAACCCCCTCTAGAAAGTGAGTAATGGGCCATACGGGTCCAGTCCATGATTTCCATTAGGGGGGATTCTAGCCCTTAGCAGTCCTCTGGCATTAAAATTGCAGGGTTTGTGTTTCACGCCGCATCAGAACTCAACATCTGGATCAGAAAAGCCGGTAAGCGACAAATACTAAGGCTGTAGCGAACGAACGCAGATGTCAGGTCAGCGCTCGTATTTCAAACCTGTGACAAGAGAAACCGAAAGAGTTTTATTTGGTGTTCTTAAGAGCACCGCGCACAGGGGAGGAAACTGAGGAGTTTTGATATATAGGTTTTACGAGAACAGCATGTGAGGGTGCGAACGGAAAGATTCACAATAACTTTTAGAGGAGACTAGTCAAACACTGAAACATAAACCTGCAAGATTTCTAGAAACCGTTGGGAAAAAGACATTTTTGGACAAAGAGAAAATGCCTGCCCTCAATTCTTTGGAAGACAAAAAGGAAAAAAATAGAAAACAGAGAGAGCTGCAGAGTGATGGGTGAAAGAGTGTGATGTTCCTGGAGCTTCCTTATGTCTGCTAAAGCGATTGAGTCTTTAGTTGGAGTCCCTGATAAAACAAGGTCTTTGAAGAACTGGAGAAACTAACGAATATCCAAAGTCATTGCGTGTCCTTTTAGCTGAAGTTAAAAAAGGTATACTGCAAAAAAAGTGTCATATAACCCAAATAAAAGTGTCAAATCAGCACAATGCAAATAACTTGCTTGCTTTAATAAACTTTACATGCTTAAAGGCACTTTCCATGAATAGGGCACAAATTAGGAGCTAAAACTCACAAGATCAGTGAGGGATGTGTTTAACCTTCATAAAATGTTGATTATCAACCTCAGGAAGTCAAACTAAATATTATATGAATAGTTTCACTTTCTATTCATTTTATATGAGGCCTGCAGTTTTTGCAACCCCTTCATTTAAAATCGTGACATAGAGGCATACAGACATTTATTACTAAACATCACATTTAAATAGACAGCTTATAAAACTATAAAATAGGAAGTAGGAGGATTGCAAATGTGGGCATAAGCTGCCACTCAGAGGGAGTTTGGCTAGTTTAGGAAGCAAATATTGGTCTGAAAAAGGTAATCACGTAATCTTAAAATAAAAATTGGTGTAGAAATTTAAAAAGTGGAGTTATAGAATATAGATGTCATGCTCCAAATTATGTAACTTTATGGGTTTTACAATTATAATTCACATTTTTTGTATGTTTTAAGTGCCTGAAGGGATTAGTTCACTTCCAGAATATGCATTTCCTGATAATTTACTCACCCCCATGTCATCCAAGATATTAATTTCTTTCTTTCTTCAGTCACAAAGAAATATATAGAACCATATATTGGATTTCAATGGGAGCCAGTGTGTTGAAATTACAGTTTCAATGCAGCTTCAAAGGGCTCTACACGATCCCAGCCAAGGAATAAGGGTCTTATCTAGTGAAAAGATCATTCATTTTCTAAAAAAAAAAAAAAGGGTAGGGCGAAAAACTCCATCTCATTTTCATCTCTATTGTTGTTTTATCTTTTTTGTAAAGGGCGTTTGACTTTCTTTGCACATTCGATTTGTAAACACTGGGTCTACGTCACACGTGACCTTTGAAACATGACTACAAGTCGAGTCGAACTAGTTCAAGTCGAACTAGTGCAAGATGAGCATTTGAAGGTAAAAAGAATATACATTTTTCATATTTTTTAATATAATTTTTTTTTATATAACTGCTGGGATCGTGTAGAAGCCTTTGAAGCTGCTATTTGGACTTTCGACCTGTTGGCTCCCAATGAAGTCCACTATATGGGGAAAAAAATTAGTTTTCCTCAAAAACCTTAATTTCTTTTCAACTGAAGAAAGAAACACATACACATTGGACGAAAAGGGGGTAAGTAAATTATCAGGAAATGTTTATTCTGGAAGTGAACTAACTAAAAAACAGCTATTTTTAGTGTCAATTTACTTCTGTTCTCTCTCTGAGACATATTCATATCTCAATGGATAGGGTATTTTGGATTTTCACATCTCATTTGGTCAAGGATTTGTCAATATAACCTTTAAGGAAAGGGCTGTTCTGAGGCGGATCCAGATTCTACATTTCACACATACCTGAGGTTCTGTGTGCAGACGAATGTGTGTTCCTCTGTGCTCTGATAAAGACCTCTTCACCACCCTGCGGTGCCTGAAGTGATAATAATCTCCAAATACCTGAGGGAAAAAAAAAAACAAGGCTACATTTAGCTCACCACATCCTACAGAAAAAAGAGAGAGAGAGAGCGAGGGAGGGAGAGAGACTGGCAAGTAAACCTTTCAGCTTTGTGTGTGTGTGTGTGTGTGTGTGTGCGCACATATTACACACACACGTGCACATACTCACACAATTTTTTCTCCTTCAGTATTTTTTCAGTAATTCTAACAGCTATTTTGTAGATTCAAAAGGTTTTAGAATTAAGTAACTAAAACATTATAATAATGTAGTTAAAAATAAAAGCATGTAAAAACCAATAAACAACACCAATATAAGCAGTAATTAACAGCAACTAAACATATCAAGTAAGTGTGTTTCATTTTTTATTTATGTGTGTGATTATATATATATATATATATATATATATATATATATATATATATATATATATATATATATATATATATATATATATATATATATATATATATATATATATATATATATATATAAAAAAACACAAATTGTACTTATTTCTAGAATTGAACTGAACTCATTTTTTGCTACGTAAAGGGATAGTTCACCATGAAATGAAAAATCTGTCGTTAATTACTTGCACTCATTTCATTCTAAACCTGTATGACTTTCTTTTTGATTTGAAACACAAAAGATAGAGACCATTGACTTCTATATCAGCATGTCTTGATGTTCCACAAAAGATATGTGACTATGGACCACAAAGCCAGTCTTACGTAGCACAGGTATATTTGTAATACATTGTATGGGTCAAAAATATAGATTTTACTTTTATGCCAAAAATCATTAGGATATCTTTAAGATCTTTAGGATAAGTAAAAACATGTTTCATGAAGATATTTTGTAAATTTCCTTCTGCAAATGTACCAAAGCTTAAATTTTTATTAGTAATATGCATTGCTAAGAACTATTTTTGGACAACTTTAAAGGTGATTTTCTCTATATTTTTTGCACTCTCAGATTCCAGATTTTTATCTAGTTGTATCTCAGCCAAATACTTTATTATTATTTAATATTTATTATTATCATTATTCTATCCTAACACACCATAAATCAATGGAAAGCTTATTTATTCAGCTTTAAGATGATGTATAATTTTAAAAAACTGACCCTTATGACTGGTTTTGTGGTCCAGGGTCACATATAAAGTTTGGAACGACATGAGGGTGGGCGAAATATGACAATTTTCAGTTGTGGGTGAATATCACCAAGTTTAAATCAAAGACTCAAACAAGACATGTCTTATTTGCTCACGAGTCAATTTCTGTACCAAATGAGACTCCACTGGAGATCTCTGGTACAGAGCCCAGCTGTGGACCCAGGCATGACCTTAATGATCCAGATGGAAGAAATACTGAGAGAAAGCGAAACACAGACAGCTGTGCATGTCCAACAGCCTCAAGAACAAGTAACAGTGAACGAGTCAATCTCCTGTCAGCCGACTGCACAATCACACATGACAAGATCATCCAGAGGGCCAAAGGCATCAAACCGGCAGTGCTGCAGATCAATTTCTCCCTCCATTTGATGAAAGCTAAATGTCTGGAGTGAGCCGGAGTTCATGCGGTCATGCTATAGATTCTATAGAAAGGCAAAGAACTCCCAGACATCAAAACAGCTGTAGAGCAAGACAAACGCTCATTCGGTAGACCAGAAACATTGATTTTTCCAACAGGTTTAAAGAAACCTTCAGTTAATAAACCAGGGTTTACTATAGAAATGAAATTCCAGGACTTTCAAAGACTTCAAGCACTAGCTTTTTGATTTTCAAGGACTTCAATCTGAGATTCTTTTATTTCAAATACTAAAAAAAAGAGAGAAAAAGATTATTAAAAATATACCAATAAAAAAAAAAAAAAAAATGGCAAAAATAGTGAAACATATGCGAAATATTACTACAAAATTACAAAGTATACTACACTTTTACTAAAACCACAGTTATACAGTAGTTATAAAAGCAAAAAGAAACAGAAAGAAAGTATACACAAATACAAATGTACTTTTCTTAAGAGATTTGTATGTGTACACTTGAATTTTTTTCTTTGTTTTGTTTTTATAACTGTACTGCTGTAATGGTTTGTTGTTTTGTTGTTTAAGGGGAAAAAAAAAAATGTGAAAAAAAGATTAAATGATTCACAATCCACGCTACAAAGATCTGATCTAAAGCAAAAGATTTGGGATCCACACTCTGAAGCCCCATTCTGAATAATGATTCACGAAACAAAATTTCAGATCAGGAGTCACATCAGAGTGCGGATCGCAAATCATTTGACTTAAGGTCATTGCACACTGGGTCCAAAATTTTCATGTTTTTTCATTTTTTTTTTTCTTGGATTCGTCATCCTTTCCTATCAAAATGCTTGCTACGGATGCAAAAACTATCTAACCTGATCTGAATTTTTTTTATGACGGATGCAAGTTTTGGAGGCAGTGTGTAAACGCGATTGACACAACGTGCGGTCATATTCTACAGTCATGGCCAAAAGTTTTGGCAGTTGACATAAATTTTGTGTTTTGCAAAGTTTACTGCTTCAGCATTTGTAGATTATTTTCCACATGTTTCTATGGTATACTGAAAAACAATGATATGCATATTATAAGTTTCAAAGAATTTTATTGGCCAAAAATTATAATGAGTCAATATTTAGTGTTGACCCCTGTTCTTCATAACCTTTGTAATTCACTCTGAAATGCTGGATATTAGCTTCTGGGTCAAATCCTGACTGATGGCAATCCATTCTTGCCATATTAGTTCTTGGAGTTGACCACAATTTGTGGGCTTCTGCTTGTGCACTCACCTTTTGAGGACTGACCACAGGTTCTCAATGGGGTTGAGATCCGGGGAGTTGCCTGGCCAAGGATCCAAAATTTCAATGTCATGATCTTTGAGCCACTTCTTTATCACTCTTGCTTTGTGACATGGTGCTCCATCATGCTGAAAAATGCACGGATCGTTACCAAATTGCTCATGGATCGTTGGAAGAAGTTGCTCTTGCAGGACGTTTTGATACCATTCTTTATTCATGGCAGGGTTTTGGCAGAATTATGAGAGAGACCACTCCCATGGTTGAAAAGCAACTCCACACGGATGGACTCAGGATGTTTCACTGTTGGCACGACGCAGGACTCATGGCAGCGTTCACCATTTCTTCTCCGGAGGAGACGCTCCTGGCGCTTCCTGGACACTCTGGGACGTCCTAAAGACTTCTTCACTGCAGTTGAACCTCTTTCCTTAAAGTTTTTGATGATCCGGTAAATGGTTCTTTCAGGTACAATATTCTTTATAGCAATTTCCTTGCATGTGAGGCCATTTTGATGCAAAGCGATGATGGCTGCTTGTGTTTCTTTGGAGGTAACCATTGCTAACAAGAACACAATGATTGGAAGCTCTTCTTCCCTTCTTTTATAGCAATCAGTCTGCTGTTACTAATTGGCATGATAGTGATTTCACCTGACTAGTGCTCATTCACACTTTCACATGTGCTGCTGATATTAGTCAACTGGTGTAAGCAGATCATTTTGTGTCAGGATCAATAAACAGTGAAATTAGTTTTTTTTTTTGTGCAAAGTTAATTTTTTTGACCAGTGAAGCTTTTAGCAATTATATAAAATGCATCTGATCACTCTGTCTACACAATAATCTAGAAACAACGTGAATGAACACCACAACAGCTTAAGCAGCAAACCTTTCAAAACACAAAATTTATGACACTGACAAAACTTTTGGCCATGACTGTACCTTTAGATTGAAACTTTGCTTATCGCAAATAGTTTGATTTAGATTGGGACATCAAATCTTGTATCACTAATCATTTGATTTTAATTATTCAATTTGTGAAATGATTCACAAACCTGTTCTGATTAGAATCAAATAATTTGCGATACACGATTTGAAATCCCGATCTGAAACTAATGATTCGCGATCCGATTGGAGCACGTCGAAACAGTGAATCATTTTGTGACGCAATGGTTTAACTGATTCAGAATTTAAAAAGCTGTGTTTCACCCATCTTTAAGTGCTTTTTCTAATCTTTACAAGCAATGTTGAAATTCGAAAAATAACGGCACTTTTAATTTGATCTGGTGTTTGCTAGTGAATCGCTTGAAATGAATGATTGAAATCACAAGTTTGAATCAATCGGAGCGGTTCCAGTGTAAATGACTCAACTGATTTGATTCATCCGTTCTTTTGTTCCACATCTTCAGCCATGTTTACACAACACCGTCAGTACTACTACTTCTTTAGCGCAACTGTTTTCTGACATTTACTGCAATAAGCAAAAAGGTATGTTTTTGGATATGCATGAATTTAGCAGGAAAAGATGTGTGCTTAGTGATAAAATTAAACACTTATTTCATAGATACATTGTCTTTCAACAATTAAAGAACTTTTCAAGTACCCTTAATTCAAGTACTTCAAGCACCTTGTACAAACCCTGATAAATGCAGAAATACAGATTGACCCAAAGGTACACAACATTCATTTTTCACACGACTCACTGCAACAAAGCCATTCTTTGGTCAAAGGGCGGTAACATGTAATAGGAACCCCTGTCAGGAAAGATTGAGGACAACAGCTCTACATTTATTCTTCCATGACGTCCTCAGTATACAGACCGGATTACAGCGTGTTGATGCAAACATCTCCACCCAAACAAAGCCGGCAAGGAAATAAGCCCTTGACAAAGCAAATTTGACAACTTGTGACCCAGTAAATATCACAATGAACATAGAAAGCATCAACACAGAGAAGGTTAAAAATAAAAACCTTAAAAAAAAAGAAAGATGTCAGCCTGAAGAATAGATGAAACATTTATTGAACCGCAAGCGAGAGACCGGCACGTTCGGCGGTTAACAAGAGAACAATAATGACAGAAAATAACACAAGAATCGATCGTGAGGAGAGATAGCAGAAGAGGGAAGGCTAATAAGCACGTTCAGAGAGCTGAAAGCTTTGTTAGTCACAAAGGGAAATAGACTGAGGATGGGTATGGGTGTATTGTGTAAGATAAGAGGCCTAAAAAGATGAGCATCAATCTCAGACGGGCCCGAATCCAGCGGCTCCGGGGCACAGGGGAGCGCAGATGGAGATATGCTGGCCTTGTCATATCAGACCACCATCAGACAACCATCTCAACTGCCTGGAAACATGCGAGAGGAAAGGCATGTGGAGGAGAGGGGAAAAAAAGTATATCTACAGTAAAACTTACAATCCACATCTGAAAATGATATCAGTGTTGGTTAAACAGTTGGCATGCCTTTGCCAAAATGTGTTCCTTATGTCTGGAAGCAACCTACACATTCCAACTCTACTCTTCAGAACACATTACACTAGAATAAATATTTGTAATTATTATATATTACATAATTGTTGGTCATGCCCTTCCATTTGCATGCAACCACGTTAAAAGCAGGGTTTGCTTTCTTAAGAGACTTAACACAAATAGGCAAGAGATTGGTCACATGTTTCTGTTTGAGCACTAAGAGACAAATTATTATTTAACCCAAGTATTCCAACATGAAAAGCAGCTATTTACTCAACTGTTACTCAGGTTACTGTAATAAAAAAAATGATAAAGCTAGATTTAAAAAATTTGGTTGAAAATTAAATAAGAAAAATAAGTTAAAAAAGATTAATAAATAAATAAATAAATAAACAAAATGAGGGGAAAAAGAAAAAATAATAATAAAATAAAAATAAATAAATACAAATCTGAGGATTTAATTCATGATTCAATCGATTCAATTCAATTTCAAGGATTTGATTCATGATTAATTGTCACGGTTTTATAAAATAAGACGAAATTGAAATAAGTTAAAATAAAATAAGTTAAAATAACATTTAAAAAATAAAAATAAAATGAGGGTGAAGGCAAACCTAAGCAAGTAAAACCAAAATAAGTTAAAAAAAATAAGTAAAATAAGTAAAAAAATAAAATAAAACGAGGGAAAAAAAAAAAAAAAAAAAAAAAAAACAGAACATGATTAAATGACTGAAAATTAAATAAAATAAAAAATAAAAAAAAATGAACAAAATAAATACAAATAAATACAAATCATCATATTCAAGGGTTTGATTCATGATTAATTGTCATAGTTTTATAAAATAAGATGAAAATGAAATAAGATAAAATAAAAGAAAAGAAAAATAAGTTAAAATAACATTTGAAAAATAAAAATAAAATGAGGGGAAAAACAAACCTAAGAAAAAAAAACAGAACATAATTAAAGGATTGAAACTTAAATAAAATAAAAAATATAAATAAAATAAAAATCTGAGGATCTGATTCATGATTAATCAGTGGAAAAAGAAAAAACAGAACATAAATAAAAGAATTTAAAATTAATTAAAATAAATAAAAATCTGAGGATTTGATTCATGATTAATTTCAAGGATTTAATTCATGATGAAAATGTAATCAAATTTAAAAATAAAGTGAGGGGAGAAAAACAACTAAGAAAAAAAGAACATGATTAAATGATTGAGAATTAAATAAGATAAAAGAAAAAGAAAAAAATTACTAAATAAAAATAGAAAAAAATAGAACGCAATTAAACAATAACATAACAACAAATAAAATTAAATAAAATGTTTTTATTCAGACTAGTCTTTTTTTTTAGTACTGCTTCTGAGAAACAGGCTAAGCTTGAGATTTTGCATCTATGACCAAAGACTATGACCTGTAATTAAAAGGAACTTTATAAATCTTGTATTTAAGATATTTACTTGCGCATTAGCCAAGACGCTGAGGTAATCCCAGCATGCAATAACCACATAATAATGGCATGTAAAGAGCATTACTTGACATAAGAATCTGACCTCAGTGTCTAACCCATCTTTTAAGGGTTTGACCAGATGACACAGCACTGACCAGCAGTTTCCCACACAAATTAGAGCTATTATCTAAAATTAGCCTCCGCCTAGCATCGCCTTCCAACCACCATTACCGTTCCTTGCCATCTCCTCTTTAATGGAAGCAAGCACACGTTCAGCAGTTGAAACTTTAACTAGTAGGTATAATAAAATGGAAAGAGCAAGATGCAGATAAGGAAACACAGATGTTTATTGTGGGAAATGTAGCAGTGGGCAGACTAAATTTGTGATCATTTCAAGAGCAATTACCAATCAAGGGAACAATCCATCTGACTCATTGAGCAAATGGAGCAATTAGTCGCCGCAACTGAAATCAGTCTCTACACTGTCATGCATCAGTCCAAATTGTCCAATATAATCGGCCAGGCCAATTCACAAGCCGATATCTGGATATCTTTCTGTCAGCTTTCAAAGCACTGACAGCATTGATAAAGGATGAGAATAAAATGCTAATACAAAAACAGGGTTTCTGCAGGTTCAATGAAGGTACATTTACTTGAGAGGGTTTACTGGAGAATCAAAATGACATAAAATAAGAAATCTTGTTTCCTGAGTAGTAAGTTTATGACTAATCTCAAGTAAATGAGAGTAAATCTTGATTTAAGGATGTTTAGATTTGCATAATACAAGACAATCACACTAAGAAAGATATTCATTTGCAGTGCAACATTTAATGCCACAAATTTATGAATGATCTAATCTTCCGTTTACGTCTAAAATTCTAGAAAAAAAATTGTGTTGGCTCAATTATGCTCCTTTTTGCAAAAAAAAAAGACCTCTATGAAGAATTTCAGTCAGGTTTCAGGCCCCACCACAGCACATAAACTACACTTATTAAAATTCCAAATGACCTGCTTCTTGCATCACACCAAGGCTGTGTCTCATTTTACTCGATCTTAAGGTCATTGCACACTGAGTCTGAAATTTTCGTATGCGTTTTTTCGTATTTGTAATCCTAAAAATTCGTCACGCACAGAAACCTTGCACACTGAATCAGATGCGTATTAATTCTTCTGTTGCGAAAAAAAAATCGTAAAGCATTACAAAAAGGAATCTT
Source organism: Cirrhinus molitorella (assembly GCA_033026305.1). Classification (NCBI taxonomy): domain Eukaryota; kingdom Metazoa; phylum Chordata; class Actinopteri; order Cypriniformes; family Cyprinidae; genus Cirrhinus; species Cirrhinus molitorella. The sequence continues at coordinate 9,240,103 of CM065118.1, read as the reverse complement.
TAAGCAGCGAGGATGATTTGGTTGTCCACACTCTTCTTAAAAAGAGAAAAAGAAAGGGCATATTATAAGATATAAAAAGGAAAAAGAGAGCTTTTTATGCGCACCTCCTTATTAATGAGCTGAGGGATTATTTGCAAGCATTACTGGAGCCACTGCTAGGTGGTTGTCCTGCATCTTTAATAAACAAGCTACAGGTAGTCCAAAATGCAGCTGCTAGAGTGCTTACCAGGTCAATAAAATATAATCATATTACCCGAATTTTAAAGTTTCTACCTATTGGGTTCTGTATCAGTTACAAAATATTACTACTTACACTGCCCTCCAAAAGTTTGGAAACGCCCTAGATAAGTGGGGTTTTGGACAATATTAGTATGAATCCTTTTTAATTTGTGATAATTTTGCACTGAGAAGGGACATAGAAAAAAAAACTAAAATTTTCGATTCATCAAAATATTCACCATTAGCAGCTATACAGCTCTGCATAATCTGGGCATCCGAGCTGTCAGTTTATTCAAACATTGACTTGATATATTACTCCAAGCCCTTGAAGGATTGCCCAAAGATGATTCACACTGGTTGGACACTTCTTACGGACATATCAAGTGTCAAGTTACTTTAATGTATTTGCACCAAAAAATAATAAGGATTTATGCTGATATCGTCCAAAACCACGCTTTGCTTGTCTTTTTTCACAGGGGTGTTTCCAAACTTTTGGAGGGCAGTACACCTATGAGGCACTTCATGGTTTAGCTCCCTCATACCTAAGTAGACTTCTACCACACCACAATCCATCACGCTCCCTAAGGTTGCAAAACTCTGGACTTTTGGTAGTATGCAGAATTGCAAAGTCCACTAAAGGACATTTGGCTCCCAAACTTTAGAATAGCCTTCCTGGTAATGTTTAGGTTTCAGACACACTCTCTGTTTAAATCTAGATTAAAGACACATCTCTTTAGCCAAGCATTCACATGATGTATGTCATAACCTTGCACTTCAGTTACATCTGATCAAATGCACATTATCATTCTTTAGCTTGGGTTGAACACCATTTTTGCTTGATTGGAACAACAGCTATGCTAATTCTTTCTTTATTTGTTTCTCAGTTTCTGCCACAGGATTGACATCATTGATGTGATGCCAACCCCCACAGAAGACCTCAGATGATGCCAACCCTGAAACAACAAACAGCACTACCAAATTTTGCTATAAGTTTGATTGCAACATATAATCATTACTGTTAATAGTGTTCATCGTCTGATTTTTTGACACACAGCACCACTAGCAAGCTACTACTAAACATTGTAAAAACGTTCATTTTCTGTAAAGCTGCTTTGCAACGATTTGTATCAACAAATCAAACAACGACAATTTAAGACTTTCTGCTCTTATTTAAAGCCTTAAATTTGCGGAATGGCAAATTACAACTTCAAGACCCACAGAAACACTGACAAATATCACACTGCAATATATACCAGTTGTAAATAGTAGACGCCACAACTGTTTGACATTATAAAAACAATCATCATAAACACTTCAGAAAGTATACATAGTGACTCATAGTTGACTTGCTAGAAAAGTACAAATCAAGCACCACTCACGAAAAAGCGCATGTACACTCATCACTTCACTTTTTTTAATGTAAAGCTGTCAGACCAAACACCGAGTAAAGAATGAAACAGTTAAAGCATTTTATGACAAGAGTTGCTCTTGCATTTCTATGAGAAAGGGAGCGCTGTGAAAACAGTGTTTAATGGCGTAATTTATCTTGTAATGAGCCTGACCTTAAGATACGCCAGCAACCACTTACTAACTAAACAAGGACAAGGGCAAGTGCGAGAGCATGAATACGGAGAAGACTAAAAGGAGGTGTTTCGGAGAAACTGGATGACACTTGTGACATCAACAAAAAAGTTTTATACCCAATTTACAGCTTTTGGTTAGAAGAAGTGCTTATCCGTGTTTATAGAAAGTCTTAGGACACAACCACACCCCACGTCAGCGGTGCTCACTGGAGCTGAAGCAGCAGCATGAAGCCATGCTGAAAACAACAGATAACTAGCAGTTTCCCTTAATACCAGACGGCCAAAGCTACGGGGGGAAATTGTGGAAAGCAGCAATGGTCAACCAAAGCTTTTTACAAAGGTTGTGCCAATACAATTTAATACAGGTTTTGGATCAATAAGACTTGCAATGTTTTTTTAAAGAAACCCCTTCGGCTCATCAAGGCTGCAATTATTTGATCAAAAATGCAGAAAAAAATCTGTGATATTGTGAAATGTTATTACAACATAAAATAATGGTTTCTATTTTATATACTTTAGAATTTAATTTATTTCTGTGATGCAAAGCTGAATTTAATTTTTATAATATAATTTTTATTTTCAGCTCCAGTCTTTAGTGTCATATGAACCTTCAGAAATCATTCTAATATGCTGATTTATTATTAGAATTGAGATACTTTTTTGCTCCAGGATTCTTTAATAAATAATAAATAAATACAATTAAACATCTTTTATTCAAAATACAAATCTTTTAACAACATAAGTCTTTGGGATCACTTTGTATCAATTTAACATATATTTGCTGAATAAAAGTGTTAATTTATTTAAAAAAAATAAATTTAATAAAAAAAAAAAAGTACTGACCACAGCCCCAAGGTAGTAAAATATTGTTAGGAATAATTTTTATTTTAAAAAGGCGGCCTCTAACATTAGCTGGCTTTTTCTTTTTTTATTCCATTTTATTTTTATTTATTATACATGTACTATGTTAGACTAAATGAGACTTGCATGTTATTGCTCTTGTTGATTCATTTATTCAAAGAATCACGAAAAATGCATCACAGGTTCCAAAAAAATATTAGGCAGCTCAACTGTTCCCAACATTGATTATAAATCAGCATATTAGAATTTTTGAAAAAGATTTTTGAAAGATCATGTGACACTGAAGACTGGAGCAATGATGCTGAAAACAGATTTGCATCATAAGAATAAATTCTATTTTAAATCACACTAAAATAGAAGAATACCATTTTAAATTGCAGTAATATTTCACAATATTACAGTTTTTTCTGTATTTTTAATTAAATAAATGTAGCCTTGAAGAGCAGAAAATACTTTTTTGATGTTAGAGCTACATTTTCGGCATCATTACTCTAGTCTTCAGTGTCACATGCTCTTTCAGAAACTATTCTAATATGATGATTTGCTGCACAACTCATATTTTTGTGGAAACCGTGAAACATTTTTTTCCAGTTTTGATCAATTCAGCATATATTTTGAATAGTTTTCTATATAATAAATGTCTTTACTGTCCCTTTGGATCATTTTAAAGTGGCCTTGCTAAATTACAGACTCCAAACCTTTGAATGATAGTGCAATTCATATACCATATACCAAAATCTACCCTAAAATCAACTACATAATTGTAGTCTCTTATCGACTTTCTAAACACACTTTCTTTTCTATATCTGCCATTTATACCAGTAGGTCTTCATTTCTACATCACTCACAATGTTCTCCTTTCCACTTTCTCCCACTTATTTTGAGTCTCATTCCGGCTCAGCCTATTCTCAGCCAGGGATTGATGAATCACCACAGCCATCAATCAACACTGCAGGCCGTTCTCCGAGTCCACCAACCTTCCAAACACATTCAGAGGGAATTAGACCGCACAAATAGTCCAACAGTCCCAGCAGATCCCAGTCCAGGTGTATGTGAACATGGTACATTAAGAACGTGCTTCTACACTCCAGGTGCACCAAGCAAGAGTCGAGACATGAAGCATGACACTCCAGTGAAGAGCATCTCCGCACATTGTCATAAGATTATTACCATTATTCTTTCTGCTGAGGTCATCCACAAGTTTTATTCAGATTTATGAAGACGGCCAAAAGACGAGGTTCCAGCTGCATGGTGCCTTCCCTTGAGATGGACCAAGAAGAAAACTCTCACAGCTGCCAAAAAAAAAAAAAATTATAATGTCTAAACCTGTGAAGGAACCGTTTAGGGGCAGATGTGGGTTGCTTCTTGCCTGGGTGAGCGGAGTTTATGGAGAGGACTGGTGCAAAAAAAATAAAATAAAAAATACAACTAGTAGAGTGCAGCTTTTTGGAAAACCGGTCCGTGAGCTGATTTGAACATAGTTCCCACAGGGGATCATTTAGGGCTACGAGGCAATTTTGAAAAACTTAAGGTACTTTTATAACTTTTCATTTCTAGAGGATGAAAACTTATCTGCAAGACTCATCATAATCAATTAAACCTGATCAATGAATACGTCTCCACTGAAAGCATAACATTTCGACTTTTGGAATCCAATCTGTGCATGCAGGTTTTCACATTAGTAGCTGGTTAATCAATTACGCCAGAAAAACAACCTCAAGCTCTCCAAACATAACAGGTCTACTTCAGCTCATGCATTATTAAAGAGAGATTTTGGGGAAAAAAAAAAAAAAAAAAAAAAAAGTCCTGTGGGAGAAAAAAAAAAAAAAAAAAAAAAAAACACAGATAGAGAGGGCATTGACAGAAGGTGAGGAGCGAAAAAAAAGAAATATTCATACCTGGCTACCCATGGTTACTATAGAAACAGCCCATGGTAGGCAATGAATTTGACATCTTAGTTTTAGTAACAGCAAAAACAGACAGACCAATAACCTTTCCAGAGGAATAATATCCATGTTGCACTGTCAAGTGAGTTGACATCACATTTTCCATGCTTTAGCAACTACTTTAATGCCTACCGTGGCACAATATTCAAGATGAGCCATGCTGAATTAATTCAATGATGTTCAAGTATATTGCACTGCATTCCCATAGTGATTCTCACACTCAAAATAAACCTGACTGGTCAGAAAACAAATAAATAAATGTGTTAAAGTTTGTGACATAATGCAATGCAAGGAACAACAAACTGACAGGTACAAAGAATTTTCTGACGTTCGACAATGACACTTGATGTGCTAACCACAACCCTTCTGAAGAAGTGAAAAAAGATTTTCACAGAAAAGAAAACCACTTTTTACATGTGTGAATGATGAGTATCTGAAAAGGCTTAATGTCAAACCCGGCCTCATTACAGAACCACATAATGACGCCACTGAAGACGTCAACGCTACAGTATCCACCGCTTCACGTCACTAAACTTGGATAAAACCCATTTCAATTTAACCTTCATGAGAGTTTATTTAGATACTGTTTACTCATGAAAATTGGTTCAATTGTGGGTTTGGGTTGACTTGACCTTGAAGGAAAAACCTTGATGAAAACGAGACAAACCAATGCTGTTGGGCAAAAAAGGATCCTTGTATCAAATGAAAACCTAAATTGTGTGTCTTACTAAACAGAAATAAGTACCAAAGCAAATACATGTAATGTTCTGGGTTCTTAAAGGAATAATTCACCCAGAAACGAAAACAGTGTGATGATTCACTCACTCTCATGTAGTTTCAAACCCATATGACGGTGTCTTTAGTGGAACACCACAGCTTTGTAACTTTTGCTTTTTTTTTTTTTTTTTTACTTCAGAGACTGAGCAGGATTTTGTTGCCGTATTTTCTGGCTACTCTTTTCAATATAGTGAAAGAAAAGAGAACTGGGTCTGTCAAACACCAAAATGACCAAAAAATAAGCAAGTAATCAAAAATAGCTCATACAATATGTGCGCTATATTTAAAGCTTGTATAAAGCCATGGTTTTGTGTGATTAATAGTCCTAAATTTATTATTATTATTATTATTATTATTATTATTATTATTATTATTATTATTAAACATTTCTTTTGAGGAGGCAATTATCAAAGAATAACTTAAATTTCTGTCTGTTCTTCACATAAAGTTGCAATTGTATGGCTTCAGATAACTTCACATAAGATAATAAGATAAGATAATATAGTGCATATACAGCTTACATCAAAAGTAATGTCAAAAGTTTACATACACCTTGCAGAATCTGCAAAATGGTTTTATTATTATTTTACCAAAATAAGAGAGATCATACAAAATGCATGATCTTTTTTTTAATACTGACCTGAATAAAATATTTCAGATAAAAAGACATTTACACAGTCCACAAGAGAAAATAAAAGCTGAATTTATAAAAAATAAAAAAAAAAATGACCTCGTTTAGTGGTAGTTGTTTATGAGTCCCTTGTTTATCTTGAACAGTTAAACTGTCCGCTGTTCTTCAGAAAAATCCTTGAGGTCCCACCAATTCTTTGGTTTTTCAGCATTTGTGTGTATTTGAACCCTTTCCAACAATGACTGTATGATTTTGAGATCTTTTCACAATGAGGACACATATGCAACTATTACAGAAGTTTCAAACACTCACTGATGCTTCAGAAGGAATAACAATGCATTAAGAGCCAGGGGTGTAATCTTTTGAACAGAAATGAAGATTTAGTTTTTTTCTTATTTTGCCTAAATACGTTTTTTGCATTATTATTATTTATTACTGCCTTTCAGAATCTACAAGAGATACTCACATGTTTCCCAGAAGACAAAGTAAGTTAAATTTACCCTGATCTTCAAATTCAACAAGTTTTTACCCCCAGCTCTTAATGCATGTCGTCTCCTTCTAAAGTATCAGTGAGCAAATAGTCCCTCAGTTGTCCTCAGTGTGAAAAGATATATCTCAAAATCATACAGTCATTGTTGGAAAGGGTTCAAATACACAAAAATGCTAAACAAAACAAAACAAAAAAAAACAAAGAATTGGTGGGACCTGAAGGATTTTTCAGAAGAAAAGCGGACAGTTTAACTGTTCAGGACTAACAAGGGGCTCATGAACATGCAACGTGCAAACTTTTGATGTCAACTGTATAGTCATATATTGCATTAGTTTTAGGACATTTTTATGGTGCTGGCACCATGCCTTCATTTACTAGTAAGAGTAGATGGGACATTCTTCAACCCTTCCTGGAAAGACAAAAACAGAAAGATTGAGTTTGTGCCTAAATAAAACACTATTTTATTTTGGTGTGAATCATTCCTTTAAAATGTCAGATTTTGAGTTTGTTTTACACTTTTAATTCTCCAGACACAGGACTACACCCATAACAGGAAGTAGCAAGTTTCACTTGTGGTCTCTGAAAAGTTACCGTTAAGCCAAGAACAGCAAAGCACAATTATATTTGAAGAAAAGCAAATCATCACAGATTTGCATGCATCACCTACAAGCATTTCAAAAACCGTATCAAATAATGAGAAAAACGGCATAATTGTTTAAGAAAAAAAAAAGAAAACTTGATACTTTCAGTACTGATTGAGGTACTGAAGCTCCCTTTATGAAGTGACAAAAATCCAATAATGGCTTTTAATTAAAATCCCATTAGGCAAACAAGCCTGCTTTTTTTTCCTCCCTCTCTGTGTTATGAGACGCCAACGATATTAAGCCACTAAAAAAAAAAAAATTAAAAAAAAAAAAAAAAAAAATCACAATTCCCTCACTGAAGTGCAACAAGTGAAATACAATTTTAAAAAGCATTGTCGAGCAGCTGCTTAGACTTTTAATTAAAAAAAAAAAACTTTAATATAAGCATTTTTTTGCCTTTTTTACTCCTGGTCATCAAGAAAATCATGAGACCAATTGCTAGACAGAAAAAGCAATAGCACATGTCTACTTAACAATCTGGTCAATATTAACTTGGTTAGATTTAACTTCAAATCTCACTTGTCTTTGTTGTGAGAGAACGCCGTCTTAAAGGTATAGTTCACCCAATAACGAAAATGCTGACATTAATTACTCACCCTAAGACTGTAAGGCCTTCGTTCAGAAATGAAAGATATATTTTATGAAATCTACAAGCTTTCTGACCTTGCATAGGCAGCCACTACCAAGTTTAGGGTCCAGAATGGTAGTAAGGACATTGTTAAAATATTCTGTGTGACATCAGTGGTTGAACCATAATTTTAAGAAGCTATGAGAATACTTTTTGCACATAAAGAAAATAAAAATAACAACTTTAGACAACAATTTCTTCTCTTCCATGTCAGTCTTTGACTATTTTAACAATGCCCTTACTACCTTTCTGCCCTTGAACATGCCAGATGCATTGCTGTCTATGCAGGGTCCAAAAGCTCTCAGATTTCATGAAAAATATCTTAATGTTCGTTAAGAAAAACAGGGATCTTTGGTTTGGAATGACATGATGGTGAGAAATTAACAACAGAAGTGTCATTTGTGAGTGAACTATCCCTTCAAAGCGCTTCATAAGTTTGTTGTAATGGAAGCGGCCATATATTGCCATTCATAAAAATTTATGCACAGACCTTTCCATTTCATGCCACAGCACAGGACAAACCACTTCCAGGATCGTGTCTTAAAAATAAATGGCGTACGTAGTAACTTCTGCATTAAAAATGTTTGCCATCTATAAACTGAACCTCCATTTCAGGCTTGGTCAAAAGAGCCTCACATAACACTTCCTCCCCATCAGCGAGACTTTTAGGGGGAGCGCTGTTAAAAAAAGCCCATGCAGGGAAACTGTAGAGGTACTGGGATGCTATTCGTCAGACCATGGGTGACATTAATCATGGTAAGAGCACCGTAGGCTCCTGTGAGGGTGACAGAATGGAGTGGCAAAGTCAGTAACTAAATTGTTTTTCAAAGCTCTAGATAAGCACCTTTTCCGAAAGTTACAACGGCCAATGGAAAAACACAAATGGAGCGAGAAGGAGCAGTGGAAAGTTAATCTTTATTTTCAGAGGAGCCAGAGAAGCTGGTGCAGATGGATCACGGGCCGCACCATTAACCAGCGCCGTGTGTCAGCAAGTCAACAAGCTGCAGTACGGGCCGCCGCTGACCTCCAGGCTTAAACGCTGTAGGGGGAAAAAACTGTTCACCAAAGCAGCACCACCCTGCTCCAGTGGAGGAGAGAGTTTGGGGAAAAAAAACAGAAAGAGTCTTTCGGAAAGAGCTGTGAAACAAACATACTCTTACTCTTTCCAAGTTCCTTTAAATTTTCCCCGCTCAGGAGAACCAATGCTGCATCTCCGCACCATTACAGTCTGGCAGACAGCGCTCAATTAGCTTATCTAAACCTGCTTAAACACAAAAACATTATCTGAGGTTTTGGAGGGTCTTTTAAAATTGCAGTCTGCTGCATATTTAAGGAAATGCACACATGGTTCTCGTTTGCGTCGGAGGAGGCCGAAAGAATGCCTGAAGTATGGACTTTCAAAGAGATTTCAACATAAGCTCCGAACATTAAATCAAAGTAAGAAGCGGGACCAGGTTATGCAAGCAAAAGTCATACATTTAACACATCTTCTCATTAGAACCATCTTGACTTGCCCTGTAATACAAATTGTGTCTTTTGTCTCCCAAAACCAAAACATTAGATTGTCAAAAGAGTATCTAAAGCAATTACACTTGTGGAAAACAAAAGGGGCGTGATATCTTTTTTTTTTTTTTTAAGAGGACCGAGATGCCCAAGAGACTTTTCGGTTGATGCATCTGGAATGGGATTGCGTGAAGGACCGGGTCAAAGGTGAATTAATTTGCACAGAAACTCAAAATTGATTTTCCATTCTGGGCTCTGGCCCAATTACAGGAAGACAGGAGAATATGATTGCTCAGGTGTTCAAAGGAAGAAACACATCATTTAATCTTAGATGTCTATGGCCGAGTAACATCAAAAGACATGTGAAGAGCAGCCTGAAATAAACTGCACAGTCTGTTTAGAGACTTTATATCAGACATTCCCATCACAGTTATAGTAAAAACAGTTACATAACTGCAACTTCAAAATTGCCCAACATCGTTTTTCTGTGAAGGGCATTTGACTGTCTTTGCACTTCCGCTTTGTAAACGCTAAGTTGGTACTTCTGTTTCAGTCATGCGTGATCTTTCCAACATGACTACATAATGCGTAAAATCTAGCTAGTGCAAGATGAGCAATTGTGGTTAAAAAGATTGTTTCGCTAGATAAGACCCTTATTCCTCGTCTGGAATCATGTAGGGACCTTTGAAGCTGCACTGAAACTGCAATTTCGATCTTTAATCCATTGACTCCTATTGAAGTCCACTAATAATAATCCTGGAATGTTTTCCTCAAAAACTTTTTTCGAAAAATTTATTTTTAGCTGAAGAAAGCAAGACATGAACATCTTGGACAGCATGGGGGTGAGTAAATTATCATTTTTATTCTGTAAGTGAACTAATCCTTTAAGACCTTTAAATATTTTGAAAAGAAGTCTCTTATTCTCACCAAGGCTGCATTTATTTAATCAAAAATACACTAAAAACAGTAATATTGTGAAATATTATTACAATTTAAAAGAACCGTTTCATCTTTTAATATATTTGACATTTTAATTTATTCCTGTGATGCAACACGGAACTTTCAGCAGCAATTAGTGTAACATGATTCTTCTAAAAACAATAAACAAGACATTCCATATTATGAAAGTTAAAACTATTGTAGAAACCATTTCAAGGATTCTTTGATGAACATAAAAACACAGCATTTCTTTGAAACAGAAAACTTTGTAACATTATATATGTCTTCACGGTCACTTTTGATAAAATCGAAAGGCTCCCTTGGCTTTAGTATCATTTTCCATCTAAAAAAAATCTGATCCCAAACTTTTGAATTGTAGTGTAAAAGTTAAAGTCTGCAACTCTGTTCCAAAAGCTAGCCAGTTGACAGTGGCCCTCCAAAAACAGGTCTGGACACCCCTAACCTAGATAATTTTAAGGCATCATAGGTGTGCTTTCATCATAACGTCTGTTAAATGCTACCTTCTAAGAAACCAAATTGTAGTGTTTGAAAAGGAGATACAATTATGTCCACAGAGAAGGCAATCCCAGAAAGCATTGCGCGTTTCTCCTCATTTGCCCTGCGAAGGTGCATTTGAGATGTTACCCATGAAGAACATTTCAAATCAGTCACACAAATTCAGTTTGGAAGCTGCCTTAGAAGGCTGCCTATGTAGACAGCTCACTGGGTTTTGGAACCGGGCTTACTTTTATCTCTGACTGTGGCAGCTTTGGAAAGACTTGAAGAAAAAAAGACATATTTCCTCTTGTAAAAATACATTACTGTATCCTCTGAGCCATGAGCCAGCTGAAAGATCCTGGGATCAATATATTCCCTACAAAAGACTAGACTTGGTATATGCCAATAAATGTCAGGGGATTTCTTTATGGATATCAAAATCGGTAATTGATTTAGGACGGCACAGTGACATCTAAAGCTCACATACCATCATCCAAACGAGACGCAGGAGAGAGGATACAGCATGGCTGGAGAACATTAATGCAATGCAGTTCTACTGAAGAAACATGAAAGAGAAGGAAAAAAGGCAAAGTTGCGGTTGAAGTATGATAACTTGGGCTTTGGGACGGCTGGGTACCTATAAATGATCCATATGAAATCACTGGCATGGGACAATATAATGACCCCAGTTTCCAAATTTTACACTGTATAGTTTTTCTGATTCTGTCGGTCACGGTTTAGTCTTACCATGTTATTTTAATCATATTACGGTCAGAATGTAAGCCAAAATCACCAATACTGAAAAATACAAGTAACCCTTTCATATCCCATACTAAACATGACAAATCACAGTAAAGATTAGTGCCATGTTCTTTTGGCAATTGAAACAGCACTCGTGGAAAATGCATATAAACATAAAAGCAGGAAGGTTTTTTCATAGATTTTATAGAAAGTGTCAGAGCATGAGGAGATATTCAAATTCCTACAGATACTAATAATTACAGTTGAGAACCAATGAATGGCCAAGATTAAAAATATTCTTTAAAATTTAGATTTTTCTAAAAATATAGAAACACTAAAGGCTAAAAAAAGCATTGTGGTGCTTAAATTAATTAAAATAATATACAGCATGACATATATACAGTTGAAGTCAAGTTTACATACACTTTGCAGAATCTGCAAGAGGGATCATACAAAATTCATGTTATTTTTTTATTTAGTACTGACCTGAATAAGATATTTCATAATGGATGTTAACATAGTCCACAAAAAAAAAAAAATAAATAAATATAGTTGAATTTATAAAAATGACCCTGTTCAAAAGTTTACATCCCCTTTTTGTTAAGTGTGTTGTTACCTGAATGATCCACAGCGGTTTTCTTGTTTAGTGATAGTTGTTCATGGAGTTCCTTGTTTGTCCTGAACAGTTAAACTGTCCGCTGTTCTTCATAAAAATCCTTCAGGTCCCACTAATTCTTTGCATTTTCAGCATTTTTTTTTTTAACCCTTTCCAACAATGACTATGATTTTGAGATCCATCTTTTCACACCTAGGACAGCTGAGGGACTCATAAGCAACCATTACAGAAGTTTTAAACACTCACTGACGCTTCAAAAGAAAACACAATGCATTAAGAGCCAGGGGTGTACACTTTTGAACAGAATGAGGATGTGTACATTGTTCTTATTTTGCTTAATATAATTTTTTTTAGTCCTGCCCTTCATGAGCTACAGAAGATACTTGCATGTTTCCCAAAAGACAAAATAAGTTACATTTACCCTGATCTTCAAAAAAGTTTTCACCCCCAGTTCTTAATGCATCGTTTTCCCTTCTGAAGCATCAGTGAGCATTTGAACCTTCTGTAATAGTTGCATATGAGTCCCT